>JAJPUD010000761.1:43824-73953 GCA_023553655.1 Myrmecobius fasciatus | reverse complement strand
TAGGTTCCTAAATGTCTAATTTCCTAAATCATTTAATGCTAGGTCTCTTAAGTGCTTAGTTCTACAGTGCTTAAGTGACTAGATCCCTAATTAATTACCCTAGAGAGTAATTCCCTAAGTACTTAGGTTTCTGAATGTCTAGATCCCTAGTTGTCCAAAAACTTAGTCCTGAAATATTTATGTAACTAAGCACCTAGATCCCTAAGTGCCTAAGTGCCTAGATCCTTTAATACCCAATTCCCTAAGTGTCTTAGTCCCTAAATTTCTAGATCTCTTAATGTTCAGGTCCGTAAATGCCTAGATTCCCAAGTACCTAAGTATCTAGTTACCTAAATGTCTTAGTTCCTGGTTCCTTAAGTACATGGATTTCTAAGTGCCTTATTCCCTAAGTATCTAGGACCTGAATTACACAGGTCCCTCACTTTTCTGAAGTAACAATTTTTTCATTGCAATGAAAATTATTTGCTATGGAGTTTTATATAAATGATACATATTCAACTCTGAAAAAATTAATACTTCTTTGCATCTTTAAAAATTCAAAAACCTAAAATTTCTACAGAATTTCTACACTAATTTTCCAATTATTTAGTAGTTAGGCTTCTGACAAATTAAAACACTCAAAACATAACTTCAAGGTAAGAACTAAGGGAAAAAGACAATATTTGATAGTTAAAACTAGTATAGTATAGACAGTATCTAATGATCCCCTTCTCACTCTCAAACTTTATAAACACAATCTAACTTGAAAGTCATTTGAATTAGATCTAGGAAAGTAGAGGGAATATTCTGCCTTTCTTTGATTCCTCAATGCCTTGAACATAGTAAGCACTTAATAAATACTTATTGACTGACTTCCAGAGAACCATTCCAGAGAATAGTAGCAAAGGAAATGATGTATATATATATTTCATTAAATACAAATTGGACTTTATCTTGTGCCCTTATGTCATCTGTTTCTCTCTGCTAAATAAATTGAATTTTATCTCCTCTTTTCCCCATCCCCAAGTGACATAGAAAATCTAGTGTCCAGGGAAGCACCTGAAATAAAATGTTACTGCTTCAAAAGGTGAATAAAAATACCAATAAACTATCAACTCATGTGCCTACTATTTGATTTCTATAAGGTGTTGTTGATGATAATCTATACATATATTGAGGGCTTCCTCATAGAAAATATGAGAAGAAAATAGATAATTGTTAGCAAATGATTTTCCATGGCAGGCCACATCACAATAGGCACATAAAATACATCAAAAGTACAAATGGTCTAAGATTCTATTGTGCTCATTTATTGGCTAAAGAAAACATTTGATTCAGTACAGCAAAATGATGCCTTAAAAGTTCTTATCCAATGAGATAGCTTCTAGGCAGATGTTAAAATCATACAAGATTCATTGAAAATTGCAACAGAAATATCTTTTTTTAACTTTATTTTATTTTTAAAGAATAATAGCTCTTTATTTTTCAAAATACATGCAAGGATAATTTTCATCATTTACCCTCACAAAGCCTTGGGTTTCAAATTTTTCTATCTTCCTCCCTACTTCTTCATTCCCTAGACAACAAGTAATCCAATATAGGTTAAACATGTACAATTCTTCTAAACAGTCTACCACATTTATCATGCTGTAAAAAGAAAAACAAACAAACAAACAAGAAAACAGCAACAAAGTCTTCTCTCTGGATACAGATGCCTCTATCACAAGTCCACTGGAAATGGTTTGAATCACCTCATTGCAACAGAGACATTTGATTGCCTACTTATTGTTAATATTAATAGAAATATAAGATAAGAAAATATAAACTCCCTAAAAGTGTATGTTCTTGTCATGAAGGATGACCTGGACAAAGATTAAATGCAAATGGGACTCCTAAAGACTATGAGATCTTTTTAATGTTCTAGTTTGTAGATGACATTATGCTAATTACATAAAAACATGGAACATTGTGTAAAGATGCCCTTTCATATCCTTCACCTTTTCTTTTATTAATCACTTTCCCCTTGTCCCCAATTCCTACCCCTATCTTTTTCCTATAGGCATAATTTTTTTCACTTTTTTTCCTTTCTTAAATTATTCTTCACACTATTATTCTTATGCATCTGGGAACTTTCAAATGGTTTCCTACAACATTTTTGAAAAATATGAATTCTTGGTTATGTCTTCTCAGTAAGAACAAAATATGCTGGTCTTTTCAGTTAGAGAAATAATGCTAGAGTAGCCACTTGATAGGATTTAAGAATGAACTTCTTTTCCTTTAAAATGCTGATTTTGCAAACATTGTTTTCTTTTACAATTTATACGGATTTCTACCCCAGCTTTCTGATAATATGAGTATTGAGAATTGGAAATAGGGTATGGTGTACACAACTGCACTTATGTAAGTAGTTTCAGATCCTTTTCATTCTATTTAGATTCTTATGATGGCTGATAAAATAAAGACATTTTACTGATCCATTTTAACAATTTAAAGAATCTAAAATTTAAAAAAAAAAAGTCACTTTTATGATAATTATGCTTGTAAAACATTTGGTTTTGAACATGTTATTTATATAAATGATATTCTTTCATAGGATATGATATTTATCATAAGTGTTTACAGATTTAAATTTGTATCCTATGATCTGATTAGACTTCTTTGTGATTTGTCACTAAAATGAACAAATTTTAAACTTCTTTTTTAAAGGATTCTGTACGAGCTTATGAGCATCCAGGTTTTATAACAAGACTGATCCTTGAAAATGAAAGTGTTAAGTTTGAACCCGAATTTAGTGATTATCAAGCAATTTTTCTAAATATTTATGAGGTCATGATTAAGGCTGTCAGTCTTATACCAAGAGTTGAGACTAAATTATATGCCAAATGGGTAAGTAATTCTTATATCTTGATTTTTACAATCAATTTAATGCCATGCAACTTAGTTAAATAATAACATCATTATTATGGAAATATGACAAATGTCCTATTTTTACAGTTCTAGAAAAGTTTTCTTAAAATTAATTTCTGTAAAGCAAATCTTGTTTTCTCATTAACTTTACTTAAAGGGCTACTATTTAATATATGTTATACTAATCTGAAGCCCAGGTCTGCAGGGCTGACACTTGAGTAATGGGTTAGAAATGAAGGCTAGAGTATAGAAGAGTGAAAACTTAAACATAGGTGGGAAGCATCATGATGGATTTAGGTCCAACCAAATGATATGGTGAATGTTCACCAATCAGAAACTCAGGGTCCTACAGCAGAAGTATGATTTCTGAGTTGGAGGATGATGCTAGAATATAGGTAAATATTAATTTAAAAATAATCAATAAATAGCAGAAGTAGTGAGATGATAAAAATAGTCATTTTAAAGAAATTTAAAGAAAAAAATTGTATTCTAAAAATTTTAAAAGTCCCTCCTCAGAATGTGCAGAATTTTATGGTATTATTTGATGGGCTTACTTCTGTTTCTCTCCAGGATCTCAGGGTCATCATCATAGCTTTGACTATTTTGGACTTAGTTTAAGTTTTTACTAGAACTGTTATGAGTCAATTACAAAATATTCACATAGGAAGCTGTTTTCTTAAATTTTAATTAATTATCCTATAGTATAACTTGAAAATGTGACTCAATTATAACATCAGAAAAAAAAAAGAAATACAAAATGAAAGGATCAAATTGAATGATGTCTAAATCTCCCCTCCAGTTCTGAATCCTGAAAGTCTATAATATGGCTTGAAAGCATTATGACGATTGGGATCATATCTCATTTTTTCTTTATATGTTTTAAGATTGTGATTCATTGCCTTTAGTATGCTACACATTTAGGATCATCCAGCATAAAATCTTAGATAAAACCAGAAAGGATTTTAGAAATTATCTAGTTTTCTTATTTTAAAGATGAGAAAACAGGCTCAGATAAACTGACTCTCTCAAAGTCATATAGAAAAGTAGTAGCACCAGAATTTGAATGCAAGTCTTTTGACTTTCTTATATTCTTTTAGCTATACTAGGCTACCTCCAATAAAGATTGAGATTAGTGGAATGAATTGCTATGTCATAAATGGCAATGTATAACTAAGGTCTGTGTTCTCCATCAACTAGGAAAGTAAATCCCAGTCAACTACCTTGAAGCCCATAATTCTGGAAGAAATATTAAATGCACACCAACAAAAGATTAAGGACGTGATTCTTGCTGAAAGTGTTGCACCCACTGAGCATCTGAAATATTATGATAAGTATGATTTCTTGATTAACAAACAAGCTGAACGTGATATTGATAAATATCTTGAAGAAGACCATAATTATGAAGAAACAATAGAAGAAATTCGCAAATTCCAAAAGCTAAGTGAAGAGATACAGTATACATCTAGAAAGGTAAATAATAGGTTTTAAAGATAGATCTTTTTACTTTTTTCTTCAGATTCCTTCTATTTTTCTTATTAGTTAAAACTTAGTGTGTACATAAAATAGTAGTGAGAATTTCACTAGTGTTACTTCTAAGTTTCCTTGGGACAGGAAATGTTATAATACAAATAATTATTCCACTGACAAAAGGATATGCGTCATTTGCCACCACTCCCCACTCTCCACTCCACCCCCCAAATCAAGTGATCTAGAGAATTTGTTGCTTTCTATAGAAATGTTTTACAGTAACAAGTTCTTCAAAGCATTTAAAGAACCAGAGTACTTGATGACTTATTTTACTAGTGAAAAATTACTTTGTATAAAGTACAATGTATCTAAATTTCTTAATCTCTTGGTCTGTATTTAAAAGGAAACAATTGCTAAACACTAAGGGATGCTCTCCAAATAGCTAGTCAAATATTTAGGGAAAATCTATTATTATTAGATCAGGGTAAATAGATATTACAAGATAACACTAAGAAATACTGATTAAAAATGTAATAACACATTTCTTAGTGACTGAAATTTTCATGCTGATGTTCCAGGTCATTCGCTTAGGAATATTTGAACTGCATTGTGAGGAATTAATCAGGGCTTTGGCAAAGCGAGCAGATCATATTGCTGGAAGACTTATAGCTAAAATGTTCAAGGACCATCAGGAATTAAATATGAAGTAAGTTAATGACATTACTTACTTACAAATTGTTATTTTTTTCTATTTTAATTGTATGCTCATTAAATAATCAGCCCAATTCTTCTTTATGGTAATGGAATGAGGTTGGTGACATGGAGAATCTCAAAGACAAAATAATCAAGTTCTCATTTGTGAGACATTTTATATTTGGCTCAAGATAACACTAATATTAGTGTCTGATTTGTTTGGGTTTTTTTTTTCATCATGAGTCAATTAATGGGAAGAGTTGGCCAGAGGTTTTGGGTTCTAGGAAAATCTTGTATGGGATTCAGAGTTTTTGCAGCTAACATTTAAGAGTATATCAGCCATGCATAGTTAGTATGAATAATAAGGGAGCCTCAAATCTGGTGATGCACTACAATCAACTTTTATTTATTTATTAAAAAATCATATTTTTTTTTCAATTAGATGTCAAGAGAATTTTTGGTATTCGGTGTTACAAGATTTTGAGTTCCATTTTTTTCTCCCTCTCTTTTTTCTCTCCTCTCTTCCAAAGATGGTACACAGTTTAATATAGCTTATATATGTACTATTGATACAAAACACATTTCCATATTAGTCACAGTTGTGAAAGAAGAAACATTTCAAAAGGAAAAAAAACAATAAAGTTGAAAAAAAGATTATTTGATCTTCATTCAGGATCTATCAGTTCTTCATTTCCATATGGAAAATATTTTCATAGTTCATCATCACATAATTTTGCTGATACTGTGCACAATGTTTTTCCTGATGCTGTTCATTTCATTTTGTATCAGTTCACACAATTCTTTCCAGGTTTTTATGAAATCTGCTTGTTCCTCATTTCTTATTGCACAATAGTATTCCATTATATTCATATACCATAGCTTGTCTAGCCACTGCCCAGCTGATAGGGAGTTTTCTCATTTTCCAATATTTTGCCAACACAAAAAAGGTGGCTATAAATATTTTTTCACACATAAGTCCTTTTTCCTTTTTTTATGATCTCTTTGGGATACAAACCTAATAGTGGTAACACTGGATCAAAGGATATGTACAGTTTGGTTGTCTTTTGAACGTAGTTTCAAATTGCTCTTCAGAATAACTGGATCAGTTCATAGCTCTATCAGCAATGCACCAGTGTCCCAGTTTTCCCACATCCTCTCCAACACTTGTCACTTTCTTTAAAAAATGGTGGGGTCTTAGTAACCAATTTGATAGGTATGAGGTAGTATCTCAAAATTGTTTTACTTGTCCTTTCTCTGCTCAGAAGTGATTAAGTACTTCATATACCCATAAGTGGCTTTGATTTCTTCATTTGAAAACTGCCTCTTCATATTCTTTAATCATTTATCAATTGAGAAATTACTCATATTCTTGCAAATTTGACTCAGTTCTCTATATATTTGAAAAACTAGGCCTTCATTAGACATTCTTCCTGTAAAGACTATTTCATAGCTTTCTGCTTTCCATTATAATCTTGGTTGCATTGAACCCATCTGGCTTGGGCTTTTTTTTTTTTCTAAGAGTGCTCATTAATAGTTTGTTCTGCTGTCAACTTTTAGTAATTGATTCTTTAGGTTACTCATCACTCAGCTTCTGATCACTCATCATTTCAAAACTGAAAACCCAATTGTAAATTTCCTCTGAGATCATAAGATCCTCAGAAAATTAACTGGCTATTAATAACTAATGTTTGAAACAGAATATTCTTCTGTAGATTAAAAGCAAGAACTATAATTAACATTATAACCAGGATGGTCTGGTACCTTTCTCCAGGAATTGGTGCAAAAAGATGAATGATAACACCACAGGCAGAAATACTGACATCAGGTGAAAGGGGAAAGATAATAAACTTGGTTTTGGAAATGCTGAATTTCAGGTACCAGTGGAACATCCTAGGTAGAGATGAATTCTGTGCAGTCAGAGATTCTATAGTATTTTGATTCAGCAAGCATTTATTAAATAAATGCCTACCATGTACCAGACACTCTCCTAGGTAGAGATCCAAAAATGAAATATATCTTGTACCCAGCAAATTTTCACATATTTTACTAGGGGAGAGGCAGAGTTGGGATTTTATGCAATTAAAAAAAAACAGAAAAAATGCAAAATGATTACTGGGATGGAGTGGGGCTAACACCTGAAGAAAATTGGGAGAATCAGGAAACACTTCTTATAGGACTTGGCATTTGAAGTAAACTTTGCGGAATTTAGGAATTCTAAGAGATGGAAAGGTGAAGAGGGAAAATATTCTAGGCAATAGAAGACAGTTGGTCAAAAGTGAGAAAGCAGAAGATAGAATGTCATGTATGGGAATATCAAGTTATGTCATTTTGGCCAGAAGTGGGGAGGTGGATTGGTGGTCATAGGAGGATGTAAGTTGAATCTGGAGAGAAAATGAAATATGGTTAAGAAGGGCTTTTAAATGTCAAACAGGGATTTGTATTTTATCCCAGAGATAATAGAAATTTCTTGAACAGAGGAGATGATGTTATCTTTTCTAGGCTTTAGGAACACATACACACAGACACACAAACATACACACCTGGCAGCTGTATGGAGAATGTATTAAGAAAGGGAGAGACTGGAGAAAGAGACTAATTAGTAAATTTTCAAGAAATGATAAGGGTGGTGTTCAAGGGAAAGGAAAGAAGGGGGGGGAAGGAAGGAGAGAGGGAGAGAGAGAGAATATTTTTAATATCTCAACAGAAATAGTGAAATTAGGAGTAGCTATAGTGAAAAGATGAAATATTCTTTTTGTTTGTTTGTTTTTTGTTTTGGCCATGTTTGGTTTGGGATGGTTATAGGACTTTTAGGAAAAGAGACATGCAACAAATCAGTGATGTAGAACTAGGGTTCTGGAACTCAAAACAGGCATGGGATAGATATAAAGTAGAAAGATTATCTGTGTAGAAGTTCTGAAAATCTGGGAATAAATTAAATTGCACTGGAGTATAGCGAGAGAAAAGGAGACAAGGACAAATCTTTGTAAAAACAAACAAAAACACTTTAAATGGTTTAAAAGAGGATGAGGAGGGGCAGCTAAGTGGCACAGTAGATAGAGCACCAACCCTGAAGTCAGGAGGATCTGAGTTCAAATCTGGTCTCAGACACTTAACATTCCCTAGCTGTGTGATCTTGGGCAAGCCACTTAACCTCAATTGCCTCAGCAAAAAGCAAAAAAAAAAAAAAAAAAAGAAGAAGAAGAAGAAGAAGAAGAAATATGCCAAGAAGTTTAGGAAGTGAAAGTATTGAGATAGTACAGTAGATGGTATAGAAGGTCAAGAAAATTGTTCAGTTGTTTCAGTCATATCTGACATTTGGTGGCCCCTTTGAGGTTTTCTTGGCAAAGATGCGAGTGACTTGTCATTTTCATCTCTAGCTAATTTTACTGAGGCAAACAGTGACTTGTCCAGGGTTGCACAGCTAGTAAGTGTCTGAGGCTGATTTGAACTCACAAAAATGAGTTATCCTGACTTCAGACCTGGTACTCTATCCATTGCACCTCTACTTGTTTTTAGAATTAAGATCTAAACTTGTTTCTAGTGTCAGCCTGAAATAAAGATTACCAAAGTAGCAAAAATTAGGATCCTTAATAGAAACAAAAGAATTGCAATTACTGACCACTACATAGCACCAAAGTACTGGAGTGCCCAAGACAATAGAGGGAAGCAGAGTTAAATATATTTCAACAAGTAGGGAGTTACATGGGAAACACAAACTCAAAAAGCTAATTATAGTAAGTTATTTTGCATAATAACTTAAATTTTATAGAGAAGACCAGGAGATGCTTGGTGGGCAAGAGTGACATGTGATCAGAACAACAGGGTTCCACATACAGCAACCTGGAAACTGATTTGGAGCTATTCTAATCATGGAGTCAGTTGGATCAAAGTCAGATAGCCCCTTCTGATCTCTGTTCAACATTCATTCATTCTTTTCATTCAATTCAACATTCTTTTTTTAAACTGGTTTCCATAGTTCTCTTTTAAATGGTTTTGATTGCCCTCAGGCAGTTTTATAGCTCTAGGATCAGACAAAGTCAGTAGCTGCATTCAACAGTAGGCAGAGGAAAGATGCCACGTTTCAAGAGAAAAATTTAATGTAAAAGAAACTGAAGATGATTATTTGAGTCAGATTCTGTAGGAGGAAGCAATGACTGAGATCAAGAATACTAAATAGCTAGAGCAGAGATTTTGGCAGGGGAATATTTAACTTAAAAATATTTTTACAATATAATTGGATTTTTTTGGTAACCTTTTAGATCTTATTTTATGCTTTTGAAAACATTATTATGAGAAGGGGTCCATAAATTTCACCAGACTGCCAAAGGGGTCCATAACACAAAAAAGCTGATGAACCCCTCAATCAAAGAGATTAGTTTTAGTGAAAAATGTTTACCTTTTATATTGTTACCAGATGGTTGATGCTGTTGAGAAATCCAGCAAACTGGAAGCAGAGATAAGGGACAGTAATTAGATGGGTAAATGAATAGGAGGATAGGATATTTGCTATTAACATATGTAGTGGAGGAGTCAGAGATTTTAGAAGAGGAGAAGAAACAAGGTTTTAAAACACTTGCTGTTTAATGAAAATAAAATTAGTTAAAATTTTTAATATTAATTAAAACAGTTGTTATTTTAATTAAGTTAGAGTTGATAAAGCTGGAAGAGAAGGATTGGTATGTAGTTCTGGAAGCCTATTGGAGACTACGTACCATGCTGAAAAACACAAAACTAATTTTTTTATCTTCCATCTAAATACTTGATTGATCTGTGGATTTGTATCAGTTTTATCCAGATGATTATTATATGACTGTTACCTCATTGACATTTAATCTAATTCAGTGTCTTTTCTGTGATATTTAACACTTGTTCAAAAGATATGACATAAAAATGATTTATAATTGAGAGATGACTTTTTAATGTTTAAAGTTTAATGTTTGTATTTTTACATATTAATCATTATAGTGATATTTTATTTTCAAATATGTTTTATAGATGAATATATAAAATCAATTATTTCTTACATTTTAGATTATGTGAAGAATTTGAGATGATAGCAGAAAAGGCTCTTAGTACACCTCCAAATACAGCAGAACTAATGGAATTACAGGTATATGTTCTATATATTTTTGTGTTTAAATAAGTAAAAAACTTATTTTAAAGAAAAGATCCAATCTTTGAATAATGTTGCATTTTGACTTCTATATAGTTAAGAAGGGCTTTTAAATGTCAAACAGGGATTTGTATTTTATCCCAGAGATAATAGAAATTTCTTGAACAGAGGAGATGATGTTATCTTTTCTAGGCTTTAGGAACACATACACACAGACACACAAACATACACACCTGGCAGCTGTATGGAGAATGTATTAAGAAATGGTTGCTTTTGCTTATTTAGAATTTTGAAACATAACGTTCATCATTGTAAGTAATTCTTCCATTAATGCAGTTCACACTTGCATTATAACTTTGCTATGTGATTGTTGTCTAAATTTTTCCTATAAATTTTTCTTATAAGGTCTGTACAATATTCTGGTTGCCTTTACCTTGTTCTCTTAACACTAACTAGTACCAATGTACAATGTTGGTTATCTTTCATTTTCATGTCATAACAAGGCTGCCTCTTTTTCAAATGCCATAGTGAATGGAGTCAAGCTGAAAACCAGAAGAACAGGGTTCTAGTCCCACCTGACATACCCTGACTGCATGATGCTGGGCAAATGACTTAACTTCTCAGTATGACAGGCACTTCTCTAAGATTATAACTTGCAGAGGACATACCAACCTGTACCTTCCTCACCCAGGAATTCTGTATACCCATGAAATCCTAGGTTTCGTCTCTATCCCTATCCCTGTTCATACCTACCTTTAGTAATATTGCATACAAATCATTTTTGGGAATATATTGGAATGAGCTTAAACCTACTTGGCATCTTTCTTTTTACAATGTTTCTTTATAAACTTAATTATTTTGAACAGAGACAAATAGTAAAGAAGAAATAGAAAATAAGGATTTTAATTTTAAGTTAAAAAGCATTATTAAGTATTTTCTGCATGCTTAGTACTGTGCTAAATGCTGAGTATATATAAAAAGCAAAAAACTATCAAGGATTTCATAGTCTCAATGGGGAGACAACATGTAAACAACATGTATAAGCAAGATACAGGATAAATTGAAGATAATCTTAGAAGACACTAACTTATAGTGAGATTGAGAAAAAAACATATAAAGAGAGAATCAAGTTTGTGCCTGAAGAAAGTCAGATAGGCTAGAAGGCACAGAAAAGGAGGAAGAGAATTCTAAGCATGGAGATAGCCTATATAAGTGTCCAGAGTAGAGAGAGGGCATGTCATGTGTAAGGTATGGCAAGGAGGCCCATGTCACTAGAACATGGAGGGAAGGAACTGGGAAAAAATGGAAAAGTAGGAAGAAACCAGATTGTGAAGGTCTTAAAAAGCCAAAAGAGAGAGAGAGAGAGAGAGAGAGAGAGAGAGAGAGAGAGAGAGAGAATTTAGTACTTCATCCTGGAGATAATAGGGAGCCACTAAATATTAAATTGAGTGTGGGGTGAAGAGCAATATGGTCAGACCGGTGTTTTAGGGAGATCAATTTGTCAACTTGATGGAGGATGGAATATTGAAGCAAGGAGACCAATGAGAAGTATAAGGTGATGAGGGCCTGCCCCAGAGCGATTTGAGTGTCAGAGAAGGGGTCATGTATGAAAGATGTTGAGAAGGTAGAAGCAATAGGACTTGGAAACTGATTGGATATGGGGAATGAGAACGTGAAGTGTTTAGGATGACATCTAGATTGTAAATGATGGAGGGAAGAGGGGGAACTCAGAGGATGACATTCCCCAGAACATTAATAGAAAAGCAAGGCAAACAGGAGAGCTCAGTTTTAGACATGTTACTTTATTTTATGTAATAACTAAGAATTTAACAAAGTAGAATCCAATAAAATTATCTAATAAAAAGTGTATTTGCTTGGTGTGCATTTTCAAGAACCTGAAGACTTAATACTTTTGACTTAATGATTTTCTTTCTTTTTTTTTATGGGTTGTAGTTCTAATTGCTTTACAATATATATGTCACAGGACGATAGATTTATATTTAAAGCTGAAAGAGACTATAGAGGGCAATGAGTTCAGTTCAAATGGGGAAATTGAGGCACATAGAGGTTAAGTGGTTTACCTAAAGTCTACCTAAAAGACACTAATAAGTGTCTAAATTAGGATTTTTACCCCAAACCTTCCACATACTGTTTCCTTCTATATTTCACATTTATTCTTTATAACATTATGATATTCTACTGTATTAACATTACAGATACACATAAGTGCTCAATTTATATTGTTAAATTCCTACATTAAAATACCAGAATTTATTGAGCTGTTCTTTTTTTGAACCATTCTTTAATTGTAATATGTACAGGCCATTACCATTTTTTTGCAACTATAAACAAATCAATTAGAATATCTCTGCATGAATACTCCTTTTATGATAATTTTTAGGTTAAATTTGTACTGAGATTGGTAAATCAAAGGGCATAATCAGTTTTCTGACACTTATTGTATATTGCTCCATTACTTCACTGCTTTCCAAAATGTCTTTGAGTACCTGTATCCTCACAGCCCTGCCCAAACCTCTAATTTTGGAACATTTTTTTTACTATTCTTGTGAGTCCAATATCTTCTCAATACATAGCTCTGATGTTATTAATGGATTGTATTTTTCCTTCTAAAACTATCAATTCATAGCTCATATCATTATTCTATTTGAGTGTATGTATCAAATATGTAAGATATGACATGGTTCCTTACAGACTTTGGATCTTCTGAATTGTCTTTTAGGTAGACAGGATATTATTGGAGTCTTAAACTATTCAGATTTAGAATGTTAACATTATTTCAGTTGTTACATTAATCTTTCTGTTTGAAAGAAACATACTTTTATAAATTCTTACTCTTTATGTTATTAACTCAAAATTATCAAAACTATTCTAAACCAAATATGTGTCTGTAACTATATATTTTCTTTAACTTGGATTTCCCTTTATTAACAATATGAGCTTCAATTTGGGAATTACCTAACTTCCTTCCTCTTCTATTTCTTAGTCTAATACATCTTTATCCTCCTTTCTAGTTCTACAAAATATATTTCATTATCATGTGGCTTTGGCAGTTAATAGTGACTTACATATGTGGCTTCAGAGGAAGGGTAACTTAAAACCACAATTTTGGTTTGGTTCTATCTTCCTTTTGGGAAAATAAATTATAGATTGGAAGTGTCTCATTAAGTGACCTAAACTCCCCAAAAAAATACTAAATACTGGAAATACCCTCAATAACAGCTTTTAGGTTTTTTTTACATGGATAGCAGTCTTTGTAAGAACTGGGAAACATGCAGTTTTTGAATTTTTTTCTAGGTTTAATACATTTTCTAGGTTTAATACATTACTTTCATACATTTCTAAAACAATTTTAATTTAATGAAAAAATAATTTACTTTAATGGGAGAGAAGTCATTAACAGTGGAACTCACTGGCTCAACTGGTTATTTAGCTGATTTTCTTAAATTTTCATTTATAGTATTGAGAAAGAAAAGTTAAGTCCTGAAGTGGTAAGTTTTTGTTGTTGTTGTTGTTGCTTGTTTGTTTGTTTTTGTAAATCTTTTTAAGGGCTGTATTTTATCCAGTTATTTAGATTTTGATATAGTCATATTTTAATCTTACTAAATGGAATGAGAATATTCAACATAATACTTCTAGGACAGATATTTTTTAAATGATCAGATGGTAGGTACAATTATTGGTTAGTTTTGCTAAAATGCTTATTTTAAAATCATTGTTATGAGGAATGACTTCACCCGGTAAGGGAGAGAATATATTTGGAAAAAATATAAACTTCCTGAGGGCATTAAATCCTTAATTTGTGACATTTATCTCTAATCTAATAAATGCTCAATAAAGTGTTTATTGATTATTTGACTAACGTGATATAAAAGCAAAAATGTCAATAAAATAATAGAAAATGTTAAAATGTAATATCTTTCATGTAATTATAATGATCAAATTTGGCCTTAACAAGTAAGTTAAAAAAATGGAACTCTCTCTCTTGTTTTTATAAAGTAAGTGCTCTAGATATAGAACATTATATTGTCTGTTGATTAGTTTTGTAGAAATCTTTTTTCTCCTTTTTTTGTTTCAAGAGGTGACTGTTGTAAGCATTTTAAAAATTATGTAATGAAAATGGTTATTCATTTAACTACAACTTTTAACTTTTCCTCCTAAGGCTTACATAAAGAAAGTGGAGACAATAGATATGATTGAATTGGGGCAAAAGTTGGTAGATGCCAAAAATTGCCTTGCTTTTCTGATAGAGCATGCCAGCTTCTCTCCAGCTGATTTTCGACTAAATAATAATGTTTTTCAATGGTATGGAAGAATGGGAGAGATTTTTGATGAACACAGAAAAATAATTAAAGAGAAAACAGAACAATACCAAGATGGACTTAAGGTTTGCTTTGCAAAGTAACAAATATATTTTATTATTAAGAGAAATGTTTATAAGGTCGACTTCAACATAAACTACAAACTCTTAAAGGACAAGTTCCCTGTTTTTCACTTCTTTGGTATCAAGCTTTCATTCCACAAATAATACAGTTTAGTAATGTATACTATACATCATAGATGGACTCTTTTGCTTAATGAGTGAACAGAAAAGAAATGTACAAAACAGTTCACTTGGGAAAACACTTTAGATTATCTCTCAAAACACTGTAAATTGATAGATCATATTAATATGATATTAATTCATTGTATGGATTAACATTTCCATTTTCAACTATTATCTAAATTCTACATTTAATAATGTACAAATCATTCTTGTATAAGTCACTTAAAAATTGTATTGCCTCTAATTAGTGAATAGTATAAGAATGAATTGGATATTTCTTATGTAAGTTTTTTTATAGACTAGTAGAGCTATACTTATTAACCAGTAAAAAAGAATCTACATGATGTTAGATGTGCTATTCCAGAATCAATTTCTGAAATTAAGGAATTTTAGGGTTTTTTTTTTTACTCTTTTCATTTTTTTTCTACTTATGCGCCAATACCAATAAACAGCAAAGCGTACAAAGTAATGAAAAATGAAAAGATGAGAATAACAAAAAAGTACCAAAATCTAAGAAAACAGAAATCCCTCCCTTCATCATGAGATTTAATTGTAAAATATTTTATTTAAATCTAATTTTTCCTGACTTTTATTTGCAAGTACCATTCCAAAAAATGCTTGTAAGCTTATGTTTTTTCCTTTTAACTTTTTTTTTCTTGGATGTTGATAGGTAAATTTTCTTTTTTTCTTTCTTTTTTTTTTTTCTGAAACAATTGCGGTTAAGTGACTTGCCCAAGGTCACACAGCTAGAAAGTGTTAAGTGTCTGAGACCAGATTTGAACTCAGGTCCTCCTGACTTAAAGGCTGGTGCTCTATCCACTGCACCACCTAGCTGACCCACATAGGCAAATTTTCAAAGCAGATTATGAAGTCATAATATTGGCATTGTGTTGACCTTTTGCCCTTCCTTAGTAAATAACTTTAAGAAAGGCAAGAATCATAACAAAAGTAAAACTTTTTGTTTTAAGATATAATACCAACATCTTGTGAATTTTTTCCTAATTAAAGGACATGTATTATGACAATGAGAAGTATGAATCGTAGAGTACATATGTATAAACTAATTCAAATGGGATTAGTAAACTAGAGACAGGATAGAAGAGAATCTTGAAGAATTTTAGAGACTAAGAACCTTTTTATTATTTAGTCAATATAAACACAATGTGTTTATCCTGACTATATCCTGAATATATCCTGAATATCCTGAATAGGTGGCTTGCTTTCAGGAGGTTTATTTCTTTGACTGTATGTCAATTTTTCTTAGTAGTACTCTTTTACACAATATGTATGGAAACCTCAATCTAAACTTCTATAGAATAATACATTCTGAATTAATAGAGTATAAAAATGACACTTACCTGCTTTTTAATTGGACTAATTTTTGACCCTGACTTCTAAAGTTTTGTTTTAGAATCCAATTCTCTTCCATTTGATCTTTCTTAGGATTATGTTGAGATTTTTGAAACAGTTTGGTTATACTTAGAAAGATCTTAATTTGTATATAGGTTTTCACTTCATTCAAAGGGTAAAGAATATATACATATTTTTTTTTAACCAGTTACGATGTGAAAGATTTGTTGAGGAACTTGAGAGTTACGCCAAGCAAGTAGAAGAATTTTACACATTTGGAGATATTCAAGATATTAATAGATATCTCAAAAAAGCTCAAGCACTAAATGCAAAGTTGGATTTAGCAGCAGAAAAGGTATGTGTAAATTGTCAGAAGATAGAATTGGTTTAAGAAAAGCAACTTTATAGTATGAATGTTTTAATGTTCAGAAAATGATTTTAGGGAATTTCAAAGTTGGAAAGGGATCTGTATGTCCTCCTAGTCTAACCCATATCTGAACAGAAATCTCCCCTACTAAACATCATAAAAGTGGTCACCTAGCCTTTGTTTATAAATTTCCATTGAGGAGGGAATGCCTTACTTTCTGTAACATCCCATTTCACTTTGAAATAGCTAAATTGTTATGAAGTACTGTAATCAGAATTAACTTTAGGTTCTTTTTAATAATTTTTATCCTTTGTTCCTCAGTCTACTTTCTGGAGCTGAGTAGAGCAAATCTAATCTTTTTCCTTTGGCACTCTTTCAATTACCTGAAGACATATATCATGTTCCCTTCACTTAATTTCATCTTTTCTTCGTCAGGCCAATCAAGTTCATTTTCTTCATTTGGTTCTCAGGACATAAACTAGCAGCATTTCTTAATTGTGGTTATTCTCCACTAGAAATGCCTTAATCTCATCAAAAATAGAGCCTCCATATCTGACCAGATCTGGCCCAAATAGGGCCAAGTATAGGATTATTACTTTTTCTTGTTCTTAAAAATTATACTAGTTAATGTAACATGAAATTTTATTAGATTTTCCTAGATGCTATATCATGATATATTCTTGACTCATATTGAGTTAGCAATCCACTAAAATGCCAGAATTTTTTAGATCAACTGCTGTGTAAACCCTTCATGCCATTTTTAGTTGCTAATTCTTAAAATTCAAGTGTAAGATTTAGTATTTATCTTTCTTAAACTTCATCAAGTTAATTAGATCCCAATTTCTATTACAACTAATTCTAGTATGCAGTCTTGCTATTTTAAAATTTTTTTAGCTTAATTTATTTTAAAGTCCATAGCAAAAATTGTTTCCTATTAACATTATTAGAAAATAGCTCAAGTTGTATGTTTTAAAGGCTGATCTTGAAAACATTATCTGTTAGAAAAACTAGTACATGGGAAATTTAATTTTTAGAAAATATTTTGTTTGTCTTTTTAGATTGAGCAGTTTAATGCAGAAGAAGAGGCATATGGTTGGCCAGCATCTGTATATCCACAGCGTAAAAAAATCCAAGATACTTTGAACCCTTACCTTCGTCTCTATGAGATGGCTGTAGAATTTAGCAACAAATTTAGAAATTGGACAGAAGGACCATATACCAAGGTGAATCCTGACCAAGTTGAAGGAGATGTAGGGAGCTACTGGAGAGGACTATATAAATTAGAAAAAACCTTCCATGATTCTCCAAATGCATTAGGAATTACCAAAAGAGTAAAAACAAAAGTTGAAGAATTCAAGGAGCACATTCCCCTTATTCAGGTGATTTGCAATCCTGGTTTGCGAGGCCGACATTGGGAAGCCATGTCTGATATTGTTGGTTATATCCTAAAGCCAGCAGAAGACTCCACTGTCACATCATTTCTGGAAATGGATCTTGAGCCATTCTTGGACAAATTTGAAAGTATTAGTGAAGCAGCTAGCAAAGAATATTCACTTGAAAAAGCAATGGAGAAGATGATGGGTGAATGGGATGCAATGGAATTTGTCATTCTGCCTTACAGAGAGAGTGGAACATTTATTTTGTCAGCAGTGGATGAAATTCAGATGTTATTAGATGATCATATTGTTAAAACACAAACTATGCGAGGTTCTCCATTCATTAAACCTTATGAAAAAGAAATGAGGTAAATTGCAGTTTGGCTATTTCTTCATGAAGTCTTCACATCTTTAATACTTTAAATATGTTTGTTATTTTAATGTTTTTATGTTGTGAATTTGATTAGTAGTTCTAAAACATAAGAATAGATGAACCCATTCAGCCTAATTTTCTCAGAACTCATAGAAATTGTCATTCTTGTGTATATTTACATGAGGGACAGAATTGTTTTGTAACCCATATAACCAGATACTATATTCTAATGGAGGAGTGCTGTCAGTTTAGTTGTATACTTGGCAATTAATTCTTTTCTGCCCAAGAAGGAACTTGCATTGCTCAATATAAAGTGGGTATAATTACATAGTAAATTTTGGTATATTGTAAGATCATGACATTTTTGTTGTTCAGTCACTTCATTTGTGTCTGAGACTTTGTGACTCCATTTGGGATTTTCTTGGCAAAGATACTGGAATGGTTTGCCATTTCCTTCTCCAGTTTATTTTACAGATGAAGAAACTGAGGCAAACGGAGATAAGTGACTTGCTTGGGGCCATGCAGCTAATAAGTGTCCGAGGTCAGATTTGAACTCAGAAAGATGAGTCTTCCTGAGTTCATGCCTGGTGCTTATCAACTGTGCCTCCTCATTTTCCAGAGGTTGGATTAGGTAACCACTAATGATTATTTCCTGCTTGAACTTTTATTTTCCTATCAAAACAACAAGGAAGGGAAGAAAAGGAATATGTCATTGAAACACATTGTTAGGGGCAGCTAGATGGCGCAGTGGATAGAGCAGCAGCCCTGAAGTCAGGAGGACCTGAGTTCAAATCTGGTCTCAGACATTTAACATTCCCTAGCTGTGTGACCCTGGGCAAGTCACTTAACCTCAATTGTCTCAGCAAAAAAAAAAAAAAAAAGGAAATACATTGTTAAATATGGGAAATATTTGGAGGAATTTTTAAAAAATGTATTAATGTAGCAAATATATCAATGTCTTAGAACCATTGGTTTTAAGATTCTAAAATTATATTAGTCATACATAGTTCATAAGGAATGTGAAACATGAAATTGTGGAATACTGTATCTGTGAAATACATATAAGTATCATTCTAGCTATAAGTTGATTTACTTCTTAAAGTTTAGGATATCACTGATTTCTCATGATACATTGTCTTGTGATATTTGTTTTACCAAAACTGACTGAGAAATGCAATGGTAATTATATTGTGTTTAAATATTCCTGCCTACTATTATTATTAATAATGCCCAGATAGATAGGATCATGTGGAATTTTGATCAATCACAAATTTCCTCTTGGGAATTGAGATTTATTAGTATAGAATTTAAGCTTTTCTAGTCTAATTGCTGAATGTTAAAGGATATGAAAACTAGATATGGTTTCTTTACTGAATAATTATATAATTTTCTCAGAAAAAATTAATGTATACTTCTTTATCAATAATTACTAGCTATAAAATTAGAAGCTTTGGGTTTTTGTTATGAATGACATCCAGAACTCTATATACTCTGTGACCCCAGGCAATTTATTTAATATAAACTGGAAAATAAGATTAATAAATAAATGCCCTCCCTGTCTTACAAGGACTATTGTGAGAAAAGAAAAACATAGAGCATTATATAAATTTGAGAAATTATTCATATAGATACATATATCATAACTGATCTACATATATATATGTGTGACTTTTAAAAGATTTTAAGGTAAATAAATTCTCTTTGAGCATATATATAGTAGTGCAGATTAGAAACCACGATATAAAAAAGTGATAATTCAGCCCTTTGAAATTTTGTTATTTTAAAAACATATGTTAAAAAAATTTTTTTGAGGAGGTTATTAAGAGCTATTGCTTTATAATTTGCAGAGAATGGGAAAGTAAACTATTACTGCTTCAGGAAATTCTGGATGAATGGCTAAAGGTTCAAGCCACTTGGCTATATTTGGAGCCAATTTTTAGTTCTCCTGACATTATGTCTCAAATGCCTGAGGAAGGCAGAAGATTTACTACAGTGGACAAAACATGGAGAGAACTGATGAAAATTATTGTGCAAGTAAGGAAATTATCTGAATAACAAATGTAGCTGCTCTTTTCAAGTGACAAATATTGTTTTGTAATATAAACCTGGAAACTATGATCTTAATATCATGTTAGCCATATTCAGGATCTCTAATAACTTAAAAAAACTTATGATGATAACAAAATAATCTAAATATGTTGCTATTTCTTCTTAATTGAGGCCCAAATTTAAGAGACATTAATAAATAGTACCTTATTAGTTTGTACCATTTTTGTTGTTCAGTCATGTCAGTCATGTCTGATTCTTTGGCCGTTTGAGGTTTTCTTGGCAAAGATAGTGGAATGTTTTTTTTCCCCTTTTCCTTCTGTGTCCATTTTACAGATGAAGAAATTCAGGCAAACAATGTTAAATGGCTTGCTCATGATCACACAGCTAGTAATTGTCTGAGGCTAGTTTTGAATTCTGGAAGATGAGTCTTCCTTTTTCCTGGCCTAATGGGCTCTATTCTTTGTGCTTCCAAGCATGCTCCAATTCATGCCATACTAGGAAAAATTATAACCAGAGTGTTCTCAAAAACCTTGCCATTAAAATGTCTAAGCATGCATTTGGACTCATAGAATCTGCAGGGTTACCGAATGCTTTGTGCTGAGATGCAGTTTTGTAATAGAGCAACCACTCTCACTTACATGTTTTGTGTCCAGAGAAAAGTAGTTAATGGTTCTGTTCTACTTTACTTGCAAGTCCCTGATTGGATGATGCTCAGTTTGTCACCACATTTGGGAAATCCATGGAGAGGTCATGGTGCATCCAGAAACAACTTAAATGATGTGAAGCTTGAGGGATCTTCTCCTTAAGTAGCTGCAGGGTTTCATAGGGAAAAGGAACCAAACGTGCTTGGGGAGGAGCAATGAGAAATGCAAGGAGGAAAATTTAGGGATGACATAAAGAACAAAACCCATATAGATTTGGTAGTGCAAAAGTGAAATGGGCTATCTAGGGAGGCAGTGGAGGCTGCCTCAATAATGGTCTTTAACCAGAGTTTATCGGCACTCTTGCCAAGGATTTGGACTCTGGGATTCTTTGCTTTGGATATGGGCCATCTCCAGTCGTCCTGATCTATATCTTGCCACTAGACCCAGATGGCTCTAGAGGGGAAAGTGAGCCAGGTAACCTTGCCTAGCCCTCCCTCATTTAAATCCAATTCACTTGCATGTCATGGAATCACCTCCCTAATGTCATGGTCTTTTTCAAGAATGAAGAACAAACAACAATATGCACTAACAGGTTCTTAGTTAAAATATTTTAGGACTTAGAAGATGCCATCCTGATAAAGAGAAAGAAGGTTAAAGAGAAAAATGGACAAATAGATACAATAAAAACACTCAAAAGTACTGTGAAAACATGGAGAGAGTGAAAGAAAGAGAAAAAGAATGAGGAAGGAGGTGGAAGAGAAGGGAAGAGGAGAAGAGAGAGAAGAGGAGGGTGAGCAAGAGGGGGAAAAGAAAGAGGGAGAGAGAATTAGACAAAGCAAAGCAAGAGACTGATATGAAGACAGAGCAGTTATGTATAACAATATAATTGCTGTCATTTCTATACTAAAGTATAACAGAACTCTTATTCCATATGTAAGTGTTATTGAGTAGTGGTATAGTGGCTGTCCTCCATGTTCTTTTTTAAAATCAGACTTGTCATTTCATTGGCATAGGAAGTTCCAGTGAGAAATTCCCTCTAGCAATCCCTGCTCTGAAACTCAAATTTGTTTAGGCACTGGGAGCTTATTAATTTTTTGCACAGGATTAAGCAACCAATATATTATCAGAGATGGTTCTTGAATCCAGGGCTTCCCAATAATAAAGCCAGCTAATGATTATCCATTATGCCACATTGACTTTTAAGTTGTAGTATTTAATAGTTGAAAAAGTTTCCACGGATTTGAACAATCAGATTCAGTATCTATGAGACAGCAGGTATCTTATCTCACTGCCCCCCCCAACTTCTGCCCCTATTGCTATTATTTATACTTTATGAATAAAAATTATAACCTCAATAAGGCTATGTTAATGTCAAACATAAGAATCAATGGAAGTATATCCAGAAAAAAGATATACTTCATGTGTGCAAAAAGTATTCCTGAAAAAACTATGTGTAAATCTAATTTAAAAGATTAAACCATATTTAAATGCACTACAGAGTTCCCTACGGAAGCCATATTCTAAAGTCTCATTTTGTAATAGAAATAGTGTCTTTCTACTTTATCTCACTTGTGTTTGTACTTTGAAATAACAAGTTGTCTTAGAAAATACTTTTAAAAGATAGAATATTAGCATAATGAATTGGTTCCTGAAAAATATGAAGTTTAGTGAAAGTTTTCAGGAGTACTCAGTCTCATAGCATCAGTGTTAAATGGCCCACAGAGGTAGTTGTTTGTCTTTCATTCTCAAAGAGGACCATGACCTCAGGGAAGTGAAGCCATGACATGCAAATGAATTGAACTTGAGTGAAGGAGAGCTGTGCAAGGTCACCTGCCTCACTTTCCCCTCCAGAGCCCTCCGAGTCCAGTGGCCAGATATAGATCAAAAGGACCAGAGAGGGCCCTGGGTGAAATGGGAAACCTTGGCCTTTTTAAACCGATCAAGTTAAATCATCAAACATTTATTAAGGGCATCCTATGTGCTGGGCACTGTCCTAAGTACTAAGGATATCAAGAAAGGCAAAAACATTTCTCCACTCCCATTCCAAAGAGCTCACAATCTAGTAGGAGAAATAAAATCTAAGCAAATATGTGCAATTAAGATATAAACAAGATAAATTGAAGATAATCTTATTCTTGTTTAATTCAGAAACCATTTAATCTAACCTGTACCTGAACAAGAATTCCCTCTAAAACATACCTTTATACCTATAAAGGGAAGCTTTTGACCTTTGCCTGAAGATCTCCAGTGAGGATGAATCCACTGCCTCTTGAAGCCATTCAAATCATTTTCCCATCCATGTCCTTCATTATTCTTTTACCTTTTTTATCTTTCCTTTCTTCTTCAATCTTTTATTTATGCAATTGATTTTTAATCCAAGTATATTGTTGTATATTTCTGTTAATTTTAGTTTTAAAAACAATAGTCCTTTTTATTATCTTTAGCTCTTCTCATTAGACTCAGATGGTAAGGTTCATTTTACTATATTCATCCTCAAATCTTTATAGATCCCAATTCTATAATTAAATATAGTATCCCTCAACAATGTATAATTAATAAATTTGTCAGTTCACTCTACTTCCATCCAAGTCAAGATAAACTGTACATTTCTCCATTTTGTCCATAAGAAGGATCTATTGAGTAACTATATCAAATATCTTTTTGAATGACTTCCTGGTATACTCTTAGTAGAATATACCTAATTTATCTGTCTCATAAATCTAATTGCTATATATGTGTGTGTATATATATGTGCTATATATATGTATATATATATATACATACACACACACATATATATATATATTTTAAAATAATATATATAAAACCAGCAGGTGGCATCATCTGTCAGGTTTTACTAAGTACAAAGTAAAGAATTCACTCTTTACAAGGTTCTCTCTGCTCCTTCCAATTCCTGAAATATCTGCTTGTTCACTTTTTATTGACTCCTCCCCTAGCCGACTAATTGTTGACTCTCCCTTACCTAAGCCTATACAGACAACCTAATTTCAAAATATTAACAGTGAGGGGAGAATATTCTGCTTGTGCCTACCTGACTGAGAAAAATGTCTTGCTTTTACCTGGATTGCTTAAGACTACAGAAATTTGTTTATTCATATTTTCTTTATACCTGAAGGTAAAGGGTTCCCAGGCATATGGCTAATATCCCTGGCTGTTGTTAATAAAATCAAAATCTAAGATTCTCATTCAGTCAGCTCAGCCCCTACCCAGAACAAAACACTAGCATCTTGGACTGAAGTTTTAAAACTGTTAACTTGTTTAAAACTCTGTCTCTGTGTACTCAAAGCCATTCACTGGCTCACTCCATTGAAGCTTCTCAGTTCTTAATTCCAAACATATAATGAAATGATGATCAGTCACAGTTTCATAGCAAGAAGAGCAAGAACAACTTAGCTTTTAAAACACTATGCAAATCAAGAATTAGTAGCAACTTAAAAAAAACAAAAAAAAAAACAAAAAACAACCTGAAACATCTGTAAGCACAGGAAGAGAAGGGGAATTAGTACTTCAAAAAAGTTTTTGCAGATTTCAAGTTCAGCAAATTAATTCATGCCCATTAAAGTTTTAAACAGGTAGTCATAGAGTCAAATTTCAGGCTTTAGTCTCTGGTTCCATGCTCTCTTAGCCCAAGCAAACCTCTCTACATATGCAAGTGACTAATGCAACAGATTACCTCCTCTATCATCATTCCTCTAATTTATTTTCAGTCTCTACCTATCTATTGGCTGCTTCCCTGCTGCTTACAAACATGCCAATTTCTACCCCATCCTCAAAACCTTTACTTTTTCCATTTATCTGCAGTCACTATTGCCCTGTGTCTTCCTTTTTGTGACCAAATTCTTCGAAAAAGTTTTCTACAAGTTGTTCTATTTCCCTATCACTTTATTCTTAACTCTTTGCAGTCTGGTTTCTGATCTCATCATTCAATTGTAACTGCTCTCTCCCTAGGGTTTTTAATTCTTTAATTCCCAAATCTAATGACCCTTTCTCAGTCTTCCTTCTTCTTGACCACATTTGATTCAGTTGCTAACCTCTTTATCCTCAATACCTTTTCTCTAGGCTTTTGTCATACTTGTTCTTTCCTAGTTCTTCTCCTATGTTTGACCATTCCTCTTTTGTTTCCTTTGGTGGATCTTTAATAGTTAGGAGTATTCCAGGCTCTGTTCTGGGTCCTGTTCTCTTCTTTCTCCATACTATTTCACTCAGTGATCTCATCAACTTCCATGATTTCAATGATCATCTCTTGTACAGTTGACTTTCAGGCCTACTTGGCCATCCCTAACCACTCTTATGACATCCACTCTCCTTTTAGGCATTTAGAACAGGATGTTCTATACACATCTTTTTAAGTAATAATTTTATTTTCCCCCAATTACATATTACAACAATTTTTAACATTAAAGAGTTTTGAGTTACAAATTCTGTCCGTCCCTCCCTTCCCTCTTCCCTAAGGCAGTAAACAATTTGATATAGGTTATACATGTGCAATCATGTAAAACATTTCCACATTAGTCATTTTGTATAAGAAGACTCATGCAAGGAAGGAAGGAAGGAAGAAAGGAAGGAAGGAAGGAAAGAAGGAAAGAAGGAAGGAAGGAGAAAAGGAGGGAAGGAAGGAAGAACAAAAGGAACGAGAGAAAGAAAGGAAGGAGAGAAAAAAGGAAGGAGAGGAAGGAGGAAGGGGAGGAGGGAAGAAAAGAACGAAAAAAGAAAGAAATCTTTCATTTGATTTTTAAAGTATTTTTTGAGTTCTTCTATAAATTCTTTTTGGGCCAGTAGCCATGTAATATTACTCTTTGAACTAGGAGAGGTCTGTGTTGTTTTTTTTTTTTAATTTGAATATTCTTCTCTGAAGATGAGCCCAGGTCTTCTCAGATTCCATAGTAACTTTCTATGGTTGCATTCTTTTTTCCTTTTCCTGCTCATTTTTTTTTTAAATAAGAAGGTAACAGTGTAATCACCTTTAGTCCTGAGGTAGGAGGATGCTGCCTCTGGTGTCACCTCAGCTCTCCCCTCTGTCCTGGAATCCTAAAGTAAGAATTGCACCCTCCTGCAAATGCCCTCACCCAATAGTGTCCCTGCCCCACTGCTTCTGCACTCACTAGGTGTGCTGGTTCTTACTCACCTGGACTGAGTCTCAGCAACACAGCTGGCTGGATGTTTCCTAATCAGCCAAGGTTCCCTCAGTCTTCCTGGACCTAGACTCCATACTGTCCAGTGTCCTAGAGGTGAAAGTTCCTGTGATTCAGGCAGAGACCATCTCAGAACCCAGTTAGCCCCAGGGCTCCCTGCTTGCTATTTTAGGGGAGCTAGCCTGAAGATATTTAGACTTCACATCGGTTAATCTTCCTGGGGTAGGTCTTCTGGTCTTCTTTGTCCTTGAAGTACCCCTGTGCTGCCTCAAGTCTTTTTTTTTAATGACTATTTTTTAAATTTTATTTTAAGCTTTTTATTTGTATAACATATGTATGGGTAGTTCCCCAACCTTGATCTTTACAAAGCTTTCCAATACAAATTTTACCCCCAGTCCCCTCCCCTCCCCTAGATGGCAGGAAGCCCACTACATGTTAATAATGTTGAAATGCTTGAGAAGTTATGCAAGAAAAATCCTATCTACAAGAAAAAAAAAAGAATCAGAGAAAGGCAACACAATGCAAGCAAATGTCATTAGAGATCATGAAAATGTTACATTGTGGTCCATATTTCATGTCCCTCTTTCTGGGTGTATATGGTTTTCTTCAGTGAACAACTGGAACTGGTTTGAGACAATTCTTTATGTAGAGAGCCATGTCCATCAGAATTGATCATCATGTAATACTGTTGTTGCTGTGCATGATGATCTCCTGGTTCTGCTCGTTTCACTCAGCATCAGTTCTTGCAAGTCTCTCCAGGCCTCTCTGAAATCGTCCTGCTGGTCGTTTCTTACAGAACAATAATATTCCATAACATTCATATACCATAATTTATTCAGCCACTCTCCAATTGATGGGCATCCCTTCAGTTTCCAGTTTCTAGCCACTACAACATTCTTGCCACAAACATTCTTGCACATGTGGGTCCCTTTCCCTCCTCTAAGATCTCTTTGGGATATAGGCCCAGTAGAAACACTGCTGGGTCAAAGGGTATGCTGCCTCAAGTCTTAATGGTTTTTCACCCTTCTACATTAACCCTGAGGTGCAGTTTTCTTTTGTTTGTGGGAAAAAATCTGGAAATCTTGGAGTTTTCTGACCTATTCTGCTATCTTTCCAAAATCCTCCCCTTGTCCTTTGTTCTTGAAGAAAGCCAATGACATTACAAGGAAGATATCTTGACTTGCAAGTGAACTATACAATTTACGTATAACATTAGTAAGTAAGCAAAAAAAAAAAACTTGAATAGCAAAGATGAGAGAGCTTACAATACCAATCCATACATGCATATATAATACAAGCAAAACGTTTGAAGTTACCTTTGAGTTTTGCTTTACTGTAGTCCTTAGTATTCATGAAAGATGATGTATGGACTTATGGGTTTTTTTGTTTTAACATCATAAGTTACTTTAAAAAAGACAAACATCATTCACATTATTTTGTCCACATACACTATTTTCATTTTAGAGGAATCATTCCAGTAAAAGTCATGTAATTTCTAATCCTTGCTTTCTCTGATTGGACAGATATTGATCATTGCTTCCCATTATTATTTTCTTATGGCTCTTTATGGCTGTAGACAAATTTGTACAGACTATTAACTGACTTCACCTAAAATAAGCAAGTAATAATTTATACATAAAGTAATAATAATGATAAATTCCATTCAGTTCTAAGCAATCTAAATCAATTCTTCTTGGGAATAGATTTAACCTAATATTTTTATTTGTGTTTGCAACACATTTATTTAATGAATGAAATTCCTAGTATCATGAAGGCAGAACATTTGAACTATGAGAGCTTTAAGAAAATAACTATAGTCAATACCCCAGATAATATTTTCTTCTTTGCTACTTTAAGACTGCCTATAGGCAGCATATAAAACCAGGTGGAATTGAGCCACACCAAATCCAAGTCAACACCAAAGTTAGTGATTTGAGTGTTTTGATAATGAAGGAGAGAAAGCAAGAAATATTAGTGAGACTACAGTAAAGCAAATTAGTACAGCCCTAAAAGTCTAGTTACCTGGGTAGTTTTTTTATGCAAGTGTATTTGTTTCCCCCCAGTTTTATCTATATCTTTGGGAAGAGTCTTAGCATTGAGTCCTGTTGCAAGTTGCTTGAAGTTGAGGTACATTTGTCACAAGGTCAGTGATTGCCATGCTCTCAATAAAATCTTAAGAGCTTTTCCTTTTTCTCATGTTCATGGCCATTTCAGTGGTCTTAGAAATCCATTTCTCAGTGGTTGAGGGTCTTTGCATTTTAGTAATGAGTTATTCTAAGCTTGTTTCAATTATATTACTTTTAATACAGGAAATTTGCAAATTTGGTTTTATATTACAGAGGAAGCTAGATGGCACAATGGATAGAGCACTAGACTTGAAATTAGGAAAATCTGAATTTGATTCCTGCCTCAGGAATTTACTTAATGTGTGACTCTGAGCAGCTGTCCATTCTTAGCCTTTGTTTCCCCATCTATAAAAATGGGGATAATCATACTTATTTCTTACTCGTATAGATCAAATGAGATTATATATGTAGATGTGTTTTTGTGTGTATATGTATATGTATATGTGTGTATAGAGTACTTTTCAAATATAATTTGTTAAGTTAATATAAACTAGTTATTATTATGTCAAATATTGGGTACAAAGTACAAATGTTAATTAAATAGTATTTTCTTTCTCAGGTTATAAATGTTATAAGTCTGTTAAAGGTTTTTTTAAAGGTATAAACTATGAAATTTAACTTTAAAAAAACCCCAAAACATGATTTTCCAGAAGATGGCACTCTAAGTACAGCTTTCTCATGTTTGGATGTGAGATTTAAAAAGCACCCTATCCAAAAGAATGCATCCATTTAAATATTAACTCATGTCTAATTCTTTTTTTATATGCTTTTTTTTAGCATAAAACTACCAGGAAGTATAAACAAAATAACTTCTTTAAATGCTTACCTTTCAAAAGAATTAGGACTAATCATCTACATTTAAATGGAAATGTTTTAGGGAAATATATATTAATGAAAATGATAATATTCTTCATTTTAATTCCAAATTCTCAAGTTATTCTGTTAGACAATTTATTATTATTATTCCACAAGGAAGTCTTAACTTACTTGTGGACATGCACATAGCATATAGTGACATACATTAGAGAAAAGCTTGTCAGAGGATATAATTTATATATAAGCATTAAATATTATTTTGATTTAATTCATCATTCTTAGAGATACCACCACAAAATCTAAACACCAAATTAATTGTTTAATGTTGGCATTTGGCATTGTTCAATCCTCAATCTTAACAATATTTGTTTTATGTGGATTTGCAATAGATAAATCTTTCAAAAAACCATCAAGGAACTTATCTTGGTGATATACTTAGATGATCCTATGTTCATATGCTCCCTTTGTATCAATTACTATTTGAATTGATATTGAAAATTGTTTTATCTATTTTGCTATCTTTTTATTTACCAATGAATAGAATTAAAATACATTTAGAAAGGGATTTCTTCATTCTGTCAGCAGTAAATATTTTTTGAGTTTTGAATCACGAGGTCCTTTGGGCCTTTAACATTTACTGGTGATAAACAGTACATGTTAAGAAAGAAAATTATAAACAACTTTTACTTGAAATGGATATGTTACATTTTAATATGCAGTTTAAAAATTGTCATGAGAAAAGTTGTTAGATTGTTTATATTTGAACAAAGAAATAATATCTTGTGGAATATGAACACTCAATATTACATAAATTTGTTATTCCTGGCACAAATCTCAACACATTAAAAAAAATCAGTTTCTCATAGTTGAGTGAGTTTGAATCACTTGAAAGAAAACAACATACAATAGAATTTTGCTCTAATGCTACCCTTTTAAAAGTCCCTATTATATAAAGTGAGAAAAAAGTCATTCTAGTAATTTAGGAACTAAATTAAATGCAAGTTATTTCATTAAGCAAATATTCAGTGCTTACAATGTTCCAGGAACTCTGTTGGCACTGGTGATATGAAGAGAAAAACAAAAAAAGTCTTTCTCTGAGACAGAAAGAGAGAGAGAGAGAGAGAGAGAGAGAGAGAGAGAGAGAGAGAGAGA
>JAJPUD010000761.1:0-43814 GCA_023553655.1 Myrmecobius fasciatus | reverse complement strand
GAGAGAGAGAGAGAGAGAGAGAGAGAGAGAGAGAGAGAGAGAGAGAGCAGAAAGGAGGGAGTGAGGGAGGGGCTGAGAGAATGAAATTAAATAAAATTAAGAAGTATCTGAGACCCACTTTATATCAAATTCTGCTTAGTAGTAAAATGTTGTAGATTAAGGTTCAGAGTATTTTGTGATGTCATAAATGCTTCTTTAAAGGACACTATGAAAGTTAAGCACTCTTTGATATTAATCTGCAAAGATCACAAAGCATTTTCAGTGATGATATCTCAATAAAGATTTATTATATGTATATTATTTCTATTATATATATCATCAATATTAATATTATACCTTCCTTTTCATCACCATGCCCAAATGCTTGCTTACTAACTTTGTTACATTTTTTCCAAATATACTTTATTTGTGTTTTTGTTTTTAAATTTCCTTATGAAATAGCAGGGAATGGATCTTATTCCCTTTTTTCTTTCTTATTATTATTTTTAAGTTCATTAATTAACACATATTTAGATACCAAGATTGAAGTACAAATATTAAGATTACTTTTACCTAGTGTAATCAATGGTATGTACCTATAAGTTAAACCATATTGAACAAAGTCATTTCTGTGTATTATTTTATAAATTGACTTCTAACAACCTGACCTTGTTAATAATATAAAATGGGAAACTAGTTTAAAGTTATTTTCTATTTTTCATTTAATGATTGAACTTTAAATTTAGGACAAGGAAGTTCTGAAAGTGGTGACCATAGATAAAATGCTACCAAAGCTGAAAAAATGCAATGAATTTTTGGAGCTTATACTTAAAGGACTTAATGAGTATTTGGAAAAGAAGCGTCTATTCTTCCCAAGGTTCTTTTTCTTATCCAATGATGAACTTCTTGAGATTCTGTCAGAAACAAAGGATCCAACTCGGTAAGTAGTTTTCACAAAGTGCACATGATAATTGATATTCAAGCTATACAATAATTTGGCTTTAAAAGACAAATGAAACCAAGCTTCCTTATTTTTTTTTATCATTCACTATGATACTAAACTTTAAAAAATCATTTTAATGGAAATAATATGGATTATTATTTTTTTGTCTTTAACCTTGCTAAAAAAAAGATGTCACTTTTGGAATTTTTAATTTTGTTTTCATATTTTCCTGTGGATTCATAAAATGTGTATCTTATGTCTCAAACTTTGAAGGAGGGATACAAACAGTTATGACTACAATAACAAATTTTCAGATAAGTTTTATGTTTTGTTTTCTTGATTTTATAGACATATGTTTGTGCAGCTATCTAAAAGATGATTTGATGGATCTAATCTCATCAGTATTGGTGCTCCCTTCAGAGGTTTCTACTTCAAACCCACCCATATTTTTTTAACCAAGAGGGATTCTTATTTATCTGCTCTAAATTTCCCCAAAGGGATTTACAGATTTAAATGATTATTCACTTAACTCTTATTTGTACATCAAAGTGAGGGATATTAGACTATGTTTCTATTACAGTAATATATGTCCTTCCTCCAAAAAAAGAGTTGATTCCACTTTAATACAGTGTGAGGAATTGTAATGATTTGTAGTTTATGATCAAGTTCACACTATTTTATTTCCAGCATCTTTTCCTGTGGAAGACCTTGGTTTTGCATATGAATATTTAAAGGCCCAGCTGAATTTGACACATTTCTTTTTCTTTCTTTCTTTTTTTTTTTTTACAGAGTACAACCTCACTTGAAAAAATGTTTTGAAGGAATTGCCAAGGTAGAATTCACTGAAACTTTAGATATAACTCACATGAAGAGCAGTGAAGGAGAAGTTGTGGAACTTGTAGAAACAATTTCAACAGTCAAAGCTAGAGGTCAAGTGGAAAAGTGGTTGGTTGAATTAGAGAGAGCTATGCTAAGATCTCTTCATAAGGTAAGATTTCTGTTTTCTTTTTGATTCTCTATAAAAAGAATTTTTAGTTAATTATTAGTTAATAATAAAATGCATAATTAAAGTATTCAGTGATAGGTACTTTGCCAATTAAGGATAATCCAAAATGCCTTGTGGATTGGGAAAAAATTTAAGTTTGTAAAGCTATGTGTGTATATATGTATGTTTATTTGCAAAATGGAGAGAGAGAAAAAAGGGAATAAGTGGGATATTTTAAAGTTGATGTTTACACTTTGGATTTACTTTACTTTAGAGTTCAACATTTCAATCTGAGTTTTAAACATCTTCAGTCTGAGTGAAAATAATTAGGTTGTTAGTGTAACTGCCTTTTTACCCAAGTCTCTCCTCTGCCAAACTAGAAGTTTATTGGGGAAGCTAATCTATCACAGATGAGTGCATATTATCTCTTTCCTCCTCCTTTGAAAGGGAGTGGTAAAGCTATCAGGTATTCCTATATACAGTGTAATATTTTCTCTGTCAAAGTACATTCTTTGTAAAAACTTCTTCTAGAGTCTATGGAGGCTATTTCAAAATAGAACAACAAAAAAGTAATGAATAAAGATTATCAACAATTATTGAAAAATACTGTTTTTCTTTTTTTTCTCAAAATATTTGCATATATATGTGGGAGCTTGTGAAATATGTTCATTCTATGATAATGATCAAAGGAATTTGGTTTTATTTGTATGGAAACTCTCTCTACTGACTCAGATTACAATTTTTCAAGAATTGCTGTGTCTGGCAAATTTGGCACGTGGTGGTCACCTTTCTAATGACTTCTCTCTGCACACTTGTGTATATATAGGCTAAAGTAATAGAGACATAAATAATCTCTTCCTGGACCTTCACATATAAGCTTCCCAGGTTCTAAGACCTACCAGAGTTTATGTTCTTATGACCTAGTCTTCTGGAAACCAAGGTCACCTCTATGCTATGATGAAACATTGGAGAAGAATTTTAGAAGCAAAATAGACAACAAGGAGAAATATACAAAGAAATATAATATTAAATATGAAAAACTGAATATATTTCTGTGTGAATAGGCTATTTGCATGGATGCCTCATGTGTTTCTCCATATCTAAAGATAATTAAAAATGAATTGATATTTAATTGTTAAAGCATAGTTAATATTTTTTGAATTCTCTATAGATATTTACACTTCCGTTCTTCTAGCTTATTGGGTTACAAGAAGTTCACTGTAATATACTATCCAGAAAGTTAAATAGTTTAAATAACAGTGCTTGATTTCAAATGCCACATAATAAAATCCAATATACTTGTTGGGACTTCCTCTAGATCTTTGCTGGTGCTCTACGGCATCTCTCACTTTTCTCTCTGTTGCCATGTCTTTTGTGCCATTTTGCTCCTTCAGCTCAAATCATCCTTTGACTAATTTCTTTTTCCCTATTCCTACTTTATACTGCTCCTTCTGTGACTTCCTCCTGGCCCTTTGTAGCATTTTTATTGTCCTGTTTTAGCCTTCCGTCACTTGTGCCCCTCAACATTCCACTTAACCTAGGTAGGAATTCATCATTAAAAAGCTAGTTTTGATAACTGTCATACAGTAAGTTGATTATCATCTTAGGATATTATACTGGTGTCACTTTTTAATTGAGGATTATAATTCATTAGGAAATATACTAGGTTCATGGTTCTAAATCTGTGCAATGGGCTGCTTAAAGCCTGAGGATTATGATAAGCAATTTCTTCAATAAATAACAAATTTTGTAATCCCCAAATAAAAGTAGTCTGCAATGAAAATAATGGGTGAAACCTGTCAGATTGGCTAAGATGACAGGAAAAGATAATGACGAATGCTGGAAGGGATGTGGGAAAGCTGAGACACTAATACATTGTTGGTGGAATTGTAAACGGATCCAGCCATTCTGGAGAGCAATTTGGAACTATGCTCAAAAAGTTATCTAGCTGTGCATACCCTTTGACCCAGGAGTGTTTCTATTGGGCTTATATCCCAAAGAAATCTTAAAGGAAGGAAAGGGCCCCACACGTGCAAGAATGTTTGTGGCAGCCCTTTTTGTAGTGGCTAGAAACTGAAAACTGAATGGATGCCCATCAGTTGGAGAGTGGCTGAATAAATTATGGTATATGAATGTTATGGAAAATTATTGTTCTATAAGAAACGACCAGCAGGATGATTTCAGAGAGGCCAGAAATGAGCAGAACCAGGAGATCATTATACACGGCAACAACAATACTATATGATGATCAATTCTGATGGACATGGCTCTCTTCAACAAGGAAATGTTTCAAACCAGTTCCAAGTGTTCAGTGAAGAAAGCCATATACATCCAGAGAGAGGGATATGAAATGTGGACCACAACATAACATTTTCATGTTCTCTATTTTTTTTTGTTTTGTTTTTTGCTGAGGCAATTGAGGTTAAGTGACTTGCCCAGGGTCACACAGCTAGGGAATGTTATGTGTCTGAGACCAGATTTGAACTCAGGTCTTCCTGACTTCAGGGCTGGTGCTCTATCCACTGCGCCACCTAGCTGCCCCCATGTTCTCTATTGAGGTTTGCTTGCATTGTGTTTCCTTTCTCTGATTTTTTTTTCTTGTAGATACGATTTTTCTTGCACAACAACAATAAGTGTGGAAATATGTATACATATATTCAATTTGTCAAGTATTTTAACATAATTAACATGTAGTGGATATCCTGCCATCTAGGGGAGGGGTGGGGAGTAGGAGGGAAAATTTGTAACAGAAAGCTTTGTAAGGGTTAATGTTGAAGAATTACCCATACATATGTTTTGCAAATAAAAAGTTTTAGTAATAAAAAAAAGAAAATAATGGATGAAAATATCTCATAAGGAAGTTCTCTTGCATTTTAGGAGCCCCTCATGAGGGTCCTAGAACTTTCTTTACATGTACTTCTTAGTCATGGGGTACATAACTGAATTGCAGATTGGGTTGAGGTAAAAAGTAGAGAGACAGGGTTTGAATTAACTTGGGCAAAATATTTCATTCAAATTGATAATGCCATCAACAACACATAAATACACTTAATATTTATTCTTTCTGTCTTCACAAGATTAAGTTTTATTTGTGAAATCACATTGCATGGTGCTTTGAGGAATAGTGTTTTTAAGTTGTCACACTGTTTAGTATTTTAGCATAAATTTTTACTAAATAACTGTTAAAACAAAATATGTGATTAAATTTCTGTTTTCTATTTTGATCAGGTAATTAGAGATGCAATTGCTGCCTATCCCAAAAATGAACGTATTAATTGGGTAAGGGAATGGCCTGGACAAACAGTTCTTTGTGTATCTCAGATCTTTTGGACAACTGAAGTACAAACGGCTATTAAGAAAGGGCTAGAGGTAAGATATTCATAATTATATGTGAAAAATGTAATTAGGTAAATGGGCATGTCTCTGGGAGCCAACAGGTATAAGTTAGTGGAAAAGTATCTGCAGATTCTGCAAAATAAGCAGTAATGAGTAGTAATAGTAATATGTTGGGGGGTGGGGGGTGGAAAAGATTATGCTAGCTTGGAAGGAGGCTTCCAGTGCTGGCTTTGGTCAGCCTTGATGACCTCCCCTCTAGTTGAGTTAGCTATGTCAGTGGCTGTTAATTTTTTAATCAGTCATGTAAATCTGGATATTGCCTGTCATTTGCACTGTTGAATGTAAACCATGGGGTTTTGAAGTAATTTGTAATGATGTCAAAGCATTGGGAATTTTAATAACCATAATATAATCAAATATTTATACTAGGAATACATCCCCTAGGAGGCATGTAGTGTTTATAAAATAAAAAACGGTCATTGTTACCAGGAAGCCCTGAATTCAAATCCTACCTTTGATATATACCCAATCAGTGAGATGTTCCAGTGTGGAGAGTTCAATGCTTGGAGTCAGAAAAATCTGAGTTCAAATCCATCCTCAGACTTTACTAACTTTTGACTTTCCTCTTTCCTCAATTGCAAAATGGAGAGAATAATACCTTCCTCCCAAGGTTCTTTCAATTATCAAATGAAATAACATTTTATAGTGCCTGGTAAATAGTAGGAACTATGTAAATGCTAGCTATCATTATCATCATTTCATTGTCTTCATTGTAATTTACAGATATAGTTAAGTTTTGGTTTTGTTTGTTTTTGTTTTTGTTTTGGCCAGGCAATTGGGATTAAGTGACTTGCCCAGGGTCACACAGCTAGGAAGTATTAAATGTCTGAGGCAGAATTTGAATTCAGGTTCTCCTGACTCTGAGGCCAGTGCTGTACTTATCTATAGCTTTTGAGAATGAATAATCTGATTGACTGAATAGTGAGTGATATGGATAGATAGATAGATAGATAGATAGATAGATAGATAGATAGATGATAGATAAATTGATATGTACAGATATAGGTAGAAAGATATAGGTAAGAAACATAGTTACTTATTTATAGCCTTAGAGAATAGTCTGATCAACTGAATAGTGACATAGATAAATTGATAAAGATATATAAATATATAAGCAGATGTATAGATATAGATAAGTAACTATATAGTTATTTATCTATAGCCTTAGAGAATGATCTGATTGACTGAATAATGAGTGACTTGACTTGGCCATAGTCACACAGTAACATTCAACAACAATAATATTCTGTAGAGTAAGTTTCCCTCCTAGAAGTCCCTTACACTAGTGAAATAATTTAACCTATCCTCCTCACCCTCATACAACATCTTATTGAGATGGATTAATATCTAAATAAGTGGCTGTGGCTAAACTCCCATTTTTCCTACACCAAACTTATGTAAAAACTTCCCTTTAATTTGTGTCCCTTTACCTCCTCAGAACAACAAATGTTGGAGACTTGGTGGTCAAGTCAAGTCAACAGGCATTAATTAAGTACCTGCCATTGTGCCAGGCATTGTGTTAAGCACTGGTGGTGTTTATGATTCTGTTTCCCAGATTTAGGTTCTGGAAATATGGTGTAGGTAGGAGGAAAAGATCTGGACTCAGAAGACTTGGGTCTGAATTGGTTTCTGACACTTGCTATTGGTATAACTTTAGATGAGTCATCTCCATGATCTTTTTAGTTGCTTTATCTATAAAGTGAAAGTTTGGGACTAAATGTTCTCTCAGGTCCCTTCCAACCCTAATATTCTGTTATTCTGTCCCATGATGACTTTGCTTAAAGCAATTTTTATTGCTACATGCTAATTTTGTTCTCTTCTTTTTGGATCACAGTAGTCTACCACCCTGCTATATCATATGCAGTGGTGCTTTAGAGCTTTTTCTTTTTTGCCTATACTGCTGATGACTCCATGGTATGCTGTGGTTATTATAATAATTTTAAATTCCTTTTAAGAATAGTTAAATTCCTTAATTCTGTAATCACAAAACAAAGTTTTCACATAAGATACGTGATAAGGTACTTTGCACCTATGTTACTGTGATAAACTAGTATTCTGATACAAACCATTTTTGTGAGTTTGAGTGCCATGGGCCATTTTTCCCAAGGCTTGATTCTTGACTGAACTGATCATTAAGATTTGGATCAATATAATTGAGAAATTATTTCCTAAGTTTTTATTGAGCCCAAGAAAATACAGGAAAATAAAAGGGAACCTTTCCATCATCACTTTTTTGAGTATTACTACAAGATCAATGCAATAAAAATAATTTGTGTCTTTGCATTATTTAGAATAGCAATTATAATGATAAGCATAAATGAATAGAATGTTTACTGAATAACATAAGTGAACAGAATTGGTACATTGGTGGCATGGTAGCTGAGGCACTGAACTTTGAGTTTGGAGGACTTGAATTTGAATCCTGCTTTAGCTGCTTGCTCTCTCATGATCAAGCCATTTATATCTGCTCTCAACCTCAGTTTCCTCATCTGTAAAATGGTGATAGTAACATCTATCTCAATATACAAAGCATAAACATATCATTAAATAGTTATCAATTGTTATTAAATTCAAGAAGCATCATATTACATTGAATAATTATTTTCCTGTTTTCTTTATCTTTCAGGCTCTTGATGATTACCTGAAGCAGTGTTCTAGGCAAATTGATGACATTGTCACCTTAGTTCGTGGAAAACTATCTAAGCAGAATCGAGTGACTCTTGGAGCATTAGTGGTGCTGGATGTCCATGCTAGAGATGTTCTTGCAACTCTTGTGAAAAAAAAAGTCAGTGATGATAGCGACTTTGAGTGGTTAAGTCAGCTTAGGTACTACTGGATTGTAAGTAATATCAATGAATCTCATTATAAAGTAATTTTAGTTCATAGCTTTTTAATTTATACTTGCCTGCTGACATAGAGAATAGTCTTACTAATGCAGATATTTTTGCTGGTGATAGAATATACTCAACCTATCATTTGGCAGATTGCAGATTAAAGTAACTAATAGCTATATATAATATATAGTTTTAAGATAAAATTGTTCTTTTAATTGCTGTTATCTGCCATTTGTGGTTGCTGAATCTAGAGTCAGAATTAGTCCAACCTGAAATTGGATTTTGCAAGTTCTAATATACAGGTAATCCCAATGGCCTTAAGTGCGGTTTTAAACTTTTTAAAATATTCTATATTTATGTGGCACCTGGGGCATCCCTCTTCTCACACATGAGAAACTTAGTGTATATTATCCTAAGTTCTAGGTAATTTCTGAGTCTGCATCAGAAGGCACAATTAGTTCAAAGCAAAGGTGTTAAATGAGAAAAAAGTAGTAAAAAAATATATAACAGTAACCAAGTGGAGTGGTATATGCCTGTGTTCCCAGCTACTAGGGAGGCCAAGACTGGCACATCTCTTGAGCACAGAGACTCTTATCTTTGGTGGGTTGTGCCCATGAGGTGTACATACTACTTTCAAAATCAGTATGATGAAGTCTTGGGAACAAAGGATTATTATAAAGTTTCCTAAGAAGGAGTGAAAATCCAATCCAGTTTGGAAATGGAGATGATCAGAGTTCCTGGGCTGATCAGTAATACAATTGCCCATGTGTAGCCCCTACACTTTTAGTATGGATAAGATGGGGAGATTCAGTCTTTTTTTTAAGGGAGGGGAACCAATAGAACATTTTCCCCATATGCCATAAGTGTACCCCAGTACACTGTTTGGTAACATCATCAAGCTGTTCCTACTGAACTTGTGTATTATTTTCATATGGGTGTATATTCTTTACCAATGATGTTTGAGATTTTGTGGTCATTGCTAGGTGCTGCTTCACTAGTCACTGAAGTTGCTACTAAAGTATTGCTCCCTTGGGCATAAAAGTAGTGAAGGTTTTGGATTTTAATTGGAAGTTCTTAGCTTAGGTACTGTCTTAAATCCATGAAAGTAAGAATGGGCTCTACCATCTCTCTTTTCATTAAAAATCTGGAGTTAAATTTAAGCTTAGTTCTTTTAGTGAGGGAAGGTGGCTACATTTTTAGCCTTTGAATCTACTTCATTTTCTTCCTCTTCCATTTTCAAACTTCTGTCAGACTTAGGGTTAGACACTTTAAACTTTCACTAGTTCCCAATTATGCACCTAAAAATCATTTTAAAGTGTGACCTTTCCACAAAATTTCATGGAGAAGTTAGCCTGAGATTCCCTGAATTTTCCTCACCTCTCAAGATCTATTTGTCTCCTATTCAAATAAAAGGGAGAAGATTAGGTGAGAACAACAACAAAAAATCAGATGTCCCATCATTTCTTTGTCAATCCTTTTCCCCAAATTTCTTCCTTTAATACATATATATGTATTTAGCAAAAAAAAAAAAAAAAAAAAAAGCTGCTTGCTATGTCCTCCATTTTGTAATGTAAGTATGGATAATAACAAAAATAATAAAAAGAGGGGCAGCTAGGTGGCGCAGTGGATGGAGCACCAGCCCTGAAGTCAGGAGGACCTGGGTTCAAATCTGGTCTCAGACATTTAACATTCCCTAGCTGTGTGACCCTGGGCAAGTCACTTAACCTCAATTGCCTCAGCAAAAAAAGCAAAATAATAATAATAATAATAAAAAGAATATGCAGTTTTAGAGTCTATTATTTCTCATAGCTCATTTCTTCTCACAACGTTACTACTTAGTAATTTTTATTCCTTAAAGAAAGTATATAACATTTATAGTCATAGTTTTTTTTTTAGAAATTATTATATTCAAATTATCATTCAGTTATCTATTATGCTTATTAGGGGAAGATTTTCCACATTGAGAATCATTAGCTTTATAAGTAGTTACTATATATGTTAGTACATTCTTTTGGTATAAACATGTAATGACATATTGAACATATCCAGAAGTGTTTTTAAATGATATTTATATTGCACAGTGATGAGATTTATCATATATCAAGATGTTTGCCCAGGTTCTGGGCAATGAGTGTAATTATACTCTACATAGCTATAGATTTCATGTTTTCTATTTAGGTTACTGAGTTTTGATAGGCCTAGTTCAAAGCCTTTATTTCCAAAGAATGTATTATGGAAAACATTTTAAATATAAAAAGAAATTTTATCATTGTAGAATTGGAAACAAAAATAATTCTTTTTTTAAAGATGCAATGTTTTATTTATATTTTTTACTGTAGCAAGATATTATTTATTCTACATCTCTTATATTCTCAATTAGGAAAATGTATATTTCTTGAAGGCAGAGACTGTTTCATCTTTGCCTTTGTATTCCCAGAATCTAGCAAATGCCTAGTGCAGAGCAAGTAATAAATAATCATCAACAAATTAATTGGTCTATTTCTATTTGGAATCTTACTGCAAATACTTTGCACTGTCTTATGTCACTCTTTTTGTTTTTGTTTTTGTTTTTGTTTTATTTTATTTGCATAACATATGTGTGGGTAATTTTTCAACAATAACCCTTACATAGCTTTCCGTTACAAATTTTTCCCCCAACTCCCCACCCCTCCCCTAGATGGCAGGATATCCACTACATGTTAATTATGTTAAAATATTGGTAAATCGAATATATGTATACATATTTCCAAACTTGTCATTGTTGTGCAAGAAAAATCTTGTCTACACAAATGATATATCAAATATAGGAAACACAATGTAAGCAAACATCAATCAAGGAGTATGAGAATGTTATGTTGTGGTCCACATTTTGCATCCCTCTCTCTGGGTGTATATGGCTTTCTTCAGTGAACAATTGGAGGTGGTTTGAAAAAAATAATTCTTTCTTGCTGTATAGATATGAATGTCTATGTATATATGTATATAAATATACACACATATATATTAATAATTAATATATGAAGAACATGTGTGTAATGTGTGTTATGCATATATTATAGTCACTAAATTGCTATATATGTGATATGCACATATGTATGTGTGTTTATGTATGTTCTCTGTAAGTAGTATGACAGAATGTGTCTTTATGAGGCTCAGGGGTGATTATGCTCTAGTAAAGAAATAATGTCTCTGCATACTGAGATAGATATGTATATAATGACAATATATCTCATAGCTATGTCATAGTGAAAGGAGTACTGAAATTCACACTTAAAAAATATAAAGTACAAAGAAAGTTTTTAAAGAACAAAGTAAAATATATGAGTTATAAAAGTTTAAAAAGATAATTAAAAGCCGACACCCAGATTTTTTTCCTGACTTAGCCATTTTCCATCCCCTTTATACTTCCATCCTATTTTTAAATGTTTCCTCATTTTTAAATGAGAATAATAATGGTGGATTAGATCAAGGGTTCTTAATCTGGGATTCATAAACTTGAAACTATTTTGAAGACTTTTATTTCAATATAGTTAAGCTTGTTATATGTATTTAAAAACATTCTGAGAAAGAATCCATAGATGTCCTCAGACTACCATGACATGAAAATTAGTCTAAGAACTCTTATACTAAATTATTGCTAAAGTCTCTTCCCATTCTAAGAAGTATTGATTCTGTGAAAAAACAAAAACAAAACACCTTTGGCACTAGATCTTGACCAACTACTAGGATCCAACAGAGATCAACAGTTTCAAAAACCAGACAGTATATGGTTACCCAGGTTGTGCCAGGCCATCAAAAAACATTCATTATCATCATTGTGTAATTTATCTTTGAATAACTACCTGCTCCCCCAGTGAAGAGGATAAAATTTTTGTGAAGCTCAAATAAAAAAAAGCTGTCATTGTTTTGATGGCCTTATGTGAGACAGACTTTTTTGTCAATTGTAACGTTTCCACTGGGCCAACTCTATACTGAACCCTCCCACCTCTTTCTCTCTCCACTCCCCCAGTCCTTGCTTAACTACTGCATTGGCTTCTCTTTTAGAACTCCTGCCCATTTCAGCTCTAATTTTGTGGGTACTGATGAATCCTGGTCATAATCAATATAGCTCTCTAGTTATTTTTCTCTCTCTCCTTCTCAACCTGTTAATTACTTGCAATCATAGGCAAACATTGGTGACATTACCACATAATAAAATAACTCTCCCTTTATCCCTCAATCAGTGATGGAAACTTTTGCTACTTTTTAGGCTTTCCAAATGGGGATACTAGAATGGAGGGTTTTGATTATAAGTACCATCCGTTGCAACTCAGTATCAAGAGATCCTTAGACTCACAGTCTCCCTAGTAGCAGGGATTTTGGACATACAACACAACACCCAAGTGATAGAGAACTATCAAAGCCCTTCAAGAGTACATAAAAGTGAGAAAAGCAGAAGGAGGCAACTCCTCTAGCTCCTAGGAGTGTACAAGAAAATTTTCACTCTGTACACAGGGTACTTCCTAGGGTTTTTGGTCGAGTGAAAACTATTTAAGGACTTTATTTCCCAGAAATTTTTAATTTCTCTGACAGAAAGGGGCCTTCTTTATATTCTAATTGTCTGAGAATTTTTGTTCACCTAACCTCTTTCTACATTACAGAAAACTAGTCCCATTGGTTGAAATAGAAAACATTCTTTAGGGACTCAGGTATACTTTTAAAAAAACTGATATTTTATTTTTCCTCAAGTACATATAAAAACAATTTTTAGCATTCATTTGGAAAAAAACGAGTTTTCTCCTGTTTTTCCTACTCTCTCTCCTTTAAACCTACTTGTTCTCAAAAGTGTTTTGCTTCTGACTTTTACCTTCCCCAATTTGTTTTCCCTTCTCTGAGTATCAATCTTTCCCACCTAATCCTTTTTCCCTTCTACTTTCCTGTATAGTAAAATAGATTTCTGTACTCAACTGAGTGTCTATATTATTCCCTCTTTGAGCCAATTTTGATGAGAGTAAGGTTCATGTACTCCTCCCCCCATATTCCCTTTTGTAAAATTTCTTTCCTGCCTTTTATGTCAGATAATTTATGCTATACTTCTCCCTTTCTCCCTTTCACAGTGCATTCCTATTTCTTATCCCTTAATTTAATTTTTTGCTAGATTAATCTAATGATGTTTACTCACACTCATGCCTTTTATTCATATATCCTCCTAATAGCCCTAATAAAGAGAAAGTTTTTTGTAATTAAAAGTTATCAATTTCCCATGCAGGGATGTCAATAATTTAACCTTATTGAATTTCTTATGCTTCTCTTGAGTGTTGTATTTGAAATTCACATTTTAAATTCAGTTCTGGTCTTTCTATCAGGACTGCTTGAAAGTCCTCTATTTCATTAAATCTCCATTTCCCCCCCCCGAGAAATGATATTCAGTTTTGCTGAGTAGATAGATGATTCTTGATTGTAACTTCAGGTCTTTTTGCCCTCCAGAATAGCATATTACAACCCCTCTGATCTTTCAATATAGAAATCACTAAATCTTGTGTTATCCTGACTGGCTCCATGATATTTGAATTGCTTTATTTTGACTCCTTGCAATAGTTTTTTTTTGACCTTGGCGCTCTGCAATTTGGTCATAATATTTCTGGGAGTTTTCTTTTTGGGATTTCTTTCAGAGGGCAAGCAATAGATTCTATTTCAGTTGCCCTAAGGTTGTAAAATATCAGAACAGGTTCTCCTTGCTAATTTCTTGAAACATCTTTCTAGGCTCTTTTTTTTTTGATCATGACTTTCAGACTATCCAATAATTTTTTAAATTATCAGTCCTGAATCTATTTTTCAAGTTGGTTATTTTTCGCTATTTCTCATGTTCTTTTATTTTTTCACTCTTTTGATTTTGTCATAAAGTCATTAGCTTCTATTTGTCCAATTCTACTTTTTAAGGAATTCTTTTCTTTATTGAATTTTGTGCCTCTTTTACCATTTTGTCTATTCCATTTTTAAAATCTAATTTTCTTTAGTATTCAGTATTTATTCAATATTTTTTCAGTGCCTCCTTTTCCAAAATGCTGATTATATTTTCATGACTTTCTTGCATCACTCATTTCTCTTCTCAGTTTTTCCTCTACTTCTCTTACTTGATTCTTAAAATCCTTTTTGAATTCTTCCATGATCTGAGACCAATTCATATTTTTTTTTCTTTGAGGACATAACTTTTTATTTTGTTGTCTTCTCCTGAATTTGTGGCTTTTCTCTCACCATAGTAACTTTCTATATAGTCAGGATATTTTTCTGCTGTTAGCTCTTTTAAAAAATTAACTCTGTGCTAAAATGGGGCTCTGTTTCTAGAGTAGAGAAAACACTTTCTCGAGCTTTAGGGTTTTTGTGCAGCTCTTTTCACAGATAATTTTGGAGATCTCTAAGCTTTCAGTTCTTCCAAAGTATTATGATCAAGGATAAGGTGTGTCTATTACTGTTCTGTCTTGTGTTCTGGTCTGTGAGGAATCACAAACACTCTTTTCTGCTGTGGAACTCTGACCAGAGTCCCATTTTCCTGTGGCTGCAAACTCCAGTGTTCTATTGTCCCTCTTTGCTCTGGGACTGAGGCCCAGAACTGATTAAGATCCAAGTATGGACAGTGCAACAGAGTGTTGGCCCTGACACCAGCAAAGGAATCCATATAATCTTCTTATGACCAGTTTTCTGAGCCACAAACTGTGGGATGAGAGGTTCAGAAACCACCTCTGCTGCCACTAGTTCAGTTCCCAAAGACCATTGCTGGTTTGTTGGGGTGTGGTTTGGGCTGGACTCTTACTCTGGTACAACAGACCTTTCCTGCTGTTCTTCTAAATTGCCTTTGGCTGGAAAAATTGCTTCTCCTTGATATTTTGTGGATTCTGCCATTCCAGAATGTGTTTGGAAGTAGTATTTAAAGTTATTTGGAGAGGTTTCAGAAAGAGTTCAGGCAAATTCCTGCCTTTTCTTTGCCATCTTGGTGCCATATCTCCAAATATTGCTATTTCTCACTAGTTTCAGCACATTATAACCTTTTGAATTCCTAGCACTTGTGTTATGGAAGTATGGTGTGTTCTTATAATTCATCCTCTATTACTTTATGTTTCTCAAACTTCATTATTGATAGATTTTCATCTTTCCTGGCTAATTTACTTTGTTGAATTTTGGTCTACAAGAATTTATATTTCCTTTTGAACCTTTTGATATTTGCCCTCCTAATATCTAGGATATTAGTTTAAACTTAGCTTTCCTTTTTTCTATCACAAATTCTAAAAAGGAGTGATACTTCCTCCTAAAGTTTTTATAATTTCTAGTCCAGCCACTGGTCCTAGCTTATTGATGAGAGTATGTTATGTAGAATTTTCTCTTGTTTCCATCACCTTTTGACAAGTCAAGAAGCTAGATAGTCTACTTTTGGGAAAGAAAGAATGCTCCAGAATTCTGGATGATAGAAATTCTCCATCACTGATGTATTATACCTCTCAGAGTTGTGATATTTCCTGAACTCTTCACATCTATTTTATCTTTCCAGGTAATTGGTAATATGCTCACATGGCAAAATCACTTATGTTTATCCTTCCATTGGTCATCCAAATACTCTCTAGTCCACATCCCTTGTTAATCTGTTTACTCATATTAACATAATTTACTAATATATAGTGCTACCTTTCACCCCCTTCATCTTTCTTATCCCTTTTATATGCAGTAGATCCATCCAGATACTTACTTCCATTCATGTTTTTTATCCCACTGAGTCCCAGTGACACTATGTGAAGTCTGTTTTAGCTCCTTACATTAGGACTTCTTCCTCTTGCATGCTGCCTAAATTTTGGGCATCTGGTTATAGACATTTAAAGCCACTAGTGCCTTAATTGGATTTTGTCGCCTGTGTGGTTCAGGGTACCAAAATTACTTAGTTTTCCTTTATTGTATTTTGTCTCTATAGTATGATAGTTTTCTCTTTCTCCAGGCTTTTTTAGTCTTCCTGATTATATTCACAAATACACCAGCCTTTATTAGGTGCATTCCAATTACCATCCTCCACACAGAAGTTTATCATTTGTAAATTTTAAATTGTGGCTCAAAAATCCAAATACCCTTATTAGATATTTTTTAAATCAATGGTTCATTTCTTAAATCAGTATTTTTCTTCTGCAGCATTTGCTTTAAATGATCAACAATGAGGAAAATACAATCTCAATTCCTATTCATTTTTTTGGGTGAGGCTTTATAATTGCTGGCAGTACTTTCTAAATCCTTTCTGACAATATTTTTAGCACATACATATGTGAATCATGAAAAGTGACTCATGGTCCTTTGTTTAAATAATTCTGTAGAACTTCTTTGTTATATATCAAATATATGTCTTATGAAGAGAAAACAGCTCCCTAAGGCTATTATCAAGTCAATAAGTAGTTGTTTTTCTACCCTTTCAGTAAAAAAAGCATTCAACATTAGCATTCTCCTGCTTTTTCTCTGATCTTTTCCTAGAAGGGTGACCTCTTATCTGACACATTTCTTGGTTCTTTTTTATCATTCCTTGAAAGACCAGCAAGTCCTCCCTTCTTAGAGCAACAGTTTTCTTCAGAAAGATCCCAAAATTTATTTTTAGTTTCAGTTGTAGTTATCCTCTTCACTCCCTTCATCCTTTCTAAGATACTTTTGGCCAGATTTAGATTTTCAATCTTCCACTTCAAAATCTCTTGATTTATCTTCTTCCAACAAAGCTCTGCTCCTAGTTCTGTTCTGTTTTTCCTGTTTGCAGTGTTTGTTTGTGTGTTTGTTTTAAATCACTTCCTTGTTCTGGATCCTTTGAAGTTAAGAAAGTTATTCCTCGAATCCTTTCACTTCTTCTGTGGAGAAGAGACCATTGTAGAAAACAGTTAGTTGATAAGAACTTGGCACTTCCAGTGCCACTCCATACCGCTCCTTCCCCTTCTGTACTGATTAAGATTCAGCCTTATTTTCTTAAATTACTTAAATGTTCACAACTTGCCTTCTTATGATCTTTGCAATCTTTTATCATTTTTAACTACTTCACTACATTTTACTTCATTTTCCTTTTTTCACAATTCCTTACTTATCAATTTGTTTCACTTACAATGACCTTTACTACTTTGCTTTACCTTTTCTCATTTAACTTATCTTACTTAGCCTTTCAGCTACTTCCTTTTCCTTCTCTTGGAGTCCTCTTCAAGAATTTACTGTTTAATCCCTTTCTTGCTTAAGAATGAATCCTTTCCCAATAAACTCTGTTTCATCAAGTCATTGCACTTTATTTTAGGAGAATGAGATTGAAATAACAGGATAAATGAGATTATAAAAATGTTTTCACAATAAACATACTCTTCATTTGAAACTGTGTATAACTTAGAAAGCTTCCTTGTTAAAGATAGTCATTTTATTCCACTGCCTATATCTTACAACTCCAAGAGTTGTAGATAATGATTGTCAGAAAAATAAAATTTTGGAACTGGGGGGAACCAACTCTCATTTTACAGATGTGAAATTGAAGCCTTGATAAGGAGAACTGACTTTCCAAGGCTATACAGATAATTAGTAACCAAACCAGGACTACACTGACTTCTAACTCTAAATTCTTTTCAACATATTGCCTCCTGAAAAGTCTAAAGGAAAGTCTAGACTGGAATTTTCATTTGACATACCAGATTCTATTTTTAAATTCTATTGTTTCTATTTATTTGCTTGATTTTAGGAGCAGCACTTGGAAACAAAGATGATCAATGCAGGTTTACGATATGGATATGAATACTTAGGTAATACTCCTCGTTTGGTTATTACTCCACTCACAGATAGATGTTACAGGTAAATCTACCAATTTGTAAAACAATTGAAACAATTAAGTTTTTCCAGTAAAATAATTAGAATAGTTCTTTAGGTTGTTGATGGCTTAGAAAATTACATATCTGTTTTTTTAAAGGTTACTTTATCTTTGATTTGTCTTTTTCTTTTTAGTATTTGAGTTTTAGATCATTAAGAATTTTATTTTGAATAATGATATTCTTTAAAAAGAGGATTCATTTTATATTCTGTGTTATATTGAGCCCTGGTAAACACAATACATGTTTTCCTGCCACATTAAATGGAGAAATTTTGTCTGTTAAAGTATATTTTTCCATTAACCTTCTATGAAAGATTAGGAATTTCTGCATCCTGCTGTTGCCACCTTTGTTGCCATCCTTCATCTGTGGACATTTCATGTTCAGATCTTCTCTGATGTTGTTGTAGTAGTATTCCTGCTCTTACTGTGCGTGTTATATTGTTGCTGTTTCAATGTTGGATAGGATCCAGGCCCTTGGACTTAGTACAAACTCTCTGACTCTGTGGTTCTTTCCAGCTCTTTTCCCAACAAATGCAGTTATGCCCCAGATTCATATCCAGAAATGCTCTTAACTTTAGATCTAGACTTAGTCTCATATTTCAGGTGGATTTTCTGAACAAGACAGAACAGTAAGAATACTCTACCTGTGGGATGTTGAAATTGACACCTTTAACTCTGTTTCTTGTTCTCTGGTGTGTAACTGAAATTGGAATCTAGGCAAAGATCTGAATTTCTATGTAAGAACTGAGGGCTTTGGACTCTTTGACAAGGTATGGAGGAGGGAAGAAATATAGGAGGAGGAAATTATTTTCAAAGGTCTCCTTTAGGTCTTAGATAAATTTGAATCCATAAATGAATCTATCACCTGCAAGAAAAAAAATTGCACCTTAAGAAAGTAGGATTCTTAGGGACTTATATTGACTCATGTGCTTCTTTTGGTAAGCAATGCTGATGTATTCCCTCTGTTGATACCGGTAGTTGGCAAAGATTCATGTTTCTACTCCTACTCTACTCTACTTATTGTTTTTGAGTCTGATTCTAGATTTACATTCATAACTTTGGGAGTGAATTATGGCAAGAATGTCTCAGTAGCAGGTCCAAAGAGGTGCTTCTGACCCTGGTCATATATAGATAACTCCAAACCTTCAGTGGCTATGTGATCTCATCAATATTGATATTCTCTTCTAAGATGTAAATCCCAACCTGTCTATAGCTGACCATCCTGGGCAATGCATGTTCACATCCTTCCCTGGGTTAGCTATAGAAATTTCAGGTGATTACTTTAATCAAAATGTTATAGTATTTATTTTTCTTTTTATACCAGTGCCAGGAAGAAAGCTAATTATACATTTCCATTTTCTGAATGTTTAGTAGAAAAAAATTTAAGTTGTTCAAATCCAGTGTTCTTATTAGGTGAACTATTTTTGTTTATTTGGGGAATTATTTATTAAAAAGAATATGATACATAATGCCACTTTACTAGTGTCTTTGGGAAATCTAGACTGCTATAAAGCTGAATTAGATCACTGTGCTCACTATGCTCAGTCTTTGTACAATTAGCTGTACAATTAATTGCATTAGTCTTATCTTTATGACAAGATTATAAGCTCCTTGGAGTTAGGCATTGTGTCTTCTTGATACCTGTGGGGCACAATTATGTGCTAAATTAGTATTTTTTTTTTGATTAATTGGTGATAAAGGCAGAAGGAGAGAAAAATAAGAACTCATCTTCAAAAGCAGCTTTATGGATTCTTTATAGAAGCTTTTGGGGGAAATGCAATGGAAAAAAGAGAAATGCAGTTTTAAAGGATATTTCCTTTGAGATAAAGCAACCTTGGAATATAACTCTGGACTTATAAGCAATTTAAATTTAAAATTATTTTCTCTTGTATCTGTATGAGAAAAGAAATCACTTATTTATACAAATAATATTTATTTTATTAATTTCAGAACTTTATTTGGAGCCCTTCACCTTCATCTTGGAGGAGCTCCTGAAGGTCCAGCTGGTACTGGGAAGACAGAAACCACCAAAGATTTAGCAAAGGCTGTAGCAAAACAATGTGTTGTGTTCAATTGTTCTGATGGACTGGATTATCTGGCTTTAGGGAAATTCTTTAAGGTTTGAATGACTCCTGTTTTTTTTTAAATAGGAAAATATCTTACAGTAAGATGTACAGCTGTACAGCAGATTTTAATGTAAAGCCATTTTACAGAAATGACAAGTATCTAAAGATTTATTTCTATTTATAACACTTTTTGTAAGAAAACCATGAAAGTATGATTTAATAAGCAATATAAAAAATTCTTACATATTAAATTATTCTAATTCATTAGCAGTTAATGAGATTGTAGATAAACCAAATTTAATTCTAATTCAAATTCCCATCTTGGTTCTCAAGATACCAAAATATATAAAATATAAGTGAAAAAAATTGGTCATCTGGATATTCATAATTAATTAGACATTTTGCCATATGTATACAGATATAATCCAATTAAGTAGAATGATCAGTCCAGTCCTTCCATTTAGAAAGTTTCAACCACATTCGTATTCGGCAGTCCATTCTTTCCTGAAATAGAAGTGTTGCCTTTATAAAGACATGCACACAGAGGCTGTCAAAATATTTACTTTTGGGGCAGCTAGATGACGCAGTGGATAGAGCACCAGCCCTGAAGTCATGAAGACCTGAGTTCAAATCTGATCTCAGACACTTAACACTTCCTAGTTGTATGACCTTGGGCAAGTCACTTAACCCCAATTGCCTCAGGGGGAAAAATTACTTTTGTGAAAAATTCATTCAAATTTTTTAAATGTTTGAATTCTGCATATTTTAATTGAAAAAAAATGATTTGGATGACTGACTAAAATTTTACTTTAATTTATAATTTTTTGAACAATGACAATAACAAAAATAACAGACAACATTTATAGAACACATTAAGATTTGCAAGGTACTTTACAAATATTATCTCATTTTATTTTCAAAACAACTATGGGAGATAGTTGTTATTTTTTATTCCGTTTATTGATAAGGAAACCAAAACACAGAGATTAAGTAATTTGCCTAATCTCATAGCTAGTTAGTATTCAAGGATACATTTAAACTCAGGTTTTCCTGACTCTAGGTTCTGTGTTTTATTCACTGAGCCATCTAGCTGCATATCTAAGTGGTTTTGATATTATTACAAACAAACTGCATCTTTCTGAGCTGTTTATCTAGTGAACAGTACTTGAGTACCCTATGTGCTTTATTTCCATACATGTAGTTTCAGCCATGTATATAACAATGTCAACTGAATACTTAATATAAGAAATACTAAATAAAGTTTGGATAGTCATTGGACTGCTGACTGATTAAAGAATCAATAATTAATATCTACTGACCCTTGTGTTTATTTAAGATGTTTATATTATCTTCAGATTATCCTATACATATATATAATTTACCCATATTTCATATGTTTATTACCATCATGTTTTACTTAAATGAGTATTTTTCAAGCCTATATCTATCTCTCAAATCCTTTGTTACACCAACTAAAGTTGGTAGAATAATCTCTCTAAGCGAAGACAATGTACTTATCTTTTGGATTCTAAATTGTTCACCCTAAAAAATGTGATCTGAATTGGGTTTCATTTAGTGATATTAAACAATTATTACTAGGGTGTGACAATTGAGGCTTTTCTCCAGAATTCTAAGCTTTAGAGAGTGATGATAACAATGGCTCTTTCTCTTTACCATGGCCTCACCCTCAGTTCTTGGTCTATTTCCCTATCCCCTTCCCAGAAGATACAAATCTTTCCCATCATATAAACCTTGTCTGAGGGTGCTCTTCTTTCCCCTAGCAACTTCACATATCACCCTTTCTCTTCTCATCTCAGGCACAATGATTCCTGGTTATGGTTTTGATAATATCTAAAATTTATATTACCCATTACAATTTAAAATTTTATGTTGCATTATCTCAATTATTCCTCAAAATAAAGGTGAAAGGTATTGTTCCCATTTTTTAAAATGAAGAAGGTAAAGCTCCTTTCACTCCTACATTTCTTTTTTTAAATGCATTTATTGCTCATTTTTAATTTTCTTTTTTAAAATTTTGCATTCCAGATTCTCTTTCTTCCTCCTATCCTTTTCCCACTCATTGAGAAGGCAAACAATTTTACCTGTGAAATCATGTAAAACATTTCCATATTAGCCTTATTCCAAAACAAAACAAAAAAATAAGCTTCAGTTTACCCTCAGAGTTCTTTGGTTCTCTCTCTGGAGATGGATAGCATTTTTCATTTTGAGTCCTTTGGAATTATCTTGGATCATTATATTGATCAGAATACCCAAGTTTTTCAGTTGATCATCATTACAACATTTCTATTACTGTGCACAATGATCCCCCTGTTCTTATCGTTGCACTTTGTATCGTCAATTTATGTAAGTCTAGGAATCTTAAACCTTTAGATTTTAAATGACCTGTTCATGATCACACAGCAAAGGATTCAGAGGCTGGTTTCATTCAAACCCAGGTCTTCCTGATTCTGTTTAGTATTCTTTCTAATATCATGCTAATAATTGGATTTGTGTTGCACACAGATTTTCCTATTTCTCTCTGCAACCAACAACAAATATTTGTGAGGGAGCTGGAAATTAGGGATATCTGTGGCTATGAAACAGAACAAATCTAACTAGTTCATACCAAGATTAAACTTTCATTAGCATCATGTAATTAAATAATCATATTTTAGAGAAGCTATGAAAAAGTTAAACCAAAATATAAATATCACATAGGGTAAGCATAAATCTATTGATAATCATCAATTCATAATGTTGCAAAATACCTAAGAAATCATTTCATTCTCCAGGTATAGAACCTGAAACTAGAATCATGTAGGTAAGGGGCAGCAGAGCAGAGCAAATCCAGACCCTTGATTTCATACCTCATGTTTTTTCTACACTACAAATTTTGTATGTATATAGTGGAAATCTTAAGTTGTTCAAAGTCAGAAATTGAATTTGTGAATAATGTGCTAGTGATAAGAAAATGAACTATTTTTGAATATAAATAGGGGATTTTCTTAATGTTATATTAAACTATGGAAAATATTGAGTAGAAGAAAACTTTTTCTTTGCAATATTCTATTTGGATGAGAATGAAAAGTTTTATTATTGTGTTTTCTTAGGGACTGTTATCATGTGGAGCCTGGGCTTGCTTTGATGAGTTTAATAGAATTGACTTAGAAGTGCTTTCTGTGGTTGCTCAACAAATTCTTACCATCCAAAGAGGTAATACATTATTCTATTTTATATTACTAATTAGTAGGATAAATACTTACAGTAACAAGTGATACAAGTCATATTTTGACTTAATGCATGAAAACTATTTTGTTTTTTCTTACCTGCAGGTATTAATATGGGCTGTGACATACTAATGTTTGAAGGAACTGAACTAAAACTTGATCCAACTTGTGCTGTTTTTATAACTATGAACCCAGGATATGCTGGACGTTCAGAACTACCAGATAATCTGAAGGTATGGAAAAGATAATTTCATATTAATTTTTCATTTGCTTCATGCTATGTACTGTGAGTATACTCCAGCAAGAAGCTATTTAATGAAATTAAAAATAAAATTTAAGAAGCATAGTAGAAATATTATGTCTAGCAAAAGGAGGATTAAAAAATAATAACCAGTATTTAATAACCTGAGGTCATAAATAATTGAGAGAAGTATGAAATTGATGCAAATGTCTAAATTCTTAGACCCCAAATTTCTTTTTTAAAATTAAATTATAGATTTTAAGGTTATCAGAATTTACACACTCTCTTTTCCCATGAACCCCCATGAAAAAGAAAAAAAAATCAAAGACCTTATAACAAATATGTGTACTTCAGCAAAATATCTATGGCTGTATAAAAAAAAAAAAGACAAATCTATACTCTGAAGTTGAGTAGCCAGTATGTTTCATCAAGTCCTCTGAAATCATGATTGGTTATTGCACTGACCAGAGTCCTTAAATCTTTCAAAGTTGTTTCTTCTCATAATGTTGTTTTATTATATAAATTGTATTTCTGGTTCTGCTCCCTTTATCTATTCATATAAGTCAGCATATGAAAGAATTCAATAATGTTTTAGGTGCCTTTTTCAGAAAGAAAAATGTATAATACACAAGCAAATATTATCAAATTGATATATATTATAAAATGCATTGAATTTTAAACAAATAGAACAGAAAGAAATTTTAGAGATTATTTAGCCTACATCATTTTACAGATGACTTGAAGCCCAGAGAGTTTACAGAATTATTCATGTTTTAGAAATCTTTTTGGTTAGGCTTACAGTTTATCAGACAATTTTTCCCATTGTGAAATCTTCTATATGTAACTTAGTTACAGCTAGTTGTTTGCTTTTTTTTTTTTTAACATTTTTTGATATGCTGCTTCTATCAGCCTTAGTGAAGAAAAATGAGAAAAAAATGAAAATAAAATATTTATGTGAATATATTAAAATTACTTAACACATTTAATTGTAATTTTCCTCTATCAAACTTGGGTTTCAATTTAGTATGGAGAGAAATCAATCTGAATGACTAAAAACCTGAGAAATGCAAAAAGGAAAAAAAAAACAGTGTAAAGCAATTAGCAGGTACATGGAATTGGCCACTTTGATAGTTGGACCTGCCAATTGCTTTACACTGGCTTTTCCCATTTTATTTACTTTTCATATTGAAATTGTATCAGTGTCCTCTCTGATTTATAGAATAATCAGCGCATTTTCCTTCCTTCTTATCCTGAAAGTCACTTTTAAATCTTTATTTAAAAAAAAGTTTAATATAAAAAACAATTTTAAAACATTCTTGGATTTCTTCCATAGAGGTTTAACTTCTAAAATAAGATTGATATGTACAAAATGGATTGCAATAGAATAAGGAAAAACCACCATGTTGTTGCCACTTAATGTCTGAAGTATAACATTTTCTTTTTTCTTACTTAGAGAAAAAAGTATAGGATTTATGTTATTTATGCATTAACAAGAAAAAGCTATTTAAAGTTAGGTACTCCTAAACAAAAAGTACCATAGAACTCAGAAATTATTTTAATTTTATCATGTTTTTTAAAGAAAAAAATGTTTTATATGTATATCATTCTTTTCCTATTGCATGAAATAATTTATGACAGAAAATGTCATAAAATGCTACATTTTTGTAAACATATCAATAGCAAAAATAGAAAATTGATGAAAAGAAAGAATAAGAATGATAAAAATATCTACTATGCAATGATAATCATGTTCTTGATGTTGAAAAATGGGCCATGGATGGAGAAAAGGACATTGCCATCAATTATGGCAATTAATTTGTAAAAATTAACTGATATAGATTAGCATAATAAAGAAATAAAAAAACTAAAAAGGCAAAATTGTATAAAATTTTATGATGAAAAGTGAAGCAAGATCATTAGTTCTGCTACCTCATAAAATAATGAGGGAAAAAATGTTTAAAGAAAGCTTGGCAAAAATTCATGCTCAGGAAGTTTATGGATAAAGCTGGAATGAGAACAACAAATAGAAAAAACATGGTAATCATCTATGAAAGATTGTTTTCTAACAGCTTCTTTTCACCAACAAGAATAGTGTAGTTACCCCATTTGGACTTTTGATACTACAGTCCCAGATATGCTTCTTGAGGAAATGAAAATGTCAGTGAAGAAAATAAAGATTAGAAAAGCATTTGAACTAAATCAAGTATTTATTGAAGAGATTTATGCTGAATAAGGGTTTAAGGATGTTTAGGAATTTATTTTTAAGGTATACAAAGGAGGGGGAAATGCCAAAGTTATAGAAAAAAAATAATCTTAGTCCTTGTTATTATCCAAAAAAGGGCAACCAAGATTTGCTATTAGCCATACACATATACTACGTAATCACCCAGGACATCTTTGAAAAGGCTATTAAATGGGAATGGGAGAGCTTTCACAAACAAACATTACATAATAGACTATGTCTTTGCCATGATGTAATCAACTGAAAGATGGTTAATAATACAAGAACCCTGACTGAGCTTATTGTTTGATGACTTCCAAAAAGCATTTGAATAAGTAGGAAAAAATGCCACCTTAAAGATTCCTTTGCAACAAATTGTATCTCATATGTGTATTGTAATCATTCAATATTTCCTGGAAGATATAATAAAGATAACCTTGTTCAAAGATCCAGTGAAATTAATAATTAGTAGTGAAACAGAAATGGGAGACATATGCTAATTAGAAGTATACTCTATAATATTGAGGAGATCCAGAACAAAGTCCAAGGCTATGAAGGATTTTCTATTACAGAAGTAATTTAGAGCTGCAAAAGAGCTTAGTGGTTATCTTGTCCAGCCCCTTCATTTTATCAGTCATGATAATGAAGCCTAGAGAGGTTTAAACAATTTTCCCAAGATAACATGAATAAAAAATCTTAGAGCTGGGATTTGAATTTAAGTCTTCTGATTCTGAATGTAGAACTCTTTTTAAATGACCATTTTGCATTCCATGGTAAGGTCTTTCAGATGTTCTTCTGTTGTGCTGAATTCATCAAGCTCCTGGATGTCACAGGACATACTAATAGAAATCTGTAATATCTCAAAAGTTTGGTCTATTTAGCCACAAAGGGAAAATAAGTATTTATATAATGCCTGTTGTATATATTATAATATACTGTTCAATTGACAATCTTTTAAACTCATCCATTGATATGTGTTTATATACATGTATATGTACATATACACAATATATGTACATGTGTAATATATATGTATTTACATGTATTTAACATGTACAACAAATGGATAACTAGCTGAACCCAGAATTAAATAAGAGGAAGAATACATGGGTTATATTGCTTTTGAGAAGTTGCAAAATTCTTCAAAAGTTTTTTCATTTTTTCTCAGTCAGCTTTTATGTGATTTTTTTTCATGATATCTTTGGTAAAATGTGTTTACCTTCAAAAGACCAACTGCTGTTATCTCTCTCTTCTAAGGCTGGCTCTTTTCTTGCTGCTATTCTACTTACTTTAGACAATTAGGACTGAATGAGATCTGTTTTCTTCAAGGTGTGAGAGTGATCAATTGGGTAACTGCTGCGAGGAGACTTTGCTTGGCTACTGTAATTGTACCTATTTTTCATCATTATTAGTTTTACTCTTCTGGTGTCAACAATCCTTTTTGCAATTGACTTATTGCTGTCCTTAGCTGGTCTTGGGTTGCTGATCATCATGGAGTCAGGAAAGGATCCTCAAGGACACTGCTGAGTGGGATGCTTCTAGCAGCCTTAGCACTCAGACTTCTCCATCTTCCTCTCACTCTATCTAGTGGCTGTTTGTTTTTCTATGCTATGTGAATGAATTTTATTTAACTCTGAATTTCTGGTGTCCTCCTTCCTATACTTTCTTTTTTCATGGGATCTGTACTTTTCTATGCTTACCTTCTTACCTTCTTCTCAAGCTTTAGGAATGATTTATTTTATTGACCTCAACTAAGTCCTATTAATGACATATCCCCTATCCTAGGAGAGTTTAAAGGGATTAATTTTTTTTTAAAAAATAGGGTGCCTAAAATTATAGGAACCATGAGGGAAAAGTTATAAAATGGGATGAGGGTGAGCAGAAGGGGTTGTAACACAGAGCTATGAGCTAGTGGTTTAATGTTTATTTTTTTTCTCTAAAAATTACCTGTGGTGGGTTCTTTCATCTGTATTCTTGGAAATGCTGTGTTTTGTCTTTTTTCACTTGTATTTTTTAATGTGGTCGTAGAAAACTCTTCCTAAGACTTCAACATGATTGTTTTAGAATATTTCCTTGTATGCATCCTATTTATAGTTTCCTTGCTATTGATACATCCCTGTGTGCATGGTTCTCTCAAATAAAAGCAGCTAGGTGGCACATTGACTGGCACCTCTGAATTAAGAGTCAGAAAGATCTGACTTAAAATCCAGCCTAAGATATATATTTTTCTGTGTGACACTGGGAAAGGAATTTACTATCTGCCTTCCTCAGTTTCCTCAGTTGTAGAATGGAAATAATAATAGCACATACCTCTCAAGATTATGATAATGATCATCTGAGATAATATTTGTAAAGTACTCTGCAAACCTTAAAGTGATAAAAAATGCTAAATATTATTATTATCATCATTAATAGACTGATACCAAATAGGGGATTCTCAGGTAAAACTTAGAGAGGTATTGTATGCTGATCCTTAAATATATTATTTGGTCCTGACTTATTTGTCAATCAAATAAACATTAATTAAGCACTTTGTATCTTCTAAGCATCATGCTAGATGCTGAGGATAGAAAGAAAAAAATGAAGCAATCCTGCCTGCATTCTATTTAAGGAAAGATCATGTATGTATATATAATTATATACCAAAGGTATACATAGTAAAATAAATGTAAGGTCATGAGAGAGGAGTGCAGTCAGATTTTCTTTTAGGTAAGGATTGGATTTTTGCAAAATTCTAAAATATTTGCTGTAGTTTCATTTTTTTATTCTCCTTTTCACCCTATCTCCCAATATTGATAATCATGTTGATCTATAAGTTAATCTCATAATCTCATAATGAGCTATTCAAAAATACAATTACAAAATTTTTATTTTTAAATGGGTAAAATATTTGAATTTTAAGAAAAAGTGAAGCCATATTTCTTATTACACATCTTGATAGAATGATTTTTTCTTTCAACTTTTAAAATTGTTACTATGTTGACTGAAAAAAACTTTAATGTAGATTGTACTATTGCCAAAAATATATAATGATACATTCATTAAATTGATAAATATTAAAGAGACTTATTTTTCTGATTATCCATTTTAAAATACATGATTATTCTCTCTAATAGGCTCTCTTTAGAACAGTAGCAATGATGGTACCTGACTATGCCATGATTGCAGAAATCGTCCTTTATTCCTGTGGTTTTGTTACTGCTCGACCCCTCTCAGTGAAGATTGTAGCTACTTATCGTTTGTGTTCGGAACAATTGTCATCTCAACACCATTATGACTATGGAATGAGAGCAGTTAAGTCAGTGCTTACTGCTGCTGGCAATCTGAAGGTATGAGAACCTATTGTTTCTTGCATAGGATTGATTTTCTGATGATACTTTTATGATACTATTTAATCATATGATCACAAAAGTATCATCAGAAAATCAATTTATTAGTCATTTCAAACACTTGAAAAATTTAAACAATCAGTTAAACATTTTTCATTAAATTGATAGTATGTTCCTACATTGCATGGAAACTTTCTGGATTTTGCATATATTACAAGTGGTATCAGCATATAACTTTAGAAAAACTTAGTTATTTAATTAATTAAAAGTTTAATATAAAACTTTTATAATATAAAAGTTTAATATAAAAAATTAATAATTGTGTGCTAAAAAGAAAAATGTGTTTGTAAATGTTTTGAGGTCTTTTATATTCATGAACATGTATTTTATTTAATTGAGAATTTTTAATGATTAGTGGATATATACAAATCTAGTCAGCATACCAATTATACATTCATAGAAATGTAATTAACAGTTGACATCTTTATATGGCATATTTTGTTTTTTCATTCATTTGTACAACATTTATTTACTGAGTTCCTACCTGTGTTTGAGGTACTGTTTTAGGGCCTTTCTAGATCTAGCCCCTGTCACAATATTTTTTTTGTCTAGTAGGAGTTTGCTTGAGAGATGGGGATCTTTAGGGTAAAACAGGTGTAAAAATGGCTGAAGACCAAGACAGAAGAGGCACAAAATGATGCAGTGGAGGCCAGGGGAGGAGAGGTATTGGGTGGAATTAGCCAGGATTTCCACAAATGGAGATGGTGTTTGGGCGAGGAGTAATGCATTATAGTCAGAGAGGAAAATGAGCAAAATGCAGAGTGAATAAACCACAGCTTAGATTTGGGGACCATCCAGTAGTTCAATTAAGTTGAAAGGCTTAATACCTAAGGAAATAGTAGAAAATAAGCCAGAAAAGAATGATCTGGTTCAAATTGTGAAGGCCTTGAATGACAAGCTAATAATTTTGGACTTAATTTAAAAGGCACTGGAAAAAAGGCATTTTTGAGCAGGGGAATGACATAGTCAAAGGAATGTTTTGACAAGATTAAATTGGCAGTTCTATATAAAATAGATTGGAGAAGGGGGAGACATGAGTCTATGGTAGGCCACTTGTTAGTCAATCAATTTACCTAGACAGATAACAAAACCAGAATATGTGTTCACATGTAAATGGAAAGGATGGATGGATTGGAAGGTATTTCAGATTACAAACTATAGGATTCAGCAAGTAACTGGATGAATAGACTAAACAAGAGAGAACACTGAAGCATGTTCCTTAGGGTTCAAGCCTGGAGGTGCTATTAAAAGAAATAGAATCAAACGTAGCATCTGGTTTGGGGAAAGAAGCTGAATTTGGCTCTTGAACAAGGTCGTTTTAACATGCCAGCAGGATGTCCAGGCAGGAGAAGAGAGAAGACTGTTGGAAATGTGGAACTGGATATCATATAACTTTTGTTTGGATTATATTTATAAAAGAAATTAATCATAATTAAATTGGTAATGAGGTTCTATTGATTTTAAATTATTTCCCCTTAAGATAAAACTGGTTTGTGTGATTATATAATTATTCCCTAATTGGTTCTTTGTGAGAGAAAAAAAGGATAAACCACAGTAGTTGTAAAATTGTTGGTTAGTGATTCCAAGTACAATTTCTATATATGTAAGTTATTAAGTGATAGATCAAAAGAAATTATTCTCATTTTTATCCTAAGTGATCAAGTTCTTAAGAATTTTGTCATATGGTGGTAAACTTCTGTTTCACATTAGCTTTTCACAACTGGAGGGCTTGGTTTTTTTTTCCCTAGTAAACAATAACAACTTAAAAGAAATAATTTACCTATCCTGACAATATTGCATTATGGTATGATAAAGTAAAATATTCAGAGCATAGCATATTTTATTATAAATGTCTTGGCTATGTACTTAAACCAAACATCCAGCAATAAATAAGTGCTGTCATTTGTAGAGAGCCACAGACATTGGGGGAACTCTCAGTGAAGTATAAGACCCTTTAGCCCAGAGGAAACCTGCTGATAATGTCTGGTTCAGTTCTCCTCTCCTCTTAGGGCATCTCACCCTTCCTGAGAAGTTGGGAGGGGAGTAGGGGCATAACAACCTGTGTTCTACTTGAAATGGAGATACTTGCAGTAGAAGAGGTATTTACATATTAACAGCAGGGTGCTTATAGTTAGCACATGCTCAGTGTTCTGTAATGATGTAATTGCAGTAAGATATTTAGGAGCTGAGAGGACTTGAAATAAGCGGACTCCATCTTTGACCATACTAGGGGGTCCCTGCCTCATTACTCCTCCACTAAGACCAAGGATTTGGGCTGGTCCCAAGACCCTCCAGAGAGCTAATCGGGATGATATATTTTGGCACCCCAGCTTGGGGGCTCTAGAAAGCACACTACAATCATTTTTTGTCAAAATCTGAATTACAACCAAGGACTTTCTAAATACAGCATGTTCTTACTGGTATTTTTAAAATTTATTATTTTTGTTATAAAAGGTGGAAAAATAATACATTTTGCATAGATATAAGTTATATGAAATTGCAATAAGACCAGAATAGTCTTGTATAATCTTATTTTGTTATATTTGCTATATTTTATTAAATCTGTTTTGTCAAGCAGATATTTTGATGTAATGGAGGAATCTAATAAGAAGAACAAGGTTTGCCAGTGAGATATCTTAGGTCTTTAGGAAGAAGGTAGGAGTCAAGATTGCTGAATACCAAACAATAGAAGACTCTTAGAATGAGTAATTTGACCAAGAATAGGCAGAAAGATAGGATATTAAATAATTAAGTTTTAGCTGCTTCATAGAGTGCTTTGAAAATGTATCACAAGATAATAAAGGACAGTAACTAGAAGATTGTTTTAGAACTGAGATCAAAGTGATCACCTAATCCAAACTCCTCATTTTACAGATGAGACAATTTAGGCTCCAAGCACTTGTGACTTCCTCATGGGAGTACTTTCAAGCACTGGGATTTGAACCCATAAAAATCTAAAGTCTATGTGCTTTATATTACCTCATGCTTCCTCCTTAAATTCTTTAAAAAGAATTATCTGGGAGCAGCTAGGTGATGCAGTGGATAGAGCACCAGCCCTGAAGTCAGGAGGACCTGAGTTCAAATCTGGTCTCAGACACTTAACGTTCCCTAACTGTGACCCTGGGGAAGTCACTTAACCCCAATTGCCTCAGCAAAAAGAAAAAAAAAAAGAATTATCTGTTGTGTTTAATTAAATGAAATATGGTGGGGAATAGAAAAGATGAATATCTTTTTTGGCTCAGTTAAATTGTTAATGAACCTCCTTCATGCAAGGCACTATGGGAAGTACTGAAAACCTAGCATCAGATTCATAAGACACATTGAATCATTCAATGGCAACACCAAAGCTACATTATATATTCATTAGCCATTTGTTTAAAACTATCACCTTTCTGAAATGATAATATCCTTAACCTAGAATTAGGTTTCCAGAGATTACTGGAAAGGTATAATGAATGGGTGGAATTCTTTTATTTCTTCTAATCATTTGGTAAGTTGACAGCTTTAAGGGCAATTGAAATGCCTTCAAAAAATTTAAAAAAACCTGAATTTAAGATGCTGCACTCAACTTCATATAAATCCATATTTTCATTTGTTAGAAAACTCTCAGTATGCTAGATAACTCTTTCATGACTTAGTTGCTGAATTGCATCAGAGAGTTTTTATACAGGAAGTTCCTTTCAATAAGATAGTGGCTTTGGAACCAAAAAGAAAAAAGATAAAGATAATTGAAGTAAAATAAAAACATTATAGAAATCTTGTCTGTACTGACTTATAAATATCTAAATAGAAAATGTATGGTAATCCCTCAATTTATCCAAGAGTAAAATAAGACAATATTTAAAGGTTAAAATTTTGCATTTAATTTCCAATTTGTTGTTCTTAAAAGAATGAAAAAATAATTTGTTGAATAAATGATAATGACTTCATTTTTAGCTGAAATATCCAAATGAAAATGAAGAAATTTTGCTGTTTAGATCCATCATAGATGTGAATCTACCAAAATTTTTGTCCCATGATCTACCACTTTTTGAGGTAAGAATATTAATTTATGTAACTTCAAAATTCTTATAATAGTACACTTAATCAAGCACTTCCATGTGTCAGACTCTGTATTAGTCTGTATACTAGTCTCTGTATTTTCAAATGAAAATAATAATTGTTCTCTAAAATTACTTAGACAAAAAAAATTCTAATGATTTGATTCAGATAAAAGTCAGCAATTTAGGTCATTTGTGAATTTAATAATTTAATTTTCTGGTCTTTGGTGCATAATTTTGGCAGTATTTAATATTGAAGCCTAAAAAACCCTTTATTTAAGATTGAGATTCAGCTGTAGTTTAACACAAAGGAAAAATATACTAAAATTAAAGTTAAAATTGCTTTTATTTTCTTAGATAAAAGTAATGGAAATTTGTAAGAATGTGTAAGATAAAATCAGGTTTAACAATCTTGATGTTTTTCATGAATAGACCTTGAAAAATTGACCAAAGATATCAGAATGATAAATGTTTAAAAAAATATTACTTTCCCTCATTCTCCAGTTTCAATAGGAAGAATTAAGGAGAGACAGACAGAGACAAAGACAGAGAGAGACAGACAGACAGAGACAGAGAGAAATGATTCATACCAATTGGGTACTCTTCAGCCTTTTCCAGATACTTATATTTTAGGCAGAGGTAAAGCTAAAATAGGGTAGCCAGTTCTTGGGACTCCACTTATCTTCCATCAGGGTAAATTGCTTCATAGCTGGCCTGGGAATGTGCAGCACTGGGGCTTGGGGCTGGAGTGGGAACTCAACAGCAATGACAGAACCAACAAACTCCACCAAGCTAAACACTTAACAGATATCTCATTTGACCCAGACAACAACTTTGGAGAGGAAGTTATTATTATTATCCACATTTTCAGGTGAAGAAATGGAGGCAAACAAGATAAGCTTGCCTCCATATATTTAATAAGTATCTGATTCTTGATACCTGAAGAAGAAAAAAGAAGAAAAATTCTTGATATCTTCACTTATAAAAATATATAGCATAAAACACTTATTAGATGTATGATCAGAAGAAGAAAGAAGAAGGAAGAAAGGAAGAAAGAAGAAAAAAAGAAAGATTCTTGATAACTTCAGAAGAAAGAAGAAAGAAAAAATGAAAGAAAGAATCTTGATAACTTCACTTATAAAAATATATAGTATATAACACTTACTAGATGTATGATCCTGGACAAGTCACTTAACTGTGCTCTGCTTACTGTTTCCTCAACTGTAAAATATGTGAGTAATAGTAATACCTACTCCCTAGCGTTATTGTAAGAACAGAATGAGATAATATTTTTAAAATATTTGGCAGAATGCCTGGCACACTGTAGGAACTAAATGAATGCTTATTCCCTTTTCTTTCCCCCTGAAAAAATTCCAAGTCATTTTCTCTCTTTTCCACAGTAAGTTCAATATTTGGCTCAATGTCCTCTCCACCTTAATCTCTTCCCCTATTGAACAGCTTGTCTTCCATATTCTTCATTTTTTTTCAGTCTCCTTGACTAGTCTCTCTCATTTTAGATCTTTGTCTCATTCTACTGTCTGTATTTGAAACTTCAGACACCAGAATTCTAGTCTCTTCTGTGTGTAGAGAACTTTCCAAATATATGTGAGGACATATCTGTGTCTAGGAGAGCATCTCCATTATGAAGTGGACCAGAACAAGAGGTACTCCTTAACCATATAAAAGGAAATTTTCTTGACAGTGCAACCAATGAGTTTCTCAGTAGAGGTGAGGCTCAAGCACCTGTATATTGCAGATTCCAAATCCCAGGGTTATCAGGCCATTAAATAGAATGTTCCTGATATTTCTTCAGACTTCAGGGATCTATGATTTCATTGGTATGGGTACTCCCTCCAGTGATGCAGATTACAACCTTCTGTGACTTACTATATGGTCTTTGTGATTTATTGTAGAGGAGAAAATCTTTGTCCTGTTGTCAATCTGATGATGGACCTCTCAAATTTTGGCTCGGTAATTCCTAGATAAATCCTGTCACTGGTCTATGGCTAGCTTTTCAAAAAGTACAAACACCATAGGTTTTCTCATGGATCATCAAGAGACCATGACATGCAAGTGAATTGGATTTAAGTGAGGAAGGGCTGGGCAAGGTCACCTATCTTACTCTGTCCTCCAAAATTATCTGGGTCCAGTGGCCAAATATAGCTCAAGAGGACTGAAGAAGGCCCTGGATGAAATGGAAGACCTTTTTAAGCTAAGATTTTCAACAGGTCTCAGTTTGCCAGGAGCTGCACCCATTCAATGATTAAGGCTAGGTAGTAATAGAGGCAAAGAATCTCCTTTTTCACCTCAAAAAAATCTAAGTTTCTGGTCAAAGCAGAAATGTTTGCTCTTTATTTTCAATCTGAGTCAATCAAGATCCAAACAATGACCAAATGGGACTTGGCCTGGAACCTATTGATAGCCTACCAATGAGAATCAGAGTGGTTTTGATACAGTCATGGTCCTTAAAAAAGAAATCATCAGACTACACAGTCTGATCCTGACAAGGTATAAGGCCAAACAATTTGGAGAATCCAAAAAGATGGAAGACTTCCTCCTACTGTTTTACACTCAGGAAAGGTTACCTTTACATTTTTCAAAGACTCAATTTGTTTATAACAAAAAAGAACAGTTTTCATTAGGGAAGAAGGAGGGAATAGAAATATTTTTATGTTAATTAAAGGAAGATTTTCCTTGGATGAGGAAGTAAAAGGGTGGGGCCAAAGACCACTATTCTCTTTTTTTTGCATTTTTTATTAAAGCTTTTTATTTGCAAAACATATGTATGGGTAATTTTCAACATTGACTCTTGCAAAGGGTCTGTTACAAATTTTTCCCTCCTTCCCCCCACCTCCTCCCCTAGATGGCAGGAAGTCTAATACATCTTAATTATGTTAAAATACATGACACATCAAATATATGTATACATATTTATACAATTATCTTGTTGTACAAGAAAAATCAAATCTACAAGAAAAAAAAAACCTGAAAAGGAAAACAAAATGCAAGCAAACATCAACAGAGAGCATGAAAATGTTATGTTGCGGTCCACATTTCATATCCCTCTCTTTCGGTGTATGTGCTTTTCTTCATCACTGAACAACTGGAACTGGTTTGAAACATTTCATTGTTGAAGAGAGCCATGTCTATCAGAATTTACCATCATATGGTCTTGTTGCCGTGTATAATGATGATCTGATTCTGCTCACTTCACTTATCATCAGTTCATGCAAGTCTCTCCAGGCCTCTCTGAAATCATCCTGCTGGTCATTTCTTATAGAAAAATAATATTCCATAGCATTCATATACCATAATCTATTCAGCCATTCTCCAATTTATGGGCATCCATTCAGTTTTTCCAATTTCTAGCCACTACAAAAAGGGCTTCCACAAACATTCTTGCATATGTGGGGCCCTTTCCTTCCTTTAAGATCTCTCTGAGATACAGGCCCAGTAGAAACACTGCTGGGTCAAAGGGGATGCACAGTTTGATAACTTTTTGAGCATAGTTCCAAATTGCTCTCCAGAATGGTTAGATCCATTCACAGTTCCACCAACAATGTATCAGTGTCTCAGTTTTCCCACATCCTCTCTAACATTCGTCATTATCTTTTCCTGTCATCTTAGCCAATCTGAGAGGTGTGTAGTGGTATCTCAGAGATGTCTTAATTTGCACTTTTCTGATCAATAGTGATTTGGAGCACCTTTTCATTTGACTAGAAATAGTTTTAATTTCATCATCTGAAAATTGTCTGTTCATATCCTTTGACCATTTATCAATTGGTGAATGGCTTGAATTCTTATAAATATGAGAAAATTCTCTATGTATTTTAGAAATGAGACCTTTATCAGAACCCGTAAATGTAAAGATGATTTCCCAATTTATTGCTTCCCTCCTAATCTTGTCTGCATTAGTTTTGTTTGTACAAAACCTTTTTAACTTAATATAATCAAAAATATCTATTTGGTGTTCAATTAGGAGTTCCAGTTCTTCTTTGGACACAAATTCCTTTCCTTCTCCACAGGTCTGAGGGGTAAACTATCCTATGTTCCTCTAATTTGCTTGCAATATCACTCTATATGTCTAAATCATGAATCCATTTAGATCTTATCTTAGTATGTGGTGTTAGGTGTGGGTCAAGCCCTAATTTCTTCCATATTAGTTTCCAATTTTCCTAGCAATTTTTGTCAAATAGTGAGTTCTTATCCCAAAAACTGGGGTCTTTGGGTTTGTCAAATACTAGATTGCTATGGTTATTGCCTAGTTTGTCCTGTGATCCTATTCTATTCCACTGATCAACTACTCTATTTCAAAGACCACTATTCTCTTCTCAGAGGGTTACTGAGCTAAAGGTATATCTGTCTGCTCAATTAAATATTGTTCATCTAGGGGATGTATTTATGTTCCATCTAACTTTTTATTACCTTGTCATTTGGAGGGACAAGGGAGATACCAAGCTTAATACTTTCCTTATCTAATACTAGTTCTATAATGAACATAGAGAATAACAAAAAAAAAATCCATTTATCCAAATCAAAGCAGAACAGAAATCAGAGAAGGTATACATAGCAGAATATACACCATATAACACAGAGTGAAAGCTCTTCCATTGGGAGCAATTTAGTTCAACCAAGAGAAAGTACTTGAAAATACATAAGGGGAAGTTCCTTGAAATCCCTAGTGTAGCAAACTTGGGGGTAGGAATATGGTGGAGATTATCTGTGCCTCTCATGGCTTTCTTCCCACAGTCTTTTCCTTCGGTAACTTAAAGTAGTATTGGCAAATTGTCTATCTTCTACCTTGAAGCTCCAAGAAGACTTTCTTTTGGATAGTTCCTAAAGAGAAACTCCTGTTTGAAGAGTTCCCAAGCTGCTAACTTAAGCTGTCACTTCTCACTAGCTCTACTCCTTTCTCCTCAGGCCAGGCAGGGCTTTCATTTCCATTAATGAAAGAGCCCCAAAGGGCATGGGATCAGGGGTTATATTAGTGTGTCCGGAATGCAGATTCATATTATTATGGCATTGAACATTTAAAAAAATCAATTTTAAATGTTTCAAGGAAAATTAAGTAATCATATTTTGTACATAAATCTAATTAATACTAGTCAAATCACCTTTTTTGATTTAAAATGATTAGTTCTCTGAATGATGGCAAGGGAATTGTATTTTAATTATAATTATTTTTTTAAAAATATATCAGCATACCTAGATTTTCACAAGTCCATTTGTTTTCATGTACACATTTGCATGTATTTCTTTTAAATTGGGTAATATACTGCTATCATATTATTTAAATGTTATTTTGTTAATACTGTTATATCTCATGAATTTAAATGTTTTATCTATGTTAGGTATTAGAATGAGCAAAATTTTAGTATCTTTCTGCATGACAAAATATAATAAATATACACATTGAAATATTTCCATGGCAGGGAATTACTTCAGATTTGTTTCCTGGAGTGAAGTTGCCTAAACCAGATTACAATGATTTAATGGCAGCTATTAAAGATAATTGTGAGGATATGAATTTGCAAATGACCAAATTCTTTTATGAGAAGATTCTACAAGTATTTGAAATGATGATTGTACGCCATGGTTTTATGATTGTTGGAGAGCCATTTGGAGGAAAGACAAGTGCATATCGAGTTTTAGCTGGTGCCTTGAATGACATATGTGAAAAGGTAAGTTGTTCATGAGTTTTTTTTTTTTGTGCAAGTGTTTTGTGATATAAACATGTATTAGTGAAACAAAGATGACATTGAAAATTTTGGTAGAATCTCTTTATGTTCAGTACTTCAATCAGTATTTTATTTCTTCAGTATGTATTAATTTGGCATCTGCTATGTGTCTAACAATATGTTGGGTATAGAAGAAATATAAGATGCTACTCTCTAAGACCTTATAATGTAGTTTAGGGATACAAGGCACACAATTACAAGGCTAATACTAGATTTGCATGCAAGAGTCAAATGCGATTATTGTTGTTAAATTGTTCAGTTGTGTTTGACGCATGACCCCTTGAGTTTTTCTTGGCAAAAATGCTGGAGAGGTTTACAATTGAGTTGAACTCAAATCTTTCAGATTGCAGGCCCAGCACTCTGTTTATTAGCTGCCCCAAATGAATCATATGGACAATTAAATTCTATAGAAATATATGTAAGGAGAAAATCAATGCAAGAAGGGCATTGTGGTCGTGACAGGACAAAATTTGAGATAAGTTCTTAAGGATGGGTAAGATTTGAGTTATTGAATAAGAAGATGGATATAATGAGAAAGTAATTCTACATCTGACTAATATGTAATACTTTATTTTTTTCTTTTTTTAAAATTTATTTTTATAAAAAACAATAAAAAATAGAAAAGGAATACAAAACCAAAAGAATAAAAAATAAAACAGAACATAACATTGTCATGTGCCTAACAGAACATCAGGGAGAATTCAAAATATATAGAAATAAATTACCAGTTCAAGAAAGGATATATAATAGAAGAAATTATATTCATGAGTGTCTTATCTTTTCTTTACTTCCTCACAGGTTGTTCTTTTAGTCTCTGTTGCATTTTCATCATTCATCCCTGCCTTTCCTAAGCAGGCTGTAGTTAAGCAAGGATATTTATTTATACATATATAGATATACACATACACATCACACACACATAGATACACACACATGCACTCACCCCCCCTACACACATACACACACATATGTTTCCTCTCCTGCTATCACTTTGCTTTAATTCTGCTCTTTAACTTGCCTTGCTATTATTTAACATCCCCCACCTGTGGGTTCCGTCCCTTGTCTTCTTCCTTCATTCTTTGCTGTCCCCTCACTCCAGCACTCCCCCCTTATTTCTTGATAGATTTCAGAAAGTGCTATACCCTTCATAGTATATGTGTAGTGTTGCCTATTGAACCCATTCCCAATGTGAGTAGGTTTTCAGAACTGAGACTTCCCCCCCTTTCTAATGCCTCTGTGACTATTCTTCCTCTGTACCTCATTTCTATAGCATAATTACTATTTTTACCTTATCTCTGCCCCAGTCTTTCTTTTGAGCTACTCAATTGCTGGTATCAATCTTAAACATATGATATATATGTAAAAAAAAAACACAAAAATTTGTCCATGATCTTTGATATTGGCTGTTATATGTTAAATTTTCTATTGAGTTTGATTTGGTTGAAAGTCCTGAAAATCTGCAAGTTCATTGAATGTCCATTTTTAAAATTCAGTATTATAGATAATTTTTCTGGATATAATATTTTTGACCACAGGCCTAATTCTTTTTATTGTTGATATATATAATTCCAGGACCTATGGCTTTTTATTGTGACTGCTGAAAAGCCCTGTACAATTTTGATTGTAGCTCCATCATATTTGAATTGTTTTTTTTTCTTGTTTCTTACTAGATTTTCTTTTTGATCTGGGGATTTTGAAATTTGATGATAATATTCCTATGTGTTTTCCATAAAGGATCTCTTTAATGTGGTGATTGGTGAAGTTTTTTCTATTTCTATTTTCCCCACATATTCTATCACTCCAAGATAGTTTTCTTGTTTTGTTTCTTGTATTGTTGTGTCAAGGTTCTTTTTTTTTGGTCACAGCTTTCATGTAGTCCAGTTATTCTTATATTTTCTCATCTTGATATGTTCTTCAGATCTGTTGTTTTTCTTATAAGATGTTTCACATTCTATTCTATTTTTTCATTATTTATATTCTTTTTTGTTATTTCTTGGTCTCATAGTTTTCCTGGCATCCCCTTTTCAATTTTCAAATTGTTATTTTGTCTTTAAGACTATGTATCTCGGGGCAGCTAGGTGGCGCAGTGGTTAAAGCACCAGCCCTGAAGTCAGGAGGACCTGAGTTCAAATCTGGTCTCAGACACTTCCTAGCTGTGTGACCCTGGGCAAGTCACTTAACCCCAATTGCCTCAGCAAAAAAGCAAAAATTAAAAAATTAAAAAAAAAGACTATGTATCTCCTTTTCTAGTTGGTTAACTTTATTTTCATAATCTTGTTTTTCTGGGATGGTTTTTAGTTTTTAGTTTTTTAGGATTTTTTTTTTGTTCTTTTTCCCCATTGTCTTTCATTTCATTTTAAAATTCTTTTTTGAGTTCTTCTGTAAAGTCTCTCTGGGCAGGGAGCCATTTAATGTTACTTTTTGGAATAGAAGGAACTTTTTTTTACTTCAGTGTTCTCCTCTGAAGATGAACCCTGGTCTTCCCTATTCCTATAATAAGTTTCTATGGTTGGATTCTTTCTTTGCCCTTCATTTTGTAAACACCTTTAATCATGGAGGAGTGCCTCTAGCTTTACTTCAGCTCTCCCTTCTGACCTGGAACCCAAGCCAAGGGCTCCCAGCTCCTGCAAGTGTATGCAGCCAGCAGCATCCCTGTCTCACTGCTTTTGCACTCACCAGGTATGCTGGTTCCTTCCCTCCTAGGACCATGTCTCTGCAACACAGCTGGTTCTGGCATTCCTAATCAGGGTCTCTCAGTCTTCCCAAACCCAGATCCCTGACTCCCACAGTCCAGGAGGTGAAAGTTCCTGTGGTATAGCTCTGTTGACTAGATGTTTAAAATTAAATTGGAAGAAAAGAAGGTCATGATAGCCTGAGGTCTTGAGATAATTGTTAATATATTCTTAGAACAAAATCTTTGAAAAATACTGTATTTCTGTATTTGTAAATTTTATTTTTGTTTCTTATTATGTCTGCCTAACTTGATACCCTTAAAAAGCTTTTTGGACACTTATGTATTAAGTGAGTGGTCAAGAATAGACAAATGGGAGGAATCTATAAAAAGGCATTAGTAGTATTTTTAGCTGTCATGCCATTCTATTCACTCATTCAACTTTCCTTGTGTCATTTATTAGATCTTTTAAATTGGAATTGTGACCTTATACTTCTTTAATCTTATATTTGTAAAGCTGATTTTAAAAAAAACACTTCAAGTGTAGAAATTTATATTTGCCTTTTATTAAACTTTATCTTATTTCCTTTGGCTTTAATAAAATCTACAATGGGAAAAACCCACTCTTTTCTGGTTATTTATGCCACTGCAGCCTGAGCATACAGATTGTTACTTCAGAGCATATGGCTGAATGCATTTTTTTGGAGGGCAGCTCATTGTAAGACTCAGCATCCTAAGTAATGCTATCTCAACAGTGTCTGACCATATGGTCCTTCACTCCTGATGTTGAGAGATTTTTTTCCTGCTCCATAATTGAGCCACCTGCCATTGACCCAAGGGATGTATATACTTTGGGCAGGATCCTTTCATGGGTCTCAATTAATCTTGGGGGACTGGGGGGGGCGGAGCCAAGATGGCGGAGTGAAAACATGACTCTTTGCGTCTCCTCCGATCTTCTCTCAAATCAACAATAAAATAAGCCTCTGAACTAATCTTCAAGTCAACAAATTTAGAAATACTTGGATACTGCTTGCTGATACCTCGAAGAACTTCACATCAGGTTTGTCTATCTCGGACAGAGGGATAAAGAATGGTGTGGGCCGGAAGTGAGGGTGGGACTCAGCTCAGCTCATTGCTGCAAAAACTCCAAACTCCAAATTCCAAACACCTGGAGTTTATCTGAGGCACTCGGGACACTCTGCCCGGATTGGGGGCAGGTGTTCTGGTAGACTTGCCTTGTTTAAGGAGTAATTCAGACTTCGTCCTAGCCCCCACCGGCCCAGCACCTTAAATTAATTCGCCAAATTGCCCCAGGGCAAGGAGCTTTAGCCAAGGTTTTTCCAAACCTTAAAGAGATATAAACAGTGTTAAAAAAAAAAAAAATGAAGAAGCAAAAGAGAGCTCTCACCATAGACAGCTTTTATGGAGACAGAGAAAGGCTGACCCCAGATTCTGAGATTCCTTTAGGAAAAACTTCAGAGGATGTTATTAAGGACCATCACTGGTCCCCTTTTCAAAAGGCCTTTCTGGAAGATTGCATACAGAATACAAAAGAGAGTTGGAGGATAAATGGGAAAATAAACTGAAGTCAGTGCAAGAAGTCCTCCAAAACAGATATGATAAAGACACCAATTTATTGAAAAATAAAATTAGTGAAGTGGAAAAAAAGTGCAATGAACAAATTGGCCAGTTAGAAAAGGAGCTTAAAAAGGTAACTGAAGAAAACAACACTTTAAAAATAAGAATTGAACAAATGCAAGTGAATGACTCAATAAGACTTCAAGAATCAGTCAAACAAAAACAAAAAAATGAAAAATTAGAAGAAAATATGAAATATCTCCTAGGAAAAACAACTGACTTGGAAAATAGATCTAGGAGAGACAATCTAAGAATTATTGGACTTCCTGAAAGCCATGATGAAAAAAAGAATCTAAACACTATCTTCCAGGAAATCCTGAAAGAAAACTGCCCTGAGATTGTAGAATCAGAAGGCAAAATCACCATTGAAAGAATTCACTGATCACCTCCTGAAAGAGACCCCAAAATTAAAAACCCAAGGAATATCGTGGCTAGATTTCAGGACTATAGCACCAAGGAAAAGATTCTGCTTGCAGCTAGAAAGAAACAATTCAAATACCGAGGTTCAATAATTACAATCACACAGGATTTGTCACCCTCCACATTGAAGGATCGAAGGGCCTGGAACCAGATATTCCGAAGGGGAAAGGAACTTGGATTACAGCCAAGAATAA
>JAJPUD010000760.1:561704-579980 GCA_023553655.1 Myrmecobius fasciatus | reverse complement strand
TACTATATGACGATCAATTCTGATGGACATGGCTCTCTTCAACAATGAAATGTTTCAAACCACCTCCAATTGTTCACTGAAGAAAGCCATATACACCCAGAGAGAGGGATGCGAAATGTGGACCACAACATAACATTCTCATACTCCTTGATTGATGTTTGCTTACATTGTGTTTCCTTTATCTGATATATCTTTTGTGTAGATAAGATTTTTCTTGCACAACAATAAGTTTGGAAATATGTATACATATATTCGATTTGCCAATATTTTAACATAATTAACATGTAGTGGATATCCTGCCATCTAGGGGAGGGGTGGGGAGTTGGGGGGAAAATTTGTAACAGAAAGCTATGTAAGGGTTAATGTTGAAGAATTACCCACACATATGTTATGCAAATAAAATTTAAAAAGAAAGAAAGAAAGAAAAAGAAAGAAAGAAAGAAAGAAAGAAAGAAAGAAAGAAAGAAAGAAAGAAAGAAAGAAAGAAAGAAAGAAAGAAAGAAAGAAAGAAAGAAAGAAGAAAGAAAGAAAGAAAGAAAGAAGGAAAGAAAGAAAGAAGGAAAGAAAGAAAGAAGAAAAGAAAGAAAGAAAGAAAGAAAGAAAGAAAGAAAGAAAGAAAGAAAGAAAGAAAGAAAGAAAGAAAGAAAGAAAGAAAGAAAGAAAGAAAGAAAGAAAGAAAGAAAGAAAGAAAGAAAGAAAGAAACAATCAGCAGGATGATTTCAGAAAGGCCTAGAGAGACTTACATGAACTGATGCTGAGTGAAGTGAGTGAAACCAGGAGAACATTGTACACAGCAACAAGATAGGCTTAGCTTTTATCAGCAATTAATGATGAAAGATAGTTCCAATAGATCTGAGGTGGAAAATGCCATCTGCATCCAGAGAAAGAACTATGAAGAATGAATGCAGATTGAAGCACACTCTTTTCATTTCTTTGTTTGCTTGCCTTTCCTTTCTCATGATTTTTCCCTTTTGTTTTTTCTTTCACAATATGATTAATATGGAAATATATCTTAAATGATTGTACTTGTATAAGATATATCAGATATCTTGTTATCTCGAAGGAGGAGGTATGAGGAGGGAGAGAAAAAATTTAGAATTCATAATATTACAAATAATATTACAAAAATGAACACTAAAAATTACCATTACATATAACTGCAAAAATATAATACCATTGAAAAGATTTTTTAATGACCTCTAAGTTTCCTTGGAACATAAAGAAGTTATGAAGATATTCTTTTTTGTGACATCAAATAATTGGAAAACTGGGGTTCTAATTAAGTAGGGAATGGCTGACCAAGTTAAGGTTCTTGAATGCTATGTGCAGTATGAAATGATATATGGGATGGTTACAGATCGTTACAGAGGTTACAGTGAGCAAGACCAGGTCATAAAGACTTTGAAAGAGTTAACAACTATGATCAATATAATGCCTAATTGCAATTCCAGAGGACTCATATATATACCTCTAGATAAAGAGGTAATATATTCAAGAATGAACATCAGAATTTTTTTTTTTACTTTTTTTTGGCGGGGGGGGGAGAGGGGGGAAAGAGAGGGGGAAGAGAGGAGAAGGGAGAAATTGAAGGGACATGGTCAGCATGAGAATTAGTTTTGCTTGGCGGGAGAGAATTCAGATCTGAAAAACTTTTTTAAAGATCCTGGGCACCTTGCCCATCAATTGGAGAGTGGCTGAATAAATTATGGTATATGAATGTTATGGAATATTATTGTTCTGTAAGAAACGACCAGCAGGATGATTTCAGAGAGGCCTGGAGAGACTTGCATGAACTGATGCTGAGCGAAACGAGCAGAACCAGGAGATCATTATACACAGCAACAACAAGACTATATGATGATCAATTCTGATGGACATGGCTCTATTCAACAATGAAATGTCTCAAACCAGTTCCAATTGTTCAGTGAAGCCATATACACCCAGAGAGAGGGACATGAAATGTGGACCACAACATAACATTTTCATGGTCTCTATCGATGTTTGCTTGCATTGGGTTTCCTTTCTCAGATATTTTTTGTTCATGTAGATATGATTGTTCTTGCACAGCAAGATAAGTATGAAAATATGTATACATATATTCGACTTGCCAAGTATTTTAATATAATTAACATGTAGTGGACTTCCTGCCATCGAGGGGAGGGGAGGGGACTAGGGGTAAAATTTGTAACGGAAAGCTTTGTAAGGATCAATGTTGAGGAACTACCCATACATATGTTATGCAAATAAAAAGCTTTAATTTAAAAAAAAGATAATAGGCATCTTTCATGTTTTGGTACAAAATGAAAAACACCTAGGGACAGAAATATTTTCACCTAAATGTTCTTGACAAAGGTAAAGAAAAATAAAGAAAACGTAAAAAAGAACCTCCTAATGTTCATGCTAATTTGACCAAGTAATAATAAATATCCATCCCATCATCTTAAGATATTTACCCTTTGTACTATGAACACAAAACAAAAAGATTCTTCATAGGATAACAACATATTTCACACTTACCTTCCCTGGTTAACTATTACTGAATTTCCCCGACATGGGAAGTTTTCAATGTAGCCATCACTACAATTGAATTTTGTCCAATCAGGGTCACAGACAGCTAAGAAGTGGGGTCGAAGTCTGCCTATGGAATACTTGGCAATGTCTGTCAAGGACTGGCTAGCAGCTGCCCCAAACATAAATGTCCCAATGGCTTTGTAAATAGTGGCTATATAGTTATTCCTGACAAAGGAATTTGAATGCAAGAGATTGTAGTAAACGGACAGGGCTTCTCCAAGAATCATCTGAAAAAGAGAGACAAAAGATAATTGTTAAAAAAAAATCCATAATTAATGAAGTAAAAATTGTGATAAAATCATGACACAAAATAGTGTTCAAAAATATATACTACCACTGATATGCTAATTTAAACTATTAAATGATGTGAAAATCATTTTCATTTCTGTTGAATGCTGATCAAGAAATTTCAGCTGAAACCATTCAAATTCTTTTTTGTTGGTGCACAGTGTTATAGTGCCTAGCATAAAGAAAGCTCTTAATAAATACTTATTGCCTTGTCCTTCTTTCACTTCTATTTTCAGATAAACATGTCTCTAAAAGGGAAGCCCTCATTTTTCAAAGATTGCAAATTTTCCCATACTAGACTATTAAAGATTCAATAGAAATGCCTTGTGTGTATAGTATATTTTATTCCAAGTCATATTTTCATTTATCCTTGACCTTTCTCTCTCAAAGAGAAATGTCTGCTTTTGCCAAAAGAGTAGTAATTTGAGGAAGTTTAGAATCTGAAGTAAAGGAACAGGGACTGAATACTGTTGCCAAGGGTACAAAGAACATTTATTTAGCTGATGGGGCCTCTAAATTCCTCCTTTCCAGGAGATCTTAAGCCAGACTTCCTTTAGGAAGTCTTAATAAAACAGTCACTAAAAACCTGCTTAGTTGTTTCTTCCCCCTCCTCAAAAAAAAACAAAAAAAAACAAATAGGCATTTCAAGTACATCCTTCTTCTTCCTTCTTCCTCTTCTTCTTCTTCAGCACTTTTGGCAGAAATTAAGATAAATCTTCCCATAAATCCAACAAGTGCATGAACTTTCCCAGATGTGTGCTATTTCATGAGAATGACAATCTTACTAATAACAAAAAAAGCTTCAAGAGGATATTCAAGAGATGAGAGCGAGGTACCTGAACCAAATACATATCTACTACAAAGTATGATGAATTTTCAATCAGATAATCTTGGTTCTAAAATCCTGGTTCTGATAAAATTATTTCCCTCATTTGTAAAAAGAGGAATCTGGACTACATGATTCTGAGGTTTTAAAACCTAATATTTTAGTGATCTCAAAATCACAAAAGAAAGCCTTTCCATATGCTTAGAAACACAAAGAATAATGAATGGCTATTTAAAAAAGAAATAAGAAAAAGGACTTACTAAAAAATAAACTATTCTCTGACACATGAGAAAAAGATATACTCAGAGAATCAATGGATAACCAATAGTGTTTCATGTTTGTCTTTATCATATGGTTTTAACTGCTGAAAAGGAACGGGATACGTCAAGGGTACAACAATTTCAGGGGACAAATCATCTACTGGTTTCTTTATCTTTAAATACACTTATGATTTAAATTTTTTTTTAAAAATTGCACAGATTCAAATTCCCTTTTTGTAGTGTGGGGCTATCTATGTGATGTGATTTAGATTTTAAAAGGAGGCTTCACTACCAACCCTTGCCAATGTCCTTCCCCAGACCAGTCAATGATGCCTGAGATTCTGGAATTAGACATTCATTCCTTTAAACATACTCTGAGACTCTAGAGGACTAGGATCTTAAGCCTCGTATTCTCCCCTAAAATGTAATGCTCCAACAACAGGGACTCAATAAATTGGAATATGAGGAATGAGAATGGAGAGAGCCCTGACGTCCCTAGGAAGGCGGGGCTATCCTGAAGGGAGGGCTGCTTGATTCTTTAATCTCCAAGTGTTTCCTTCTAGTAAAAAAGTTCTATTTAACAAAAGCCCTTTAAGCCAGGCCTGGTTGCCTCCTTTCCTCATTCACTGACCTTCACAGTGGGTAAAAATGAGGCACATTACCAGTCTCCAGACACTAAGGTAACCAATATTTAGAATGATTCATTGAGTTAATGGTCTAACCACACAGGAACAAGCTTTTTGTGGGGGTGAAGAAGGGGATTTGCCCAGGATCACACAGCTAGCAAATGTCTGAGGCTGGATCTGAACGTGGGTCTTCCTCACTCCCAAAGCAGACTTCTGTCCACTAGTTGCCCAAAGAACAGGCTTCTTAGGAGCTGATTAAGAGTCAAAGGTGAGTCTTCTTCTGGTGGGCAAGCTTGGCTTGGGAAGGGATGCCTTGGTGTCGCAGCGTTCCTTGGCCATTTCTATGAACACCTTTATAGAAGGTACTTGTTCTCTTGCCTCCTGGTTCTCACGATATTGGCCACCTCCTGTTAATGCATTTGCACTGCCTGCTGGAACTTCTGGGCTTTGACGGACAATGGGAGGTCACCTTTAGCCCAGCTGACTACTTCATCAGCAGCTGACTTTGCTCCTCTCTCTCTGGGTCCATAGCAGGGTAGTTAACCAGTTAGTTAAGAGCTACCAATGGGAATGATGCCTCAAGTTAAGGTCACACTTCTTTAACCTTCGACTTCTCCCGTCGATCCTAACATCCTGCCATACTCCCCATTTACCAAACTTCACTGCAGCATCTGCCATTGGATAGCGTCCCACTCCCATGCCAGCTTACAACTGACCAAATTCACTTCAGGCCCTATCAAGACTATGACCAGTCGTCCACAATAAAACTGTGTGTTCCACATTCCCTACCTCCCTCAGGTTCACAGCTGGAGTCTAGCCCACAACTTCAACATTGCATAAGAATTTTTTTAATTGCTCTCACCAGTTGCATGATACACTTCCTCTTACTATCTCCACATTTTGAAATGCTCCACAATTTCAATTCCAATCAAACCTACTTTATAAATAGTATTTTTTTCCAATTACATGTAAAGATAAATTTTTAACATTCTTTTTAAAAATAGCTCAATATTTTATTATTTTCCCCAAAATTCAAGTAAAGCATTCCAAATTTTCTCTCTTCTTTCACTTTCCTCCTCCTTGAGAAAGCAAGCAATTAGTCAATGACACTGATTTCACAAAAACTTCCTGTGGACTAGGAATGTTTTCTATCTACTAGCTCTCAAAAGATTTAGTTTGGACCTCTGCTATAAGATTCATCTCACTTCAGCTTGGATCAATTATTTTCATGAATCTAAGCTTATATATGTATTTAGAACTGGAAATGGACTTTAAGGAGTTACTAAATTCAACTTTTTCATTTTATACAATGAAGCAAGGCTGAGCAAGTTTAAATGACTACCCTTCAAGGTCACACAGCTAGTATGTGTCAAAGGCAAAATTAAAACTCAGGTCTTAGCTCATGGTTAAAGTATTCATTCATCCTTGGGCACGCCCCTTGGAATCTTATATATAATGGATGCTCAAAAATTACTGTTGGATAAGCAAATATTCTAAATTTTCTCTACTTTTCTAAAGCCACCAATCCCATCCACCCTCTACTCATTTTGTCACCTTATCAAAAGGACTGAGTTTAAACATCAGATGGTAGAAAACAGATCACCTTTAAGTACCAAAATGGATAAAAGCCAGTACACTTCACTATTCCCTGACTCCCTTAACCATCCATAATGTGGATCCATCCTCTTCACTATCCTGGAATTGCCCTTTAAAAGTTAGCAATGGGGGCAGCTAGGTGATGCAGTGGATAGATCACTACCCCTGAAGTCGGGAGGATCTGAGGGATCTGAGTTCAAATCTGATCTCAGACACTTAACACTTCTGGCTGTGTGACCCTAGGCAAGTCACTTAACCCCAAATGTCTCAGCAAAAAAAAAAAAGTCAGCAATGCCATAAAAATCTAAAGGCATCATTATCATTTTTCTTTCTTCTGCTATATATGACCACAACCTTCTCTCCTTCTTTCATTTCCATGATACTACATTATCTTCATTTTGTTCCAACTTCTAATTTAAAACTCCATCACTGACTTTTCTTATGCCTTCTATACCTTACTTGCCAAGACTCAGTCCTTGCCCTATAACCCTCCTTTCTATTTACTACTACCTTCAATGGCAATTAGGAGGTAGAGAAAAAACTCCTTGAATGCCTTTCCTCCTCTTTGTTTCTCACCAGTTGCTCTTCTTGGTGTCAAATCTAGTTCTAGATTTCCTCTAGCTCTCCCCATCTTGCAGCTTCCTTTTGTGTATAATCTTCCCTCATTAGATTGTAAACCTCTTAGAAGCAGGAATGGTCTGTCTTTCTTTTTATTTTAATCTCTACTGCTTGCCACAGTGCCTGATACCTAACAGTCACTCAGTGTTTATTGAAGAGTGATTGAATCCAGTCTTTTTAATTATCTACACAAGGAACCATTCCCCAAACTGCATTTCTTTGTTGTTTTCTCCTCCAAGGTCTAACAACCTCCTGGATAATTCCACTTGGAAGCTGCATAGTAACCTCAAACTCCATACATCTAAAACTAAATGCATCTACACCTTAACAGTTGCTTCTGAATGGCTACACTGTTTCTGTTTAAAGTACTGTTTTTTCCTCAACTAAATGAAGAAACATTCAAAGTCAAAGAAATATGTTACACCCTAGAGCATTATGCATCTCAGTTTGAACCATACCAAACTGCTGCTCAACTAAAGAAAGCTAAAAAAATAATAATAATGAAGAATTGATTGGCTAGTATGAATATAAGAGAATGACTGTAGTAAATAAATACTACTTTAAAAAAGGATATAGGATAATAAAATAATGCTTTGCAACTACAGAGCTACTTGAACAAATAGGCAAAAAGCCCCCATTATACTGATGTAGTGGAAAGTGTAGAAGAAAGTATAAGAGACCTGGTTTCTAGTCTTGGTTCTACCATTAACTTCATTTACACCTCTAATCATCTATAAATCTTTGGGTTCTCCTCTATTAAATTCACTCAGCACATTACTACCAAATTAATTTTCCCAAAACACTATTCTGATCATATTATCCTCTTACAGGTCGAAAAGAATCATTAAAAGTTTCCCAAAAGAGAAAGGTTCAAATTGCTTATGCTCTGGAACACAGAATTCATTATGACAATCTGAACTAATTTAATATTAATAAATTGTGAAGCATTAAAAAAAATCCAAATTTCTCTATCCACTGAAATCCTTCCAACAATTATTGCTGGTACAATTCATTTGATAATTATGCTTGTATCACTACCATGAATGAATCTTTTCTTACTACAGAATTCTAACACAATTTAGGTTGTCATCTTCTAAATTAGACTAGAAGACTCCTGAGGGCAGGGTTCATGTATTTTCTGAATTCTCCATCTGTCTTGTATAAAGTAAATACAAATAAATATCTATTAAGCTTTTTTGAACAAAGTCTGTAAAAGTTTGAATTACTGAAATTTTAAAACAAGAAATTCAGTTTTATTACTATTCAAACATAAAAAGCAACTGAAACTAAGCTAATTATTTACTGCCTGGTAAAAGTTCAGTTTTAACAAATAGACTAGAACAGCATTTCCCCAAACTAATTTGGCCACAGGACATTTTGAAGTCTAAAACATGTTGACAATATTTACAATAGCTGGTGACTCATTTAAGAGACTTAGAGGTTTAAAATACAATATAATTAAAATGGATTAGGAAATATTTTGAGCAAAAGAAAGAGAAAAAACACAATTTTTATGCTCAAATGTCACACAAATACTTTCCTATCCATGTGGAATAGAACACCAGATTCTGTAGAATACATATGGTTTTTGGAAAGACTAGGTCAATTTGAAATTAGTACATCAATGAATTATCACTCCATTAAAAACTCACAGGTCATAGAGCTACCTTTCTAATAACTGGCTTAGCAAGTTTTCCTACAGAGCACAAGAATTAATATTAGCATATCACTTGTCCAAGTAATGACAAATTTCTGATCAAATGTAGCACAATTCACCTGGTTTATATATGTGTAGCAAGTATTTTCACTTGAGAATTGCCTTCATCAATGAACCACAGATCTGGTCCAAAAAAAAAATCCCTATTTAAGTAGCTATTATTTTCTCAGAATAATACTCCTATTTAAAAAAAAATAGCCCTTTATATATAAGAAATTTTTATATACAAGAAACACTAATTACTTTCCTATTTCAACAATCAACTCAAGTGCAAAGATTGTTAAATTAAGTAGATTCACTGATTTCCAGAGTAAAAATGGAGACAAATACAACTTGATGGTTTCTTGAAGAAGACACCTTTATTTAAAGGAGAGTCAATCACTAACATAACTATACAATTATATGACAATTTTATGCGGATGAGTTTATACTAAAGTACCTGGTTACCAACCATAAGATAAAGTACTTTTTAACAATATTCATAATTAGGAGCTAGTGTACTAAGCTAAAAAAAAATGTCCATTCTGGCCAAACTATACTTAAAACAGTCTCTCACATTAGGGAGTCATGTCTGTATTGTTTTTTGTATTACGATAAATTAAAAAAAGTCTAAGTTATTTATATATGTAATGTTTCTTTAGATGACATATTAAATAACACCAATTTTTCAGCAAATTATGAACCCAAAACATAAGCAAAAAAATGGCCCCTATGCCCCCCAAAAAATCCTGTGCTACTATACTTTATATAGTACTGTGATACCTATATATAGATTATCCACCAGAGGGGGGGGGGAAAAAAACCTTTCCATTTTCTACAAATAAGCTGCTACTAATGAAGTAGGGATTAATTTGTGGTCTTCTCTACATAATCACTAAAAAACTTGAATATTTATCTTAATTATATACAGAATTGTACCTTCTCTTATGGCATTATCTGAAAATGCTTTGAAGGAAACAATGTTCTTTCCAGGGGTCAAATGAAACTTAAAACTTCACTCTTTCCTAATTTCTGAAGAAAAGCTGCAAGGTTAGCAGTGGTGAAGCAAAGGAGCACCCATGTACATGTAGTTGCAGTTTTCCAATTATAAAATTATTATAAAGGAATATCCTAGTTCCTAAATATTCTATAAGTATGCTATGTATTTTTGTATATTTTATTTTAAACTGGACCAGACAATCTCAAAGAACTCAGGGCTGGAAAGGAGATCTTGGAAGAATCTAATTATGCTCTCCAACATGGCAAAAAAGTCATTCCAGTCTTCACTAGAAGATTTCTATTGAGGGGAAACCATTACCTTCCAAAGCAAAGTAACACTTTGGCTGAAACTGTCATTAAAAAAAAAATCAATAGGTGGTTATATTTCTAAAATCAAAGATATTTGAAAAATATGAACATACAATCATAATAGTACTTGATTATTCTTTTATACCTACTTTTACTATAGTAGGTATAAAACCTACTTTAGTATAGTTTTTCTTTTTCTTTTTCTTTTTTTTTGCTTTTTGCTGAGGTAATTGGGGTTAAGTGACTTGCCCAGGGTCACACAGCTAGGAAATGTTAAGTGTCTGAGACCACATTTGAACTCAGGTCCTCCTGACTTCAGGGCTGGTGCTCTATCCAGCTGCCCCAGTATACTTTTTCTTTAGAGAAAAGTTCACAGATGAATTATACTACCTAATTTGTCTGCAAAGCAGCACAGTGTGAAGAGCATCTGGCCTGGATTGAGGAAGGCCTGAGATCAAATCCCACCTCAGCTTAAGCAACTTTAGGAAAGGAAAGGCAAGTTACTTGTTCTGTTTGTCTCAGTTTCCTCATCTATAAAAGTAGAACAGTAATAGTACCAACCTCTTGAGATACGATATGAAATATATTTGTAAAGTGCTTACATAAGAGTATAGCACGTTGCAGGCACTATATAAATGCTAGCATTATTATTAGCTTATTATTATCATCTCCAAATGCTTCTGAGTTAAATTTGCTTCTAAGGTTTACACATATTTACAAATGAGACACAAATAATCCAAAAATTAATTACTTCAAGGAAAGTAGATTTAACTTACAACGATTATACTGAATGGAATGATTATTCCACCTAATAATTCATAAGATATGGTGTCTTCTTTGTATGGGTACTTGATGGATTCATCATTACAGAATACTCCTCGCTGGAAGGGGCTATGCCTTGAAGTAAGAATTGCAAAAGGCAATCCAGCTATCAAAAGGAATAAAAAAACAAAACAAAACAAAACAAACAAAAAAAAAACATTAAAAGGAAAAGTTAAAACTGATAGTGATTATTATTCCATGAATATGATGAAAAAAGTATATGCCATAGAGATAAAGAAGAAATCACACATAAAAAAAAAGCAAGCATGCAATAGCAGAGTCAGAAAGTTATAATTCGTTCAGGGTATTCAGGGGTATCTTTCCTACCAGAAACAAGGCTCAAGGTATAACAACTTCCTTTCTTTCTGTTCCTGGACTGGACAGACCAAATAAATTTCAGAATCTTTCTGTCCCTGGATGACAGCTGTGTAAATGAGAGGAGTTATGTTCTGCTTCCCAGTTGGTCACTGGTCGGCCAGTCAAGAACTGGCCCTCACTTCAGGAGCAAAACTTTGTTAGGATTTTTCCAAAGCTCCCATAGAGAGAACAAAGGAAAAGGGAAAAAAATTGATAGCCCCTATAGAAGACACATCCACAATTTTCATAAAATATCAGTCACTGGCTAAGGTATCAGAAATCCTACTGGTTTTCCCTTTTTCATTTATTTTCAGTTTTCAGAACAACTTCACTAAGAACTTTTAAATGCTCCCACTCAGCATTTTAAAAGGAAGGCTGCAGATGAGCCCCAAACTAGTTGCCAATGAGAACCATATTTCATTGAGGCTAAAATGTATTTCATTTTAAATTTAATACAAAATATTTTACCTACCTTACTTGCTTTGTTTGACTATATGGAAAAAGCCTGAATTTTTTAAAGGAAAGCAACATGGAAATCAGTGAAGAGAATAAAACAACAATATTTCTTTTAAAAATACATATTTTCCATTTCCAGAATAACTGATCTCTACTCTTTTTATCCTCTGTTTTACTCATATGATCTTTTCCTAGAGAGTTCTTTTAAGTTTCTTTCTTCCTTAGCTGAACTGTCCAGACATTGAACAAATAATTATACCTTACATTAACTACCAATAAAAATAGATATAATTCAGCACAAATAAATCCTCAGTAATAATTAAATATTCATCAGTTCAAGACTTTTCTAATTACCCCTGCATAAAACCCTCCCTGTAAACCAGTTTTTGTACAAAGTACTCTTTCCTGCTCCTGTCTTGCTCTTCTGTATCACCGATTATGCACCAAGAGGGTAAAGGGAAGGAGAATGGGTCCCTCTTTCTCTGAAGCAACAAGACTGAGCTCTCTCCACTCCCCCATGCCAATCCCTGGTCCTATTTTTGAAATCCAGTTGACACTCATTATGGGACAATCACAGATTTAGTATACAAAGGGTCTTAGAAGCTATTTAATCCAATGCCTAAATTCTGCAAATAAGGAAAATGAACCCCAAGGAGGACAAGGAGCTTCTTGTCCAAGGTCACAAAAATAGTCAGCAGCCTTGAGCTGAGACCAATCTGCCCAGGAAAGTCTCAGATTGTATTTACTCAAAATACAGTTTGTCAATCCATCAAGACCGGATTGTGAGGGAGCACAGCAAGCCACACTCACCTATGCCCCCTTTATATGACCACCACTCATTACCACCACTTCCCGAGACCCCGACAGAGGCGTCAGACCAGGACCTTTGAGAACATGATGCTTCCTGGACCCCCCATTGTGTTTCCCTCCAGACCCTCGCCATCTATGAGGAGAGGAGGGGCCCATCAGCCACTGATTAACTGCTACCCTCAGCTCAGCACGCCTACATGAACCCTGAGAAATGGCTTCACCATCAACTACTTTCTGTAAAGTCCCCCCAGAGACAATGACAATTGTTTTGGGCAGTGCTAAAGCTTCAGTTATGTAAGACCCAAAAAAGAAAGTGGCTAACCCCAAACATCTTGGCACTGTCAAATGGCTCAATATCAAAAATGGATCTGATTTTATCATTCAAAATATCACTTTCATCTGCTTTACATCCTGGTACCATGAACCACGGAACCTATCCATCTAACTAAGGAAAAACAGAAGTCATCCAAGAGAAACCAGATAGATGTTTGCTCAATTCTAAAATATTAAAATGTTTATAATATGATTAAAAAGTCCTATAAACATTACCTTAACTTGTTTTGAAGCACCATCACATTGGAAGGGAAAGGGGGGCCATAGACCAATTTAAACATTTCTCTTCCCAATCTAGAAATGGCTTGGATATTAGATTAATGATATATTAAATACACTTCCCTGTGAACTATTGCCTAAACAAAGTACTACTGTGAAGATAATAACCCCAAGGCTTGTGAACCTCAGTGACTGGAAGAATGAATGTGTTCCTGTAAAGAAAAAAGGACATTAAAAAGGATTTCAGAAAGTGGGGAGAAGATAGTGAGTTTAAATTGAATCAGACATCTACAGGACATTATTAGATTGTGAACACATGGATCATCTTTTGTCTCTTATAGCAGACTTGGGGCTTAATACAGTGCTTAGCACTATTGGTTTATTTATTTATTATTTATTTATTTACTGATATCCAAATTTGCAATACGTAATAGGTAGAGATGCATGACTGGGGTGGCTCAGAAGAGTCGACCCAATGGCCTCTGTAGATTCCAGAGGCACCTCTACATCACATTGTAACATTAATTCCAATCCCTTAGTGGAGAAGACCAAAAAAAAAAAAAAAAATCAGACCAAAAAATAGTAAAGACACTGCTCCTGATCCTCTATACAAAACTAAGAAATAATGTATTTCAAGTGAATATACTAATGATCTCATCATCTGATCACACCAGACCTCTACTTAATCATTTTATCTTCACATAGCCAGTAAAATTAGAAGAATAGCACAGGTCTCAGCACCTCTATTCAAATCCAGTGATATTAACTTAAAAAATTAAAATTACAGTAAAAATCTTTTCAAGAATTCAATGCTAAATATTTAAAATAAATGATCTGAAAGGATTCTGAAGTAAGAGAGTAATTTTCTAGCTTTCTCTCAAGAAAATTTTAGTAGCTAAATTTAGTAGCTTTAAAAAAAAATTCTTGGGTAATGCCCTAAAAGAGTTTTAACATGTGAAGATGTTTACAGAGAAATGAGAGTTTTTAACATACCAAGTTTTATCTCCTCAGATTGATATGATTTTATAAAGTCTTAAAAGATGAGTCAATTGTTTACTTTATCCAAGCACTGACTTTAGTTTGAAAATCTCCTATCTTTCAAATTTTGCAAAAATTAAAATGGCATTTATCCAGTTATTTCTTTGAAAGGATCATTATATGCTTACTTATAAAATCCTTCTCAATAACCTTACATTTACAAATAAGGTTATGTTCTGACTTAGTTCATGTTAGCTATTTTTAAAACTGTAATCTGTTCCCACACCAGTGAATGACAAAGTGCATTACTCAAAGCACAGAATTTTTAAATGTTGTGACATAACCAGGCTATTCTACTTAAGTACAAATAATTACATTTTTTAGATGTGGTAATAATACTATATCTAAATTGTTGTCTCTATCCTCCAAACTAAACCTGTGATCTAACTTGTTGCATCTATACCAAAACCTGATCATTCTTAATGACTCTGAATCATTAGGATCGTTGTTCTTCCTAGGTTCCTACAAAATTATCACATATATTTTGGAAGGGAAAAGGGAAAATGATTGTTCCCTTTTTTCCTCCAAGTCGTGAGTCTTGCACATAGTTCAATGCTCATGGTTGTTTTTTAAATCTTGTGCTGACCCAACTCCAACGTTTGAAGGGTGTCTCCTATGTTTTTCTCACTCCCATATAATGGGAATGGAGAATGGAAGTTCACAGAGAAAAAGGAAAATCCTTCACTAGGGAAGGTAGAGATTCAGACTAACCTTGAGCCCCTAGGCATGTGCCTGGTGAACTAATTTTATAATCTAGTTCTGTTAAGACTCACAGATAATCTAGTTCTGTTAGATTCACACTATTTTAATCTCGAGATCTACAAACTTATTAGCCATTTACCATGCCCAGTCAAGAAGTAATTCTAAATTTCAACAAAAGAGAGGGACTTAGCTATTGGAATAAACTGAAAATGAAAGTAATGCTTGTATTAGGTACCTGTCTTCTGAGTAAGCAAAGAACAATGGATTCTATCTATTATACATAATTAAAAATACATCCAGAAGAAAATGGAAGTTTGGGTGGGTGCTGGGTGTGTTCTCCAAGTCTTCAAAACAATGACTCATATTCTTTTTAAATCACATAATCCAGTAATTTCAATTTATGCGTTTTAAATTACATAGGTATTTTTCAGGTTATTCAAGATTCTGTTCTTAATAGAATAAGTAGAATTGACCTTTAAGGTAAGATCAGGGCATATACAACATGTATGGCATTCTAAAAAAAACTCTCATTTCCTATTTCAAAATTTAACATTGTTAAAAATTTCCAGCACATGAAATGACTAACATTTTAACTGAAGAATTTTCTAAATATTTTCTACAATAATGGGTTAGTTTACTATACAAAAATTCCTATGCTGCACAATCCAAACACTTGAAAAAATATTCTTTTCAAAAAGTTTTCATAATAAGGAAATAAGCTATTTTTCAATGAATAATAGGATGAAAAGATATAAGATATAACATATTATATGGATATAAGAGCAACAAAAGACTTTAGTAGTCATCAAGTCTAATCATCTCATTTTTACCGAAGCAGAAAGGCCAGAGTTAATTATTAACTAGAAAAAAAGGTAAGTCAAGTTACTTGCCAATTTCATAACTCCCAGTATTTTCATGGGCCTCCATGCATGGAATTCTTGCCCCATCTTTGGTCCTTGGTTTCCCCCACTTCCTCAAGTCCGACCTAAAAACAAACTTTCTTCAACAAGTCTTTCCTGATCCCCTTAATGGTAGTAACTTCCCTCTGAGGTCATCTTCCATTTATCCTATATCTTCTGTGTACATACCTGTTTGCACAGTGACTCTCCCATTAGAATGTGATTTCAAGAACAAACTATTTTCTGCCTTTCTATGTATCGCCAGCATTAATAACTATTTAAGGCCATATAAGAAAGTAAGTGAGAGGTGGAATATGAACCCTCATCCTTTCTCTCCAAAACCCTGTGCTCAGTCTATTGTACCAATCAATCTTCTTCCCCAAAAGAAGAATAGCAATAATGAAAACCATACAAAATTATATCCATCATTTGGCCTTGGAATCCATCCTACATTTACTGCCAATTAAAAGATTCATTGTAACTTATTTTTGAAGTAGACTTACCTTCCCATATTTTAGTTAGTTAAGATGAATTTATATTCTTTATATTACAAAAGGAATAAGCATACACACTGGAAGGGGAAGGGATTTAGCTTAGTCTTATCTTGTATACATGTTGTATATGTGCATAGGAGATTATGCAAAAACTTCCCTTCTCCCTAAAATCAATAAATAAAAAAGTAAAGAAACCCCTTCTTTTATATAAGTTTGACTGCAGCATTTCACATACATTCTAACTTAGAATCAGAAAGATCAGCTAATATGGATCCAACCAAAAATCCCCAAGAAATGGTCATCCAGCCTTCAATTAAAGATTTCCAATAACAGGGACTTCCGGGGGTGGAGCCAAGATGGCGGAGATCAGACAGGAGTCTCTGTAACCTCCTCTAACCTTCCATCAAACCAACAACATATGAAGCCTCTAGATTGATTTTGAAGCAAAAAAATTCACAATATCTGGAGGACAGCACACTTCTAGAAGATACTCTGGAAGAACTTCAAAACGGATCTGTTTTAATTGGGCAGGGGGGTGGTCTGCTGAACCCAGACTGCAGCACAGGGAGAACAGGGCAGGGAGCTGGAGCAGGGAGCTGGAACAGGAGTCTGAACAGGAGTGGGAGCATTGTGCTTTTCACACACCTGGGAGTCTTCTGCGGGCTCTTGGGCCAACCTGTCCTGATTGTAAGCAGGTGGTTTGAAGGATCTGCCTTTTGTGAGGGGTAGACTGTGAACCACTGAACCCCTGATGAGACCTAGCTGCCATTACACAGCACCCTAGGGTGATCAATCAGTAGAACTGATCAGCACCTGAAATAATTCAATCAGCATAACTGCCCCAGGGCAAATAAAAAGCAGCTGTCCCTCCTTTGCCTTGAACAGACCTCACACCTTTAAAAAAAAAATGAATAAAAAAACAAAAAGAGCTCTCACCATAGACAGCTTTTATGGAGAGAGGGAATCAAATACCTCAAATCCTGAGGCTCCTAAAGGTAAAGCAACTCCAGAAAAAGCCCCAAAGAGAGACATAAACTGACTCCATGTCACAAGGCTTTCTTTGAAGATTACATAAAGAATCTTAAAAGAGAGTTAGAAGAAACATGGGGAAACGAAATGAGATCACTGCAAAATAAAATGGAAAAAATGGAAAAAGACTACAATGAACAAATTGGCCAATTACTAGGAGCTAAAAACAGTAACTGAAGAAAATAAGACATTAAAAATTAGAATCGAACAAATGGAAATGAATGACTCTTCAAGATTCAGTCAAACAAAAACAAAAAAATGAAAAGATAGAAAAAAACATGAAATACCTCCTAGGAAAAACAACTGACTTGGAAAATAGATCTAGGAGAGACAATCTAAGGATTATAGGGCTTCCTGAAAGCCACGATGAAAAAAAGAACCTAGACACTATCTTCCAGGAAATCATAAAAGAAAACTGCCCTGATATTTTAGACCCAGAAGGCTAAATACTTATTGAAACAATCCACCGATCACCTCCTGAAAGAAACCCAAAAATTAAATCCCCCAGGAATATCATGGCTAAATTCCAGAACTATTATACCAAGGAAAAGATATTACGAGAAGCCAGAAAGAAACAATTTAAATATTGGGGAGCCACAATTAGGATCACACAGGACCTAGCAGCTTCTACTTTGAAGGATTGAAGGGCCTGGAATCAGATATTCCAAAGGGCAAAGGAACTTGGATTGCAGCCAAGAATAAATTACCCAGCTAGAATGAGCATTATCTTCCAGGGAAGAAGATGGTCATTCAATGATATAGGAGAATTTCACCTATTTCTACTGAAAAGACCAGAACTGAACAAAAAATTTGATCTACAAACACAGAACACAAGAGAAACATAAAAAGGTAACAAGAAAAAAAAACTCTTGAGAACTATATTTATGTTATGGATACTTATAGAATGAAGGTTAATTTTATGATTTTATTATTATATTATGATTATTATGATATGATTATTGTGATTTTATGATTATTAAATGATAATCTGAAAAAGAAATTAGAGGCAGAAAAGGGATAACACTGGAAGAAGAGAAAAAGGAGGTAAAATAAGGGAAATTACATCACATGTAGAGGCAAAGAAAACCTGTAATAATTGAGGGGGGAAAAGGGAGAGGAATGAGAATTGTGTTAATCTCCATCTCATCAGATTTGGCTCAGAGGGAATAACAGATGTATTGGGTATCAAAAAGAAACTTGTCCTATCTTATAAGGAAACAGGAGGGAAAGGGGGGAAAAGAAAGGGAATAGACTAATAGAAGGGAAAACAGAAGACAAAGGGAAAGGTGTAAAAAAGGGGGTGGGGCTCTAAAGGGGAAGGATTGTT
>JAJPUD010000760.1:533352-556704 GCA_023553655.1 Myrmecobius fasciatus | reverse complement strand
CCACACAAATAAAGTCAGATCTAAATAATTGGAAAAATATCAAGTGCTCTTGGATAGGTCGAGCGAATAAAATAAAGATGGCAATACTACCTAAACTAGTCTATTTATTCAGTACTATACCAATCAAACTCCCAAGAAATTATTTAACTGACCTAGAAAAAATAATAACAAAATTCATCTGGAAAAACAAAAGGTCAAGAATTTCAAGGGAATTAATGAAAAAAAAATGCAAATGAGGATGGCCTACCTGTATCAGATCTAAAACTATATTATAAAGCAGTGGTCATCAAAACCATTTGGTACTGGCTAAGAAATAGAGTAGTGGATCAATGGAATAGGTTAGGTTCACAGGACAAAATACTCAATGACAATAGTAATCTAGTTGTTTGATAAACCCAAAGACCCCAGTTTTGGGGATAAAATCTCACTATTTGACAAAAACTGCTGGGAATATTGGAAACTAGTATGGAAGAAACTAGGCATTGACCCACACCTAACACCATATAGCAAGATAAGGTCAAAATGGATTCATGATCTAGACATAAAAAAATGATATTATAAACAAATTAGAACAATGTAGGATAGTCTACCTCTCAGACCTGTGGAGGGGAAAAGAATTTGTGACCAAAGAAGAACTAGAGATCATCATTAATCACAAAATAGATAAGTTTGAGTATATCAAGTTAAAAAGTTTTTATACAAACAAAATGAATGCAGACAAGATTAGAAGGGTAGCAGTAAACTGGGAAAATATTTTTACATTCAAAGGTTCTGATAAAAGCCTCATTTCTAAAATATATAGAGAATTGACTCAAATATATAAGAATTCAAGCCATTCTCCAATTGATAAATGGTCAAAAGATATGAACAAACAATTTTCAGATGAAGAAATTTAAACTATTTCTTGTCACATGAAAAGGTACTCCAAATCACTATTGATCAGAGAAATGCAAATTAAGACAACTCTGAGATACCACTACACACCTATCAGATTGGCTAAAATGACAGGAAAAAATAATGATGAATGTTGGAGGGGATGTGGGAAAACTGGGATACTGATACATTGTTGGTGGAACTGTGAACAGATCCAACCATTCTGGAGAGCAATTTGGAACTATGTTCAAAAAGTTATCAAACTGTGCATACCATTTGACCCAGCTTGGGGGAAAACAAGGGGAGGGGAGGGGAAAAGCTTGGAACAAAAAAAAAAGTTTTTGCAAAAGTCAATGTAGAAAAATCACTCATATGTTTTGTAAATAAAAAGCTTCTAATAAAAAAAAGATTTCCAATAAAAGAAAAATCCATCACTTACTAGAACCTTCTTTTTATGGAGAGTTAATGCTAGTCTGGAGGGTAGCCAAACTGTATTCATAGTTATTTTTAAAGTACACTTTTATTTATGTACTTCAATAATTAAATCACAACCCAAACACGTTCCTGGTACCTCTTTTTGAAGCCACAAGGTAAGGATACAAAAAAAAAAGTGCCAATGCTCCGGTTATTTTTGTCCTCATTATTTTTAGGCAGTAAAATAAAGCTGCAAAGATCATTTCATCCACTAGTCTATGATTTGAAAAACAGAAAGTGAATCAAAATCAATTCCTTTTCAGTGAAAAAAGTGTCAGACCACCTAAAAGCACAAAGGCACCTAGAACTAGCAAATTATGAATGACAGTAAACATATGAAAGATAATAAACATACCAAAATTAGAAAATGTCAGGAACTATGTCTTTTAATTGTATTTAAATGTGTAAGTGCCTAATACTTGCATGGCTTTATACTAGAGATAAAAATACAAAAAGATAAAGAAAAGAAAAATTCCCTCTCTTTAGGAATCTTAATAATTCTGCTTGACTTTTTAAAGATTAAACAATTAATAGGTCACTCTGAAATAAAAAAAAGATGTATACATCTTTACTAATCTTTCTTTCATATCTATAATGCATAAAGGGTATCTCAATTCTTTCCATTCCTCTCAGCATTCTGCTGAACCAAGTGAGATGACTTGGCCATTCCTAGCAATATAAGATCCAAGACAATTTTGAAGGACCTATGACAAAAAATGCTATCTATTTATGAAGAAAGAACTGATCAAAGCGTATTCTTATTTTATTTTATTTTTCTTGTTTTGTCCTGTGTTTTTTTTTTTTTTTTTACAATTCAATATGAAAATATTTTACGTGACCTTGATCAAACTTCCTTCTCAATGATGGGAAAGGGAAGGGGGGGGAGGGATTTGAAATTCAAAAGTGTAAAACAAAAACTAAGGTTAAAAATTATTTTTACATGTAATTGGGGAAACTCACCCTTCTCTGTCTTTACACACAGCCAAAAGATTTTTCCATGAGAGGAAGAAAGTGGGGAGGTAGAGAAATGGAGAAAGAATGTTCAACATTTCTTTAATTTTTAAGCACCTTTTTCCTCCTTCCCTCCCCATGAAAAAAGCACAAATACCTGAAAATTACAAAATCCTATGACAAGGATAATAAGATCTAAAATTAGAAAGGTTGTGCTCCCCTAAATTAGAAGAAAATAGCTTTCTGATTTGTTCAGAAGTAAGGAATGTGACTTAAGGCTTAGAATGTGTTCTAAACTAGATCACTAGGCCTGGACTCAGAAGAGAATTGAGTTGAAATCCAGCCTCAAACATTGACTTAATTTCACTGTGCTTTAGATAAAAATGTTGTCCTCTCTCCTTCCTCAAATTATCTGTGCAAATGTTCTATCACAATACCACTACCAACCACCCCTTGTAAGCACACTAAGGGCTATTTTACCAGAAATAAAGTGTTTTTCATTGTCTTTATATCCCTAGGTCCTAAAACAGTGTCTGGCACAGAGTTGGCAGTTTTAATATATTCTTGTTAAAAAATGAATAAAGAGGCACTGAATGTTTGCTAAGTGGACAAAAGAGAATCTCATCCCAGACACAAGGTATTATTAAATCTTCCAAAGAGGGCACCAAACGCCTTACGATGAACTTTCCTACAAAAATCGGCCTTTCCAAACTACTTTTTCTGATCACTTGAATAAGGTGAATAATAAAGTACTTGAATAATTTTTTTTTTCCCAACCTGGGAAATCTAGAGTAACTAAGGTTTGGAATCTATGGGGGACACTACAGGTTAGACCAAAACTGAAACTATTTCAGGGGAGAGCTTCCTATCTTCAATCAGTTTTGCCTTAAATGAATACCAATCTAACAGGGAAAATAAGAGTCAGTACAATAAAAAATGCATAATTAATTTTATTATATACCAAAGGCAACATGGTATCAGTTTTTACTATGTGAAAAACAAGTCATACCTTTGAAACAGATTATACAAGATTTGTTTTTAAGGCAGTTTTCAAATAAAAAAAAAATCTGAGAAATTCTGGTAGATATGTGAATCAAGACATCCAACATTCCCTAATGTCAGGTTTATAAGGATGTAACAAATGTCTGAGATTAAACAAGGCCAGCAGAATGTAAGATTTGGAAGAAACAAATAGCAAATAACTGGAATTTTAACAGGATTGCTCTGCAATCCTTACTCCTTGTAAGAACTAGGGACAAAAGTGGTTTTGTAAAATGTTGTCAGCTAAAATACAAGAAAATACAGCTGAAAGATGATTATAGCAACACTGCCTATTTAATCCTATATTAACAGAAATCCAATAAAGATCCTTTCTGATGTACATGTATACACATTAGTAATACAGCATGTAAAAATACAAAATGTCTAAAATACTCACATAGGAGTAACAATGCGTTGTCACCAAAATTAAGGGTTTTATGTCAAAACTAGGTCATATCAATTTCTGCATGGGATTGCCATGATCTATTCTTATTTTGTAAAGAAGGGGGAAATTTAAAAAAAAATTTTACACATGATACAGGAATTTTTTTCCCCTAGGCACTGTTTAATTGGCTTGATGAAAATCATGCTAGTATTTATTGTTTTGAATCAATTAAGTTTTTGAGGCAAGAAACCTTAGAAATAATTCTGTTCAATTCCCCCTCCCCATTTTAAAGTTGAGGAAATTAAGGTCCAAAGAAGCTAAGTGACAATTAATGTTATACAATTAATTAAGTAAAAGAGCAAGAATGAAAAAGTCTATGGTCTGAGTCCTGTGATTTTTTTTCCCTGATATTCTTATTTCTTTAAAAAAATGTTTATAACATTTTTAAAACTGAGTTCTAAATTTTCTCCCTCCCTTTGTCCCCTCCCCTACATTGAAAAGGCAAGCAAAATGATAGCTATTAATATATGATTTCACATATGCAATTGCTATGTTGCCCCCCAAAAAGGCAACAAAAACAAAGAATTTACATTCAGAGTTCATCAAGTCTCTCTTTGGAGGTGGATGGTATTTTTCTTTGGAAAACAGTGATTAAAGACAGTCCTTTGGAACTGTCTTTAATCACTCTATTGATCTGAATAACTAAGTCTTTCACAGTTGATCATGTAAAAATGATGTAAAATTGTAGCCATTTTAGAAATCAATAGAACAAACCTTTCCCTAATGATTGAAGAAAAAGACTCCTATTCTTGCTTGTTCTTCTGGAGAGGGTCATCAAATGGGTGCCTCCCTTTCTGTCCTGTTTTTCATCACTCAGCTAAAAGTGCTCTCTTTCCAAGGTTATCAATGACGTTTTAACTGCCAAATCAAATGGTCTTTTTTCCATCCTCACCCTTCTTTGATCACTCTATGGATCATACTCTTCTTGATACTCTCTTCCAAGTTTTTGAAACAGTTTCTCAAGCTATCTATTTAACTAAACTTCCTCAGTCTTCTTGGTTGGATATTCATCCAGTTCGTACCTAGTAACTGTAGGCACTCCTCCAACCCTTAAAATCCCCTAAAGAAAAGCTCTATCCTAGGCCAAAATTTCTTCTCCCTCAGTACAATTTCACTTGATCTTATCAGCTCCCATGGATTCAATAATCATCTCTAGGTTGATGCTTCTCAGATACATTTATCCAGTAATAAATTCCAACCTATAGATTTATATGTCCAAATGCCTATTAGGCATCTTAAATGTACTATGTCCAAAACAGAATGCATTTCCCCCTCCAAATCCTCCGTCCTCCTGAATGCACAAGTACCACAGAAGTACCAGTCATCTTGGTTCACAGTCTAGGTGTTATCCTCCACTTTCTCCACCATATCCACTTTGTTCCAAAAACTTTCAATTTCACCTCCACCTTCAACATATTTCTCGTTTTGTTTTTTCTCACATACGAAACCCATCTCCTCCAGGTATTTTCACTGGCTGTCCCCCATACTTGGAATATTCTATCTTCTTGTTTCCTTGGTTATCTTTTGAGTCTCAAATATTCTACCTTCTAAAGGCTTTCCTGATTCCTCTTCATCTTAATGCCTTCTTGCACATTTCACTCAAATCATATATCTTATTTGCCCAGTTCTTTGCATGATGTTGTCCCCATTTATTTGTAAGCTTCATGAGAGCATGGATAGTTTTCTACCTTTCTTTGTACTGACAATGCCTACTACATAGTAGGAGTTTAAACATTTAAGAACGGAAGCAATATAATCTTTAAGATATTATAATTGCATTAGCTACTATATAAGAACCACAAATCCCTCTATGAGTAATACCTTATGGTAGTCAATCAAGATACACACTGAAACTGAAAAAGAGGACAAAGATAAATAATGGTTTCTAATATTTTTGCTCGCACATTCCTTCAACTTTTAAATATCATATTACCCCCATTTTTCCAAAACTGGGTCTCTGAAAGATTCATGGTGTCAGTGAGATTGGACAAGCTACCTCTACAAATATGGATCCATAACTTGGAAAAAAAAACAATTTAGTTATGATGACCCAGAAAATAAACATTACACAAGTACTTAGTTGAATTAACAATAAGCATAAAGGGAAAACAACTTCTAGTTTCAATTTTAAAGAATGAAATAAATGTAGTAGGCTCAATGATATACATATATGTGGGGGGGGGAGAATACTGGGAAACTATATTGGGTTTGGAAAGAAAGCCTTTGTCCAAACTAGAATACCCAAAATTTAAGTGTTATGTAGGGAATCAAGCCTCTTTCCCACAGTGATGAGTTACATTTTCAGCCATGCCTTTGTGCCATTTTGCAACAGGAAAATGTGTCTGTTGCTTGAGTAACATGTACAAGGTCATATGTAATGATAATTCAGAAGCTCAGAAAGTTTCACACCTTTTGTTCTCAGTATTTGGAATGCAACAATCAGTTACATATGCAAAAGGTTAGTAGTTAGAGTTGATCTAAAAAGTTAGCTCCAGCCACAGCTCAGCTACCACCTAGACCCCCTTTCATTTTTATAAAAGGACATCATCCTTTCTGTCTCCTGAAGGTGACAAAAGAAACCTAACTAGTAAGACATAATGGGAATCCAGGTCTTCCAATTCCCAAATCCAATGATGCTTTTAATATTATTCCATACCAACTCCCAAAACCTCTAACAAGAAGCAAGTTCAGAGAGGAAAAATAATGCTGTCAGTACCACCACGACCACTCCCCCCCTCACCCTAACACATGCACCCACCCAAATATTCCCCCATTTATGGTGCCAAAGCTCCAAATCAGGGACTGAAAATGTGGATAAAGACACAACATGGTATTTTTAATGATGTTAGTGGCAGCCACCAAGGCTAACCTTACAGAAATAGGCACAGTTGGTCCCTGGACCTTTACTTTGGATACTCTTCTCTCGTCTCCTTATCTTCATGATACCCAAAGTACTCCATGAATTCTACCATCCTCTTAAGCATGCTTTGTTCCAAAATTATCTCCCCTTTTCCTCTACAAACAAAAGTCCCATTTTCTCAGTAAGGATGTTATCCAGTAAAGCAATCTGATTAAAAGTAATTTCCAGTGAGATTAAATGACTAAACCTTATGTACTTCAGCCTGTCAGACAAATGGAAGGGAGATTTGCATAAGGGAAGCTTCTATACTGTCTCTCCCCTAATCCTATTCCCTACCTCTAGAGACAGTATCAGTCATTTGACACCCCACTCATGAAAATTGGCATCAACCTAAATAATATTAATGTTTTGTGCTGACTTGTTTTTGGTGAGGAACACCATAATTCGACATCAAAAGGCAAATTTCAATCCCCCAAACAATAATCACCTGTCCTCTGCCTTGTTACTACAGAATCTTGACCTTTAATCAGTTTCTTTCTCAAGTCAGTGAAAAAAAATCATAAATATGTTCCTTTCAGACCAACAGCTCTTTGCTCCCTCAGTCTCTATACCTTCATACAAAGACTTAAATGTAATGTCATTTAATGTATGTAAGAGGAAAATCCCAGGGCGGGGGAGAGGGGGAAGGCAAACAGCAACAAAGCAAGAAGCAGAAAAAAGCAGGTCTGAGGGATTTCACTACAATAGAACATTAAATCATTTTCCTATAAACTGGCTTGTGAGAGAAGCTATTTATGGCTCCAAAAGACAGCTGAGGAGATTTACACATTGCCCCTCCCAGGAGGCTATTTTGACCTCACTCACACTCCCAATTACTGAATACGATAGTAATCAAAATTCGCTGGACAGTTAAGTGAACACTTTGAGGTGCTTACATCACTTAATCCCTGTTTGTTTTGTTATGAGGGGGAGGGGAAGGGGAATTTGAATTTTTAGCTCTATATTCCTTTCATAAATGGTTTACTCTGCACAGAAGATGGAATTTTTATGAACGTTTTTTAGAAGTGAATTTACCTTAACTTTGGGGGATAATTTTTTCCCCCATTCTCATTCCAAGTTCCTAATTGAAATGTATCTTTACACCAAAACAACAAGCACAATATTATCAAACAGCCATTTATTTTTTAACTTCTAAAGGGTCAGTACTAAATCTTAGTAGAAATCTGTACCATCAAAAAATTATTTGTAAATTAACACTTAAATCTTCTCATTTAGACAGCCAAGAAAGCTTAAGCAATACTACAAACAAAAAATGGATAGCAATGTTCCTTTATAGAGAACATCAATGTCCAGTGAATACACCCACATAAATATTGTTAATCACAGAATTTAATTATAAGACTTGTCCTATGAAAATCAAGTTAATTTTTTCTAATTATAAATGGCTACAATAAAAAGCATTTATATTTTCATCAAATTATTTGAAAATTAAGTCAATTTACTATGATTTAGATAAATTCCTTCACTTTCCCCCACCCCCATAATTCTGCATACTTTCCCTGGGAAGACAAAATAACAATGAAAATAAATATAAGGGCAATTATATGCTTGCTCCACTTAGTCAAGTAATACCATTTCATGAAGCTAATTATGTTTGTATTCACTTGGCCAAGTAAATACTTATCTTGCAGCAATTTTCAGTGATATTACATAGCAAAAAGCTTCATCATTTTAGCAGAAGACACTTCCAACATGTTTTTTAGTAGCAAATAACCTTCAAAAAGAGCAATACTGTGGGAAGAGTAACAGTTTCTTTATTACATACAGCCTCCTATGCTCATTTTCAAAATACCATTAAAGATGATGAGAAAAATATCCTTACTCTACTATACTTCATTTTCACTTTTAAGTTATGTTGATTGACAATGGTAAATTGTTGAATTCAAACTAAGCCTACAGTGATCAAATTCACCATTTGGCCAGGACAGAGAAAAAATGTTACAGAGCCAAAATATTCAGAAATTATCTCAAAAAAGTTCTGTGGGAATAGAAAAAGGATCTTTTTTTTAAAAGAAAATTATAATATGCTGATCTTATTAGGCTTCATAAAATGTTATTCACATTGTTACTGCAGGATCCAGTTAATTATTGGATGAGAAGCCCTATAAGAAGGCTATAGAAGGAAAAGTACTGGGTGAAGTCAGAAGATGAGTATTCTCTCTCACTTCCTAGTATGACCTTGGAGAACTTACAGAGTAAGGAGCCTCACTCACAGCTTTCCTCAGCTATAATATAAGAACACTACTACTTAAAATGCTGAAGTTGTGTGAGGAAAGTGCTAATAAATGCAAAATATCCAAGGTTTTTTTTTTGGTGTGGGTTTTGGGTTTTGGGTTTTTTTTTGGGGGGGGGGGGCTTGGGGGTTGTTTTTTTTTTAATTCCAAGACACACCTGATGAGTTTTTATTCAAAGAGCACAAAAAGCTGTTTTTCAAACCTTGCCATGTTGTCAAGGAAAAGCAAGAGAGACAACAAATGAAGGCCACTGATTTACTGAGGCAGAATTTAGCAAATGAAACAACCAAATCATCCTGTTTCCAGCGAGGCACGCCTCATTTGCCATAGGGTGTAACTAGCTAACCTCATCAGAGGCATTCTATAACATGCCCTAATACTAATAACTTGTTTAACACTAAAGACTCCTTTTAAACAGTTGATTTCATGAGCAGATATTTTCCCAATGAGTCAGTTGAAAAAAACAGCAAAAGGGAAAATCAGCAGAATCCAGTAAAAATAGCTCATGTAAAACTAAATGAGTTTTGAATTTCAGCAATGTTTCATCAATGAATGACTTTTGCTTCTTTATAAATCTGCTTTTAAATGTCATCAAAATATTTAAACCATCTCCATCCATAGTTCTAATACAATAAGATACAACGATGTGTACAGTTTAATTTTTTAAAAGTAGTTGATTTTTAATTCAATTTTCACTCTTTAAAAGTTACTGAACCAATCCAGTTTTTAAGGATGTCAATAAATTACAGCAAATCATTAATCTTGACAATTCAATTTCAAGAGGTGCTCTAAGCAATATTTGCCTTGAAGATACCTACATAGAATAAATTTTTTATAGTAATGAACTTCAAAATTTATTGTACTTTCAAATGAGTCCTCTTTCTATTTAAGATGAAAGGGGGCAAAACCAATTAAAAGGGAGCTGGAGCTTACAAAAATTATAAGAAAATAGGCAACTCTCTTTTCTCTTTTCACAATTTTTTACTGAAGTTCTTTTTATTTTCAAAAAAATATGCAAGGATAATTTTTCAACACTGACCTTTGAAAAACCTTGTGTTCTAATTTTTCTCCCCTTTCCACTTTCCCCTCCCCTAGATGTCATAACATTCTTAACCATTTCCCATTACAACCATTAGTTTAGGGATGTGCTTTTCTGTAATGCAGGAAGTCGAAACTGATATATGTTTTATAAACAATGTGCAGAATAATTCTTTTAATATTTGTTCAAAAAACCAAAAATTTTTATATGCCTACACTTTCCTTCTTCCTTGGTATGTGTAATGTATAATGTAGCAACGAATCAATAATGATGTATTTTCCCATATATTATCATACTCCAAAAGTATTCAAAATTATTTCTAGATACACAAATGTCTAAATCAGGCAGGGGGGAACCTTTTTTCTGCCAATGGCTATTTGGTTATTTATAACATCATTCGTAGGCCATACAAAATTATCAACTTACAGAATTCAAGCAGTAGGAGGTGGGTGTACCTAGCTTCCAGCTTGCACTCTGTAGCCTTAGCAAATGATTTCAAGGGTCTTACAAGCTAGACCTCCACCCCAGGTCTAAATGATAGCTTCTACTATTTTTTCTCTTAGCATTTGAAAAGGATAATAAATTTTGGAAGAAATTCCTTCAAAACTGATGCTGAGTGAAATGAGCAGAACCAGGAGATCATTATACACAGCAACAAGACTATATGATGATCAATTCTGATGGACATGGCTCTCTTCAACAATGAAACCAGTTCCAGGTGTTCAGTGAAACACCCAGAGAGAGGGATATGAAATGTGGACCACAACATAACATTTTCATGCTCTCTATTGATGTTTGCTTGCATTGTGTTTCCTTTCTCATATTTTTTTCTTGTAGATACGATTTTTCTTGCACAGCAAGATAAGTGTGGAAATATGTATACATATATTCGATTTGTCAAGTATTTTAACATAATTAACATGTAGTAGACTTCCTGCCATCTAGGGGAGGGGTGAGGCCTGCCGGAGGGGGGGGGGAATTTGTAACAGAAAGCTTTGTAAGGATCAATGTTGAATTATTACCCATACATATGCTTTGCAAATAAAAAGCTTTAACAAAAAAAATTACTTCAAAGAGGCAAGAATAAGAGAATTGTGTGAATACCCAAGAATAGGAAACATTTTTTTGAAATGTGAATTATCAGCTACTTAACATATAACATTCTTATATAACCACCAATATGTATTTGCTAGATCTCAAAAATAAAATCAGTGTTAAAGCAAAATAAGTGTACTGAACCCTATCCAATAAATAAATGTACAACAGTCAAACTAAAGCTTAAGACATCTTTTAAAACAGACCAAACAAAGCATTTTCCAAGTTGGGCTTAAGAAAGTCACTGCTGAAACTGATTTCTTTTTCTTAAAGCAATCCACAAAGTATGACTTTTGACTCCAAAATCTCAAAAGAATATCAGAACTTGATCATATATCAAAGGTATCCATTAAAGTAGTATGTTGTTTTATATTAGCATAAGAGGGAGCTGAGAAAACTTCAAAGACCATGGTTTAGAAGAAAGGAGAAATACCTAATATCTTTTAATTAATTATAAAAATATAATTATAAATGATAAAATGATATAATTATAAATGGTAAAATGTATACATATAAAATAATTATAAAAATTAAAAATAAACCAGTTAAGACATTTGTCTACAAGGCAAATGTGGGGGACATAAAGAATAAGATACTATGACTACTCCCTGAGAACCTAAGTTCTTTTCTCATATTTATCTTTTCTCATATTTACACTTTTAGATAATTTTTGTTACTAAGATACTTTATGCAAAGGCATCTATATCACAAAGAATTTTCATTTGTAAGTTAATCTAAAAGATATGAAATGAAGATATCTTCAAATAACAGTCTATAGATAATATATGCATGAAAAATAGAAAACAATGATTCTTTGTTCAATCTTCAATGAGTAAGTGTCGGAATATAGTGGCAAAACTTCATTAGAAGAAGGACAAGTCATATAAAAAATACTCTAAATCACTACTGATTAGAGAAATGCAAATTAAGACAACTCTGAAATACCACTATATTTCTCTAAGATAGGCTAAGAGGACAGGAAAAGATAGTAATAAGTATTGGAAGGGATGTGAGAAAACGAACACTAATACATTGCTGTAGGAATTACAAAGTGATACAACCATTCTGGAAAACAATTTGGAACTATGCCCAAAGGATTATCAAACTGTGCATTCCCTTTGATCCAGATGTGTCTCTACTGCGCCTATATCCCAAAGAGATCATTAAAAAAAAAAAAAAAGGGAAAAGGACTTGCATGTGCAAAAATGTTCATAGCAGTCATTTTTGTAGTGGTAAGGAACTGGAAACTGAGTAAGTGTCCATCAGTTGGAAAATGGCTAAATAAAGATGATAGATGAAATGTTATGGAATATTATTGCTCTATAAGAAATGATCAGGGCCAGCTAGGTGGTGCAGTGGATAGAGCACCAGCTCTGAAATCAGCAGGACCTCAGTTCAAATCTGGTGTCAGACACTTTAACACTTCCTAGCTTTGTGACCCTGGACTCAGAAAAAATTTAAAAAAAGAAAGGCCTGGAGAGACTTACATGAACTTATGCTAAGTTAAGTGAACATTGTACACAGCAACAGTAAAATTATGTGATGATAAACCCTCGTGGATGTGGCTCTTTTCAACAATGAGGTGATTCAGGCCAATTCCAATAGACTTTTTTTTTGCTTTTTGCTGAGGCAATTGAGGTTAAGTGACTTGCCCAGGGTCACAAAGCTAGGAAGTGTCTGAGACCAGATTTGAACTCAGGTTCTCCTGACTTCAGGGCTGGTGCTCTATCCACTGCGCCACCTAACTGCCACCTAGCTGCCCCCTCCAATAAACATCTAAAGAAGAGAGCCATCTGCACCCAGAGAGAGGACTGTGGAACTGAATGTGGATCAACACATAGTATTTTCACCTTTTTTGTTCTCTGATTGCTTTTTGTTTTCTTTCATTTTTTTCCTTTCTAATCTGATTTTTCTTGTGCAGCATAATTGTGGAAATATATAGAAGAATTGCACATATTTAACATATATTTCATTACTTGCTGTCTAGGGGAAAAGTTAGGGGAGGGAAGGAGAAAGAACTTGAACACAAGGTTTTGCAAGGGTGAATGTTAAAAATTATGCATATATTTTGAAAATAAAAAGCTAAAAAAAATTTTTTTCTAAGAAAAGAACAAGTTCCAGCTATTTAACAAGATCAAACTATTCTGCAAACTAGACAGGTTAAGGCCTAGAGGATAGTGGGTCTATTTACATTCTATCTACTGAATTGACGGGGATGTTAACATGCATTCTCAAATTAAAAGCACTTTCTTCTCAATCCCAACAAACTAAAGTGTTTTTTTTTAGGACAAGTGTCAGGTGAAAATAGAATCAAAGAAATATTCTATTTGTTCTTCCGTATTTTTATTTATTTTGCCAAATATTTCCCAAGTATATTTTAATCTTGTTTGATCACAACTCTGGTTCAAGGAGTTGTATTGTTATTGGATTTTTTTCTAATATTTATTCTAATACTTAATGTTTAAAAATCACATCAAAAATAAACAATTATAGTCTCAAGACTCTACAACTAACTAGCTCTGTTATCTTCAGTATGTCTGTATTCATCAGACCCCTATTCCCTTATTTTTCAGAGAAGGAATATGGATGAGATTATCTTGAAAGTTCCTTTCTAGCTCTAATATTCTATAAATCCTTAATTGGCTGTTGAGATTAAACTATATATCTAGAAATTCCTCTTCTGCAAAGGGATAAGTGTACAAGTCTGTGAAAGTGAGTATTCTCCTTAATCAATTGCTCTACTACGGCAACTACAGACTTAAAACTCATCCCAATTCCTTACCTTCTCCTCCTCCTCCTCCACCACCACCACCACCACCACCACCACCACCACATGATCATCATTATCATCATCATCATCATCATCATCAAGATCATCATCCCCACCACTACCTATAGAGTTAGTTACTTACAGAGGAAATAGGCAGAGTGAACCCCACTGCGTAGAGAAGCGGGGATGGAACGGTACTGTCATGGTACGGATACTTGATGCTGTTGTCACTACAGAAAAAGCCTCTCTGATATGGCTTTATTTTGGCCAAGTTTAGAACAATCAAGGGCAAGGCAGCTGTGGGGGAAGGGAAAAAACACAGATAGTTAAATTCAATTCTCTTCAAAGGCACACTTCATCAGGAAGAGGTAAGTATTTATTGGAAAGCAAATCTCAGCCCTTTTGCCCTTTTCTAAAAAAAGGCTAACAGCCCACAATACCTAAGGGCAGCATTCTCAAGTCAGCAGTCCACAGCATTTCTTTCTCCAAAGCATCCTTGTCCTCCCAATTCAATTTCACAGGAACAAATTCTCTTAAATTCTCTACATACTTAAGGTCTAGTCATAAAGTAAGCCCACTGCAAGACAGAGGGGAATTGATACAGCAAAAAGTTAAGCTAAGAAAAATTTCTAATGTCAAAGCCTATTGTACCTTATTTGAGGCTCCATGCTTAGAATGAACTATCCTTCCACTAACCCTAACCCTTCCATTTCTTAGAATTCCTGTTCTCTTTTTCAGAACTCATCTCAAGAATATCACCTTCTACAGAAAACCCTCCTGAATCCCAACTAATAGCATCTTCCTCTAAAATCACCTCATATTTGCTTTCCATATATTGTTTCCCCCAAAAGAAAGTAATAAGCTCCCTGAGGAGGAATAGTTTTATTTTTATTTTGTCTTTATCTCCCCAACAGCTAACATAAGTATATGGCATCAACTGGGAGGGGGAAAAATGTTTTTAAAGTTGAAGGGGAGGAAGGAAGAAGCATCAAAAGAGCAAAGCTCATAATGAATCATAACAAAGGAATATGAATCGACTTTGAGTAAAGAAAACAAGGAGTATCTTTAGATGGATGGTATTTTAAACACACACACAATATCAAAATCTTGGGGAGTATTAAGTGAACAGAACCAGGAGAACAATTTATACAAGAACATTATAAATTAAAAACAGCTTTCAAAGATTTAAAAACTCTGATCAAAGCAATGACCAACCACCCATGTCTCCCTCCAGAGGACTAGGAAGATATGCTATCTACCATATGACAAAGAGGCAAAAGCTACAGAGACTCGGATTTTTGGACATGGCCACTGAGTGGAGCACATTTTGGTAGATTATGCAGATTGATTACAAGGATGTTTTTTTTCCTCTTTTCTTTCCCTCTGTCAATGAGGAGTGAGGAGAAAGTGATGCAAAAAAAAGGGGGGGCTACTATAACACTTGTATAGGAGAGAACAGAAGAAGTTAATAATTAACAAGAACAATTAATAAAGAACAAGATAATTTTAAAGAAACTACTCAAAGCAACTTGTTTTCCTCAGTTAATTTTTCTTTTGGAATGACTCACTAAAACTAGTATCAACAGATACTATAGGCAGATTTTTAAATAGACAAAAAATTCAACAAGTCTACAAATATCAAGATCCCATTACCTATTCAGACTAGTTAAGCAGCTAATGACACAGTGGATAGTACTGAACCTAGAGTCAAAAACCTGGGTTCAAATTCAGTCTCGACTACTTAATAGCTGTTCAACTCTGGGCAAGTTGCTGCACTTCTGCCTCAGTTTCCTCAACAGGATAATTATAGTATCCATCTCCCAAGTCTACTGTGAGAATAAAAATGAGAATATTTTGACTTCTGGATAACCTGAGAAACAAGATAAAGGATTAGACATTTTCCCCAATTTCCTAAAACCTCTGAAATCTCTTCAAAACAGAAATTATACACTTAAAAAATAAAAAGCGACCAGCTCTCATTATGGTCTGGGATATCCAAATTGCAGAAGATTTAAAAAAAAAACAAAACCAAAAATTGACACTCACTGTCCCTGAGATTACTCAGTACCCTTTCCCCACTTCCCACACTATGATCATTGAGAGCATACTAACACATCCTCCCTCTTTTCAGTGCCCACACACTACAACCTAACCTTGATAGCCAAACTGATCACAGTCCCTTAAGAGCAAAAGCCTATCCTGAGCAGCAGCCCAGAAGGAGCAGTGCTATAAAGCTCTGAATTGCCAGTGCCGGCGAAGTGAAGGGGCAGGGGGAAGAGGGGTTGGGGAACGTAGTACTCCAATAAGACTGAGGGAAAGAGCACAGCATCCAGCTGGGGCCAGTTCTGACCATTCAAATTTGTAGTGTAGACATAAGTAAATGAATCGTGAACTTCCCATTATGGGAGGAGGCTGGGACACTTTGAGAATTCAACTCCTAAGAAAACAATCAGAGGTGAGGAGTAAAGAAAAGACTGGTAAGGAAAAGGGGTGGGGATGAGAGTAGAAATGATTGAAAGTACCAAAGATCGAAGGAAAAAGAAAACTCAATGACCTTGAACATAAACAGAACAACAAAAGAAATATAACAAACAGAAGGAAATATAGTTCCCAGATCTATAGGATCTAGTAAACAAGTTGAAAGATATATGAATAAATACTGCAAAATAAAGGAAAATGATCCAGAACTTGATGAGAGACACAGAACTACAACCTGCTATTCCTGAATGACTTACAAGAAAAATTAAAGTTTATGTCCCACACAATTAAAAAAAAATAGAAAATCTTGAATTTGCAATGGCAAAAGCCTCACCAAAGACTAAGAGAAAAGAATGGAAAGCAAACATGCAGAAGTGAAGGGCAACCTAAAGAAAGAGAAGCAAAAAATAGATTAAAAAAAGATAACTACCCAGAATTTCTGAACATGGAAAATGAAATTGCAATTGAAAAGAATTCACAGATCACCTCAAAGTAAAAAAACAAAAAAAAAACAAAAAAAAAAACCTTTAAGCAGCATAGTGGTTAAATTTAATAAATTAATTTGGAAACAAGTTCTACTTGACTCCAAGGGATCTCCAACTATAAAAGAACAGCCATTTGACTAATACAAGACTATTTCTGCACCCATTAGAAAAAAGGAAGAAATGGAGTAACGTGTTCCAAAGAGCAAACAAAAGGACTCAGCATACAGCCCAAGTGACCTATCATGCAAATATGAGCTTAATCACAATGAAAAAGTTTGAAGCATTTTTGTAAAGAAAACCAGAACTAAAGAGATTGTTTGCCTTTCCACTACCCCAAATAAGAAAAATGCAAAAGAAGTGAATAAATACAGCAGACAAAAGGCAGGAATAACATCAGAGTGACCAGAGAGAATTAGAGACTTCTTTCTAAATGTATACAAGGAGCCAAGGGATAAAAGCAGAAATATGGTAGAAATAACACTAAAGAGGCAGAGAGAGGGTATTATGGATAGAAAATACCCATAGTCTGCCTATAGGTCAATGCTTCTTTTGTTGGAATTACATGGGAGAATATATCAAAGGAAGAGGAGAGGAGCAGGGGGACAGAGAAGGGATGTGCTGTAGTCAAATCAAGAGCTAGCAATGAGGAGAAAGTAACCTTTAGGTGCAAGGAAAAGTCTTCAGGGTAGGGGGTGACTGGGGAAAGGAAGGAGAGAAGGCCTAACTTTGGAAATGGGAAGGGATTCCACTGATCAATGAAGAGAGGTTGTTCGAGTTGGAATCCTGGGAGCAAGACACCTGGGAGGAGTAGGAAAGCATAGAAACAGATTTCCAGGCAAATGTAGAGGAAAAAAAGGTCAACAAGAGATGGCCATAAATCAGTGGTGAGCAATATAATCTTGTACATGGTAGGAAAGAGGTCCTACCTCGGGCAATGCCCTAACACCTACAATAGCTGTTATTGTTTAAGTGAAGCATAATGGAAAAAGGGAAGCTCTGGGAAATGACCTATAAGGTAGCAGCAGAAAGGAATAAGGGAGAGTTTAGAATAGATACCTTGGAAGCTATGACTGCAGGGAGAATACATAGAAAAGAAAAGAGACCATAGTAAATAGAAAGAGAGGATAGATAATATAGAGAGTGAGAGAAATCTTTTTGGAAAGAGGGCACACACTCGCGCATGCGCGCGTGCGCACACACACACACACACACACACACACACACATACACAAAGAAATTTATAATTTAAGGAATAAGACCAGTTTATGGGTTGGAAAAAGAAGGGGATTATCCAATGAGAAGAGGGGATCAGAAGTGAGAGAAAGAGCCAGTGAGAACAGGGTCACCTAAAAAAAGAAGAGAATAGAAAAGAAAAAAAAAAGGCTAAAGGAACATAATACTGTGTTTACAGCAGAAGAGGAAACTTGAAACTGCAAAGATTCTGCATGGGCAACATTAATGCATCTAGGATAAAAAGAAAAGTGGTCAAATGCAGGAAGGGAAGAAATCTATCAAATTTCCAATAAGTGTCTAGTATTCAAGATATATAGACAATAGGTTTTCATACATATGACTCAAAGCCATCCTGCCAGTACATAAATAGTCAAATTATACATACATATGTATGTGTACATGTGTGTATGTGTGTGCATATATATATATATGAACCAACAAATCTCAAAAGCAAAACTTCCAAGTATTAGCAATCACATTTTAAAAAAATGCTTCAAATCACAAACAAATGCAAAGCAAAACAACTGAGGTCTCATACCTCATACCTCGAATATTGAGGAAAATGACAAAAAAAATGGGAAATAGTCAATGTTGGAAGGGTTGTACTTATTTACTATATCGTTAGTAAAATTGTGAAACACTACAACATAATTACTAATTACTACATTGTTGCTGGAACTGTGAAACAGTACAACCATTTTGGAAAACAATTTGGAATTATGCAAATAGAGAAGCTAAAATATCTATACCACTTGAACCAGAAAATTCATTACTGAGCTGATGCCCCAAAGGTCAATTTTCTTATTGTCCCCCATATATTCCAAAATATATTAGCTCTTTTTGTGGCAGGCAAAAATTAGAAACAAAGTAGATGCCCAGCTACTGGGAAATTATAAATTATAGGACGTGAATGTAATATTTCTATGCAGTAAGAAATGATGTGTGCTGTTTACCCTATATTGAATTATTTGCTGTCTAGGGGAGAGATTGGGAAAAGGGAGAGAGAAAAATATGGAACATGTATTCTTCTATATGTATTTATACATTTATCTTGCTGCACAAGATAAATCAAATCAAAAAAGGAAAAAAATGAGAAAACAAAATGCAAGTAAACAACAAAAAGAGTGAAAATACTACGTAGTGATACACACTCTGTTCCCATAGTCCTCTTTCTCGGTGCAGATGGCACTCCTCATCACAGACCATTAGAACTGGTCTGTATCATCTCATTGTTGACAAGAGCCAGGTCCATCAAAATTGATCATGATAATTTTTTTTTCATTTTTAAAGCTTTTTATGTTCAAAACTTATACAGAGATAATTTGACAACATTGACCTTTGTATATCCTTGTGTTTGGGATTTTCTCTTCCTTCCCCTCACCCCATCCCCTAGATGGCAAGCAATCCAATATATATAAAACATGTTAAAATATAGAACATTTTTATAGAAGAATATAGAAGATTTTTCAAGGGTAAATGTTGAAAACTATCTTTGCATGTATTTTGAAAAATAAAAAGCTATTATTAAAAAGCAAAAGGAAATGATGTATATAAAGAAGACAATCATGTAAGAACCAATATGAATTGTTGATTCTATAGTGTATTCCTTTCCTTATAGTCCAACTCCCTCAGTCAACTGGAAAAACTATAGCTTTGACCATATGAATCCTTACTGACAAGATAATATCTTGCCATAGCTTTTCTTCTAAAGAGCAAGTACCCTTTAATTTGATGTTGCCCTTGTCATTTACAATGATCTTTGAGCCCAAGAATATTCCAAATTCCATTTCGAATTTCTTCCATTCTTCCAGTTTCTTTTCCCTTTATTTTCCAGGAAGGGATGAGAGCAGTTTCCATAATCTTAGGGGTTTTTTGGATTTGTTTTGGGTTTATTTTTTTTATGTTAATCTTCAAGGCAGCTTTTACACTCTTGAAGGTGGAAAGGAAAGGGAAAGCAAAGGGAAAAGGGAAGAGGAAAGGGAAATGAAAAGGGAAGGGGAAAAGGAAAGGGAAAGGATGGCAAAGACCTAGATTCATTTTTTATTCAATTTTTTTCCAAAATATACTGTAAGACAAAAAGCAACAGTAAAAACTCCCCATCAGGGTCACCAGTTTATAATAGGGAATGAAACACTAAGTAATAACAACTACCTCTACTTCAATGACCATAATTTAAGAATTTAAGAATCTCTACTTATTCTCTTTCATTAAAAAAAGCCACACAGGAAGATCAATCTAGCAGGGTGGTTCCTTTTAATTAGACAAAATGTAAAAGAATATTACTTTGGCTAATTTCAAGTTTTTCTTTGCAAATAAATAAGTAATGATCTCAAACTATATAAACACAACTCAGCTTTCCTCTGGCAGGAAACAGGGACAAGTGATTAAGACTTTAAAAAATTGAGGGCTAAAACTAAAGAAATTAGAGTGATATGAAGACACAGTGAGGCTTTATTTTGATGCAATAAAGTTCTTTAAGGAATTAGCATAATCAAAAAGCAATGAAATAAAGTTCTCTCACTGTATTTTCTACTGTTTCATTAATGTGCCAAGTTTAGGGAATAATTTTAGGGAAAAATTTAGGGAATAATTAGGACAAGAGATCTAGTGCTAGAAGGGTCCTTCAGGAGACATCCAGACCACCCTTTTCATTTTAGTGTTGAAGAAATCGAGATGAGAGTGGAATTCAGAGAAAGATTAAATCTAGATAGATCTGGAAACCATGGGATGAGATTATTGGAACTGGTTCATAGAATCTTTGAAAATGAACAGGCAGGGAAAAAGAAAGCACAGTGGATCATAAGTCAGAACAACTAAGTCCCAATCACCTAGTTGTCCAATGAGTTTCAGTTTCTAGAACTTAAATAAAATAAACGATAAATAAAGGAATAATAAAATTTCTAAGCCAGAAAGTATCTGTAAAAATAATTCTGACAATTTAGCTTCACATGAGAAAACTAAGGTTCTTATATTGGTGATCCATGTTTGGATTTATTGGGGAGGATTTTTTATTGCTTTTTATACACCGTAACATATCTAAGCAATGGCAACATCTATTTAAATGTACACTCGGGACTGAAACCAAATCCATACTTATTTCTGTGAAATTTAATTCATGAAACCTGTAAATTTAGTCTTTTTTTTTTAACAGTCTGGGTTACTTTTAGTAAACATTTTTTCAGTTCTTTAATACCATAACATATTACCTGGGCAGTTTTTAGAAAGTGCCATTCATTTTGCACATAATTAAAGTTCTTTATTTGGTGTCTAATTCTGCTGGACAAAGTACATCTTTGGGGGAAAAAAACCACATGTAACATTTTTCTTGCTTTCTTTGGAAACAGGTGTTACAAATTCCTTCCAGAAGCATATGAAAATTCTCCAATTAATCACCAGTTATGTTTCTTTCTGAACTAAAAAGATTTTTCCCCCTTTTTCTTTTTTTTTATTAAAAGCTTTTTATTTACAAAATATATGAGTGATTTTTCTACATTGACCTTTGCAAAAACTTTTTTTTTCCCAAGCTTTTCCCCTCCTTCCCCCCACCCCCCCTCCCTTAGTGGGCAGGCAATCTAATACATGCTAAATCTGATAAATTATATGACAAATCCATTTTTTTTTACATATCTATAGTTATCTTACTGCACAAGAAACAGCAGATCTAGAAAGAGAAGAAAAAAAAAAAACAACCTAAGAGGAAAAACAAAATGCATGGAAATATTCACAGAAAGCGTTAAATTGCTATGTTGTGGTCCACACTCAGTTCCCTCAGGCCTCTCTCTGGATGTATATGACTTATCTTCATTGATGGACAATAGGAACTGGTTTGAATCACATCATTGTTGAAGAGAACCATGTCCATCAGAATTGATCATCATATAGTATCATTGTTGCTGTATACATTGATCTCCTGGTTCTGCTCATTTCACTCAGCATCAGTCCATGCAAATCTCTCCAGGCCTCTCTGAAATAATCCTGCTGGTCGTTTCTTACAGAACAATAATATTTCATAACATTCATATACCATAATTTATTCAGCCATTCTCCAATTGATGGGCATCCTTTCAGTTTCCGGTTTCTTGCCACTATAAAAAGGGCTGCCACAAACACTTTTGCACATGTGGGTCCCTTTCCCTCCTTTAAAATCTCTTTGGGATATAGGCCCAGTAGACACACTGCTGGGTCAAAGGGTATGTACAGTTTGATAACTTTTTGAGCATAGTTCCAAATTGCTCTCCAGAATGGTTGGATCCATTCACAGTTCCACCAACAATGTATCAGTGTCCCAGTTTTCCCACATCCCCTCCAACATTCATCATTATCTTTTCTTATCATTTTAGCCAATCTGACAGGTGTGTAATGGTACCTCAGAGTTGTCTTAATTTGCATTTCTCTGCTCAATAGTGATTTGGAGCACCTTTTCATATGACTAGAAATGGTTTTAATTTCATCATCTGAAAATTGTCTGTTCATATCCTTTGAGCATTTATTGATTGTGGCTTGAATTCTTATAAATATGAGAAAATTCTCTACATATTTTAGAAATGAGGCCTTTATCAGAACCTTTGAATGTTAAAATATTTTCCCAGTTTACTGCTACCCTACTAATCTTGTCTGCATTCATTTTGTTTGTATAAAAACTTTTTAACTTGATATAGTCAAACTTTTCTATATTGTGATTAATGATGATCTCTAGTTCTTCTTTGGTCACAAATTCCTTCCCCCTCCACAGGTCTGAGAGGTAAACCATCCTACATTGTTCTAATTTATTTATAATATCATTCTTTATGTCTAGATCATGAATCCATTTTGACCTTATCTTGCTATATGGTGTTATGTGGGGGTCAATGCCTAGTTTCTTCATACTAGTTTCCAATATTCCCAGCAGTTTTTGTGAAATAGTGAGATTTTATCCCAAAAACTGAGGTCTTTGGGTTTATCAAACACTAGATTACTGTTGTCATTGAGTATTTTGTCCTGTGAACCTAACCTATTCCACTGATTTTTTAACCAGTATCAGATGGTTTTGATGACCACTGCTTTATAATATAGTTTTAGATCTGGTACAGCTAGGCCATCCTCATTTGCATTTTTTTCATTAATTCCCTTGAAATTCTTGACCTTTTGTTTTTCCAGATGAATTTTGTTATTATTTTTTCTAGGTCAGTTAAATAATTTCTTGGGAGTCTGATTGGTATAGCACTAAATAAATAGACTAGTTTAGGTAGTATTGCCATCTTTATTTTATTCGCTCGACCTATCCAAGGGCACTTGATATTTTTCCAATTATTTAGATCTGACTTTATTTGTGTGG
>JAJPUD010000760.1:482364-528352 GCA_023553655.1 Myrmecobius fasciatus | reverse complement strand
AACAATCCTTCCCCTTTAGAGCCCCACCCCCTTTTTTACACCTTTCCTTTTGTCTTCTGTTTTCCCTTCTATTAGTCTATTCTCTTTCTTTTCCCCCCTTTCCCTCCTGTTTCCTTATAAGATAGGACAAGTTTCTTTTTGATACCCAATACATCTATTATTCCCTCAGAGCCAAATCTGATGAGATGGAGATTAACACAATTCTCATTCCCCTCCCTTTTCCCCCCTCAATTATTATAGGTTTTCTTTGCCTCTACATGTGATGTAATTTCCCTTATTTTACCTCCTTTTTCTCTTCTTCCAGTGTTATCCCTTTTCTGCCTCTAATTTCTTTTTCAGATTATCATTTAATAATCATAAAATCACAATAATCATATCATAATAATCATAATATAATAATAAAATCATAAAATCAACCTTCATTTTATAAGTATCCATAACATAAATATAGTTCTCAAGAGTTTTTTTTTCTTGTTACCTTTTTATGTTTCTCTTGTGTTCTGTGTTTGTAGATCAAATTTTTTGTTCAGTTCTGGTCTTTTCATTAGAAATAGGTGAAATTCTCTTATATCATTGAATGACCATCTTCTTCCCTGGATAATACCTTCTTGCTGGGTAACATTCTTGGCTGCAGTCCAAGTTCCTTTGCCCTTTGGAATATCTGATTCCAGGCCCTTCGATCCTTCAGAGTAGAAGCTACTAGGTCCTGTGTGATCCTTATTGTAGCTCCACGATATTTAAATTGTTTCTGGCTTCTCGTAATAACTTTTCCTTGGTATGATAGTTCTGGAATTTAGCCATGATATTCCTGGGGGATTTAATTTTTGGGTTTCTTTCAGGAGGTGATCGGTGTATTGTTTCAATAAGTATTTAGCCTTCTGGGTCTAAAATATCAGGGCAGTTTTCTTTTATGATTTCCTGGAAGATAGTGTCTAGGTTCTTTTTTTCATCGTGGCTTTCAGGAAGCCCTATAATCCTTAGATTGTCTCTCCTAGATCTATTTTCCAAGTCAATTGTTTTTCCTAGGAGATATTTCATGTTTTTTTCTATCTTTTCATTTTTTTGTTTTTGTTTGACTGATTCTTGAAGTTTTGATGAGTCATTCATTTCCATTTGTTCAATTCTAATTTTTAATGTCTCATTTTCTTCCATTACTGTTTTTAGCTCCTTTTGTAATTGACCAATTTGTTCATTGTAGTCTTTTTCCATCTTTTTCATTTCATTTTGCAGAGATGTCATTTCATTTCACCATGTTTCTTCCAACTTTCTTTTAAGATCCTTTATGCAATCTTCAAAGAAAGCCTTGTGACATGGAGTCCAGTTTATGTCTCTCTTTGGGGCTTTTTCTGGAGTTGCTTTACCTTTAAGGGCCTCAGGATTTGAGGTCTGTTCTTCCCTCTCTCCATAAAAGCTGTCTATGGATCTAGAGGAGGGGTGGGGAGTAGGGGGGGAAATTTGTAACACTAAGCTTTGTAAGGGTTAATGTTCAGGAATTACCCATACATATGTTTTGCAAATAAAAAGTGTTAATTAAAAAAAAAAGCTGTCTATGGTGAGAGCTCTTTTTGGTTTTTTATTCATTTTTTTTAAAGGTGTGAGATCTGTTCAAGGCAAAGGAGGGACAGCTGCTTCAATTCCCCCTGGGGCAGTTCTGCTGATTGAGTTATTTCAGGTGTTGGGCAGTTCTGCTTATTGAGTTATTTCAGGTGTTGGGCAGTTCTGCTGATTGAATTATTTCAGGTGCTGATCAGTTCTGCTGATTGATTGCCCTAGGGTGCTGTGTAATGGCAGCTAGGTCCGAAGCTCATCAGGGGTTCAGTGGTTCACAATCTACCCCCCACAAAAGGCAGATCCTTCAAACCACCTGCTTACAATCAGGACAGGTTGGCCCAAGAGGCCGGAAGAAGACTCCCAGGTGTGTGAAAAGCACAACGCTCCAACTCCTGTTCCAACTTCTGTGACAATTCCCTGCTCCAGCTCCCTGTGCTGCAGTCTGGGTTCAGCAGACCACCCCCCTGCCCAATTAAAACAGACCTGTTTTGAAGTTCTTCCAGAGTATCTTCTTCTAGAAGTGTGTTGTCCTCCAGATATTGTGGATTTTTTTTTTACTTCAAAATCAGTCTAAAGGCTTCATATGTTGTTGGTTTGAGGGAAGGTTAGAGGAGGTTACAGAGACTCCTGTCTGATCTCCACCATCTTGGCTCCACCCCCGGAAGTCCTTTCCCCCTTTTTCAAATAAGGCCATCGATGGTTAAAAAGTAAAGAAACCTATTCAAAGTTTACAAAGGTTTGTGGCAGCTCTTTTTGTAGTGGATAGAAACTGGAAACTGAATGGATGCCCATCAATTGGAGAGTGGCTGAATAAATTATGGTATATGAATGTTATGGAATATTATTGTTCTGTAAGAAACGACCAGCAGGACGATTTCAGAGAGGCCTGGAGAGACTTGCATGAACTGATGCTGAGTGAGATGAGCAGAACCTGGAGATCATTGTACACGGCAACAACAGTGCTATATGAGGATCAGTTCTAAGAGACATGACTCTCTTCAACAATGAAATGCTTCAAACCAATTCCAATTGTTCAGTGAAGAAAGCCATGTACTCCCAGAGAGAGGGATGTGAAATGTGGACCACAACATAACATTTTCATCTTCTCTATTGATGTTTGCTTGCATTGTATTTCCTTTATCAGATTATTCTTTCTTATAGATACGATTTCTCTTGAACAAAAAATGATGTGTGGCAATAACTATACATATATTCGATTTAAGTATTCTAACATAATTATCATGTAGTGGATATCCTGCTATCTAGGGGAGGGGTGGGGAGTAGGGGGGAAAAATTTGTAACAGAAAGCTCTGTAAGGGTTAATGTTTAGGAATTAACCATACATATGTTTTGCAAATAAAAAGTATTAATGAAAAAAATAAATTAAAAAAAAAACAGTTTACAGAGGGGAAAAAAAACAACTTACTAGTAAGTATGTCTGATTGTTTCTCTTGTGTTCACTAGGGATCAAAGACATGAATTACTGCCCTCTGAATCAAATCATACCCAAATTTTTTCATACAATTGTACCCTCATACTCAAAAAAAATTCATATTGCAACTTCATCTGAAAAATTGCTTTTTTTTTAAAAGAATCATTGCCTGGAGACAATTTTAAAGAAGGGTTTTCTTCTTTCACTTCTACTTCTATTAATTTTGGTAGACATATATGAACTGAACTTTCTTTTCAATGTGCATATTTGTCAAAAAATATCCCCGAAAGGATATCTCATCCCATGGTTCCCAGATCTATCCAGATCTAATCTTTCTCTGAATTCCACTCTCATCTCAGTTTCTTCAACACTAAAATAAAGAAGTTGGTCTGGATATCTCCTGAAGGACCCTTCTAGCATTAGATCCATGATCATGTCCTAATTAGATCTTGTAAATCCAAATTGGAATTGGACTTCTACTACAAAGGAAACAATAAGGAGGTGAAACTTCATGGGGTAGCTAAATAGTACAGTAGAGCACCAGCCCTGAAGTCTGAAATCTGGTCTCAGACACTTAACACTTTTCCAAATGATAATAATTAAAGCTATTAAGAGATTAAAAGGTTTCCCCAAAACCACCAAGCTATGAGTGAGCTTCTCCAATGAATAAGGAAAAAAAAGTTTTGGTGAAAAATTCTCTTAACTGAGGCCTCAGGATAAAAAAGAATTTGAATTCAAAGAGTCAACTTTCTGGTTACCATCCATAGTCTTTTTTTTTTTTTTTTTTTTTTTTTTTTTTTTTTGCTGAGGCAATTGGGGTTAAGTGACTTGCCTAGGATCACATAGCTAGGGAATGTTAAATTCATAGTCTTTTTAATCTTAATAAAACCTAAAAGTTACGAATACTTTCAAGCAGTACTAAAATTCCAAATATTTTCAATGTGGCTATTATGTTGTTGTCTTTAAAAAATAAAGAGAAATAAAGTAGAAAATAATCAGAAATTCAAAAATTCACCACACATACCGTCAAATAAAATTATTTTTCTTTTCTTTATTTAAGCTTTTTATTTGCAAAACATATGTATGGGTAATTCTTCAACATTGACCCTTACAAAGCTTTCCATTACAAATTTTTCACCCCTAGCCCCCACCCCTCCTCTAGATGGCAGAAAGTCCACTACATGTTAATTATGTTAAAATACTTGACAAATCGAATCATCAGATAAATTTTTCAAACATTTTTAATGATATTTTAATATTAATGATCAACATATTTTTTTTAAGATATGATAGGTGTACACGCAAAATTCCTACAGCACCAGCTCAGGATTTAGTGTTCAAAACTTTTGTCTTCACATAGCTATTTCCAGTAGGACTCAATGGTAAGAGAGAAAATACCACGTCTCCCTGTAATGTCTTGCCAACCAACATACCAGATGTGCTGGGGGCCAGCAAAGTAAGTGACCTGATTACAGAGGATTGTAGAAAATAAAGTTGAATAAACTGATGCAGTCAGATTGCAGGAAAGCTTTGACCAGGGCAAAAGAGTTTAAAGTTCAGTTTGTGCCATTTCAGAAACAATGCACACATTTCTAATGTTGCTACTACTTTCAGGACAGGGAAGTGTGTTTCTGAATTATGACATGGGTTTGTGCCTCAGGTTGTTTTGCTTTTTGAAACACTGACAACAGAAGTCACCAATAAAAATTTCTTAAAAGAAAATGAACGTCACAGGAAGGAAACAGAAAAGATATAAGATGAAAGGTTGGAATTGAAGTTATACACTGAAGAGTCATCAGCCAAGAGGGAAAAGGTAAAATCACTTAGGTCAAATTAGTTCTCAGGACACAGAGAAAAAATGAGGGCCAAGGATTAAATTTTTAGAGAACACCCACACCCCACCTACTAGCTTTAAAATCATCTCTTTGGCTGTACAGTGATACTATAAAAAGTGCTTAGATTTTATTCTGTTTTTAAGTGGCAACAAAAGGCGGAAAAGAACCAGTCTGGATATAAGATAAGTGGAGTTTACTAAATTAGTTGTTCCCTACGTTTTGTGGTTTTAACTGAGAATTACCTTCCAGAGTCCTGAGTGTCTTAAAACAGTTTGTTAGACACTTAAAATAAATCGGCATATATTTTAAATACAGCTTTAAAAAGCCAACCTGGAAGGGCAAGTTATTTTTGCTACATCTCCCCAAATTTCTGCACAGGCCAAGATACAACTAATCCTGTTTATTTACAGACTATTTTTTTTAAATCAAAAATCAATCTCTTGTCTCCTCCCTGAAAGAGTATATTAAACAACTCCAACTGACCACAGGTTACATTAATTAAGTCTTTCCACCCCTATGTGGTAACAGCAGTTCCCTTGCCACTTCAATCAGGCAAAGGTCACATGCAAGTAAGCTGGTTTCTTTTGGCAAAATGCCTAAAGCAGAGGTGAGGGGAATTGTACAAAATAAGGCTTAGTTAACCTTTCTCACAGGTACTTCAAAAATTCCTCTGGCCACATGTAAAGAACTCTTGAGCTTATTACATCAGCAGCAGAACAGTAAAAGTTGACAGTAATCCATCCTCAGACATATAAGCTTACATCAAATGGTCTAAACACTACAATTAGTAATAAACAGAACACATTCTGAGAGTTGTTAGTTGGTTCCAGGGCAATGGAGTTAAAGGACAAGAAATGGCATCATCACAATGTACAGGAATGGCAAGATCTTTAAAGAAGTGGCTTGAATGAATATATAAAGTTATCTCCCCTCACCCAGTCTTGACATCTTTCCACTAGGCTTAGTGGAAAGTACTTCCTTAAGAAATAATATGACAGGGGCAGCTAGGTGGCGCAGTGGATAGGGCACCAACCCTGAAGTCAGGAGGACCTGAGTTCAAATCTGGTCTCAGACACTTAACATTCCCTAGCTGTGTGACCCTGGGCGAGTCACTTAACCTCAATTGCCTCAGCAAAAAAGCAAAAAAAAAAAAAAAAAAGAGAAAAAGAGAAAGAAAGAATATGACAGGGGCAGCTAGATGGCGAAGTGGCACTAGCCCTGAAGTCAGGAAGATTGGAGTTCAAATCTGATCTCAGACACTTAACACTTAACACTTCCTAGCTGTGTGACCCTGGACAAGTCACTTAACCCCATTTGCCTCAGCAAAAAGAAAAAGAAAAAAGAAATGACAGAAACAAAAGAATATGAACTTTCAAGAGGAACTTATTTTACGTATGCCTTTTGTTTTTTAAATTGAAAAAAAGAGTTATAAAAGGCCTGTGAGAATTCAAAGTAAGTTTCCAGTAGGCCTGTGAAGAGTACTTATTAGAATTAAACAGTTTAAACAGTCTCCTCCTTGTACCATAATACATCAAAGTCATTTATATTCTTTTATGCCCCAAAAGTTGTCTCTTCACTCCCCAAATCAACATTTTTAGAGAAGGGTCTGTCAGACAGGAAGGGAATAAACAAAGCTATAATATCTAGTCCAGTTCCTTCATTGTCTACACAAGGCACATATACATGAAGTGTTCTACCTCTAGTCACAATGACATGTCTTATCTCTTGCCTCAGGACCCAATTTGAACAGGTAGCTAAATAGATTTCCATGCTCAGAACAAATGTGAGAGGGGTAATCAGAATACTCTTTTAGCTCTCCATTGCCATTTCTGGACTTTCCCCCCTACCATCATCACTTGGCAACTCACCCCTTCCTTTAATGTCCACCATATTCAAATCTAACAAACCCAATTATGATTCTGGTGACCATTATCAAAAGCAACTCCTATTTTGCTCAGTTTATTAAATGTCTGGCTCATACTTTCTTTCCACAAATCTGTCCTTTCTCAATGTCTTCTTGCTTCTTGATCTCACCAGTTCCTATAGATTCAGGATTCCCAGATCTATAACTCTAGCCCCAGCCTTTTTCCTAAGCCTTTGGATAACCCACTGCTTCAGATGTCTCAAAAAGGATGTCCCAAAGATATCTCAAGCTCAGTATGTCCAAACAGAAATTATTCTCTTCACCAAATTCCCTATTACTTTCAAGGATATAACTAAATCCTTCCAGTCACACGAACTCAATGTCATTTTTAACCACTGATTAGAACTCAATCCCACACACACCCCTATCTGTTGCCAGTCCTTGTAATTTCTACATTTGTTACACTTGGAATAGGTCTTAACCATTCTTCTTCCCTTCTTTGGGCCATTTCCCCCCTTCAGTGCTTTCCTTCTATTTACAATTTTTAACATATGATGTTTTTAAAGTTGCCTCTGCCACTAAAATATTAGCACTGTGAGATATATAAATATTCAGATGAATATCCTAGTGAACACAGTCCTAACATCCATATTTAATTTGGTCCAAAGACTAGAGTGCAAATGAACACCATGGATCTGATTTCCATGTAATACAGCCAATTTTTTTTCGGTTTCAGGGCCACAGATTTTACCCACAATGACACAGATGGATGTAACTGTTTTAACCTCCTACATCATTTTGCTCCACCTTTGACAATTAGGTCTTAGAGGGAACATTTTCCAATACTGCTCATAGATCATTTTAATCCATGGCTTATTAAAAGGAAATGAGTATTTGAATCCACAATACTTTACAGCTATTGTCTTAAGAGTACAAGAAAGTGGCACTTCTTTATAGTTATTCAACTTTGAAATGGAGTTAAAAAACTCCTTGAAATACAGTGCCAAGCAATAATCAACAATACTATCATAAAATTAGTCTCATTTCAAAGTATTTAGAATAAAGTTATCCCAGAAACAACAACAAAACACATCCCTCAATAGCTTGCTTGTTTTTGTTTTTGCTTTCAATTCTTGTTTTCTCTAGCAGAAAAAAAAACAAAAGAAAAAAGGGAATATAGACACTCAACACTCAGAATATGCATGGGAAAGACTTGAGAAAACACTAAATTCTTCATCCATGCCACCAAAAAAGGAGTTGAAATTACAATAAAATAAAAAAAGATACTGCCAATTAAAATCCAGGGCTGCAATCAAGTGCTTTTAATAGCTTAAATCTCTGGAGTAAAAAAGTATTTTAAAAACTTATATAGACTAAGTTATGTCTAGTCTGAAGTTATGACAACTAAACTGGCCCAGAAACAAGAACTAAAATTATAAAGAGGTCTGTTTCAAAAGAAAATACAATTCTTACTTTAGCAGTAGTTCACCAAACTGACTCATATGAAAGAGGGGGGTAAAGAGTAGTGTTTTTAAAGTATATACCCTCCAAAGAGGCATATTAATTATTATATTACATTTTAATTAAATCATATAATTTAAATATATTTCCTATTTAAGCCAGCATCATCAGGAATACAGGCAACAGGCTGGCGTGGCAGACAAAGCCCCAGTCATCTAAGAAGCTCTAGAAAGATTTCAGTTCTTGGATTTGAGTACCTACTGACTATATGATCCGGAGCAACTCCCTATCACTACTGGAGAGGCAATCTACATTGACAGAAGAAGCTTCCTTAACATCAAAAGGAAGAGGAGTTCCTTAAGCTAGTGAAATCAGTTCTGGAAAATTTATCAGGATAATTATTTCCAAAAAAATACAAATTTATGAGGCCTCTTCATAAGCCATCCCTGAAGGCCTCAGTTTGAAGTGATTTCTAGGAGGGCTATAAAATGTGTTCACTCATTTAACAAATGTTTATACTGAATATTTAATGGGTAGCAATGTGCAAAAGATAAAGGGTTCTCATCCTCAAAGAATTTACAATGCAGGAAGGGAGAGAAAAGATGCATTTAAAACTTCCTACAATGCAAGGAAGATGGTGACTGAAGGGGCAACATGCAGTCCTAGAAACTGCACTGAATTTGGTATCAAGTGATCTATGAGGATGAATATTATCTCATACTAGCTGTGTGACAATGGGGAAGTAATAATCTCTGATCCTCAGTTTCCTATCTGCAAAATGGCGATAATAATAGTAACATTACCCACTTTACGTAAGGTTATTATACAATCAAAGGAAATGAGAGGGTCAAAGTCCCTTAAGAAACACTGAAAACTTTTATGATGAGACAACATTTGAATTGGGCTTCTGAAGACAGACAGGATCACTAGAAATTAAAGACATGAAAGACTAATAGCAAGAACAAAAAGGCACAGGAATGTTTAGAAATAGCAAACTGCAATTAGGCAGAAACTTAATATACACGTGAATGGGAGAAGTAAATGTCTAAAAAAAAATAAGTTTAGTCTGATGGACGTGGCTTTTTCAACAGTGAGATGATTCAGGCTAATTCCGATAGACTTGTGATAAATAGAGCCATCTGCATCCAGAAGGAGGATTCTGGGAACTGAATGTGGATCACAACATATTTGTACCTTTTTTGTTGTTGTTTGCTTGTTTTTTTTTCTTTCTCTTTTTGATCTGATATTTTGATCTGCAAAATGATAAATGTGGAAATATGTATAGAAGAATTGCACATATTTAATTTTTTGGGGATTGCTTGCTGTCTAGGGGAGGGAGGTGGGAGGAAGAAAAACTTGGAACTTGGAACACCCTTGCAAGGGTGAATGTTGAAAACTATCTTTGCATGTGTTTTCAAAATTTCAAGTTATTTATTAATAATAAAAAAATAAGTTTGGGAGAAAAAAAAGTTCTTACATGACCCAGAAAGCTCCCACAGACCCAGAAAGACAACTCTTACCCAATTTTAATTTAAGATTTCAATCTCTGAAAGCTGCAAAACAGAACCAACAGGTCATTAAATGACTCAGTAAAATGATTAACTACGCAAGTATACCTCTTTGTAAGCTCTCACACTACATATATATCACTATTCTTCAAGTATCTATATAAAAAAGGGGATAGGCTTTTGTTACATGTCTCCTTGAAACTCATGGCTCAGTCCCTGGCTGCCTACATTATGCCAAGAACTGAAAGCAAGTGAAAATTTGTTTATGTCTTCATCCACAGTCAAAGAAAGAAATATCAAAATGAGTTGTGATCCTCACTGGGGGCAAAGAGCAAAAGTATCAAAAATAAAGGTCTTCTTTCCATTAAAAAAATCTTATTGATGCCTTTTGGTTTTACCAACTTACATCTCCCAATAGATCCCTTCCACTCTTAGACCTTATACACATCCTTAGAACAAGGGAAAACTAATTAAGAAAAATTAACTTAAAACTAAACCATAACAGCATAATCCCCTCTCCCAACAAAGAAAAAAGTGAATTTTTATCATCAACCCTCCAGGCAAGATTGGTCCTTGCATTTAATCTGAGAGCAAATGCCTTGAAATTTTGTTTTCATGTATATTACTGTAATTATGTATGTTGCTCTCGTTCTGCTTTCTTCACTCTGCATGAGTTCATATTGCATGAGTTCATATAAGTCTTTCTGTTTTTCTCTGAATTATTAATATTTGTTATTTCTTGTAGCATAATATTCTTATATTCACGTTCCACAAATGAATCTGCCATTCATTGCCCAGAGGATGGGTCTCCACATTTGTTGCCAACTTTGACTTAGTACACTGTGCTAGGAGTGTTTTGGAATATGTGGAACCAGAATATGCCTCATATGACATCACAGGGACAAAAGGTAATACCAACTTTTTTGTTTTCATTTGATTTTTATTGCATAATGTCAAACCCTTAGACCAGTATATCAGTGGACCTATCTTCTCAAAACCTCTTCTACACAGTTTTTCTTCATCTACCTAAAGAATATCTTTTACAAGTCAGTCAATTGTGGGATAGGTCTAATGAGTTGAAAAGATATTGACTTCCAAGGCTTGCTAGTCATGGGTTTAAAAAAAAAAAGACAAACACAGATGTTATAGCTGCAGATGGCAATAATGGTTTGTTGGTAAAACAGCAAATAGCAATTCAGGAGAACAGAAAGGAATGGCTTCCCCCTCTTGGGAGACTGTGTGAGTTCCTTAAAAGAAAGGAATGTCCTTTATCTCTTTGTATCCCCAATATTTAACACAGTGTCTGGAACACAGAAGGTGCTTAATAAATGCTTGCTGATTGGCTCACTTTTGGTGAAGGCAGAATGAGATTTCATCAAAGGAAGAAAATAGCAAACCCAAAGTAGAAATAACAAGAGGACCATGGAAGAAATTTATAGAAGGCAGAGCCAAGAAGTAGCATGGCACAACCAGATACTGGCAATCAGAGCCAGAACATTGTTTCAGCAGATGCATCCTTCCTTACTTGATGGGTAAATCTTCAGTAAGTATTCTCTTCCCCATCAGCATGAGCCTTTGTGAAAAATAGCATTCCTTTTGTATACTGATAGCTTATCATTTGACTTTCCTTGATCTTTCCTTAGTAAAGTAACTATGATTGTTCTAATTAAATGCTTGCCATTTGAATTATGGTTTCTTCCAAATTAACAGAGAGAAAATGCACTAAGAGTAGTCCAATGATTAAACTGTATTCACATTATGATTACCAAAAACACCTTCATCCAGAAGCTGGGGTTAAGGTCCAGACAATTCAAATGGATTTTATATATAGGATACTAATTGTGACTAAGAGAGTACAAGGTAACTTGTTTTTTTTTTTTTTTTTTAAACAGTCAGCAAAGATTGGGAACTACTGATAAAGGCCAACAAAATAGGGTAATGACTATGGAAAAGGAGATGGATAGATGTAAAAAAATCAAGGAAGTCTACAGATTTGGCAAAGGATTATATAATTTGCATATGGGAAGAGAGGCAAATGTGCCAGAGTTAAAAAAAGGACAAGTTAGCAATAAACTAGGAATTTCTAGCTTAGGTAAGTAAAAAAAGTTCTGTAGACAGACTAGACTGTCTTGGGTTTATCTGGTTTTCTTTATTAGGTCATAAGTCTATCTTCCTTTTCATCATCATCTTTATTATATCAAAAGGATGTAATAGATTGATCCTATTTTTTAGAGATCACCCATTCTCTACAAGAGTTGGACCCACTCAGTATAAAATTTGCCCCAATTATATTCCCTTAATAAGAGAATACAAAAACAGTCCTGTTTAATATTCCTAGCGGTAGATATCTCATACCTATTATATTGGCTAATGGGACAGAAAAGGAAAATGACAACTGTTAAAACTGTTTCAAAGTTGTGGGAGAAATGAGACATTAATGCATTGTTTGCTGGAATCACGAACTGATTCAACCACTCGGTAGAACAATTTGAAGCTATGCCCAAAGAGCTATAAAACCATACATACATAATTTTTGACTTAACCCTACTATTACTAGGCATGTATTTCAAAAGAAAAAGAACCTGTAAAAAATATTTGTAACAACTCTTTCGTCAGGGCAAAAAAATTGGAAATTCAGAGGATGCCCATCAACTGGGGAATGGCTGAATAAACTGTGGTATGTGATTATGATGGAATACTACTGTGCTATAAAAAATGATGAGCACGATGTTCTCAGAAAAACCTGGAAACACTTCCATAAGCTCATGCAAAGTAAAATGTATTATGTACAACAGTAATAATATAAAATGATCAGCTATATATAACTTTGCTATTCTCAGCAATATAATGATCTAAGACAACTCTGAAGGACTTATGATGAAAAATACTATCCATACCAAGAGAAAAAATTAATTTGTTTGAAGAATGAAACTACTTTTTAAAAAATGGTGGAAATGTTTTGCATAAATTCATATGGTGAAGGGGGTAAAGGAAAGGAGAAAATTTTACAAAAGAAATGTTAAAAATTGTTTTACTTGTAATTGAAGGGAGAAATAATTTTTTTTATTAAACATATTGGTAGATAAGTAACTTTTAAGTGGTTTGCCATGTTGGATATAAATACTACCAGGCCCCATACAAGGAAATTCATACCAAAAACAACTCAAATCTGTTTTATTACATTTTCTCAAAATAACTCCCAAAATATTCAAATCTTTTCTCTTTACTGCTTCCCTTGTTAAAATCTTTTTCTTTCTTCTTCACAGAGTATAGATCAGGAACATAAGTATAAAATCTTTCCTAAAAATTTTGAATACTTCTGAAAATTTAATTTTGGCCTTCACCCCAGTGATCAGAAAAAGTGGTATCTGATAAAGTAGTCATTTGATAAACTACCACCTGTACTTTTTCTCGTTTTACTTCCCTTTCTATATTGGATATTGTTGTCTATATTGCATATTATTAGTAAGTATATCCAAATAAGCATTTTTCAATTCTATGTCTTCTATGTTTGACTATATAGAATGCTTCAGTTACTTCTATTCCTATCCTTTTCCTGAGATCTGTCTGAGGAGTTACTTTTTTTCCCCTAAGGTAATTGGGGTTAAATGACTTGCCCAAGGTCACACAGCTAGGAAGTGTTAAGTGTCTGAGACCAGATTTGAACTCAGGTCCTCCTGATTTCAGGGCTAGTGCTCTATCCACTGCACCATCTTGTTGCCCTGATGTGCTACTTCTTATACTGGACTAGTAGCTGCCTTCAATCTTGCCCCATAAGCTACACCTCTAGCTCCTTGAAAATAGGAGCTTGTCATTTCTTTTCTTTCTCTGGTGTCACCTCAGTGCCTAAAACAATACTTTAGATAAGTTTTTATTATGTAACTACTGTGTACCAAGCATTTTTCAATACAAAAGACACAAAGCTATTGCTATTATTGTTACTGAATCACAACTTGCTTCTAGAATAAAATCATAAAACACCAGAGTTTCTGTATACTCATTTGCAGTCTATACATGAGTTACCAAATAGTGCTTTACAAATCTTTGGAATGGTCCATAAATTCCCACCTAAGGTTATTGTGCAGATATTATTAAGTAATATTAAGTAATATATTTCTACAGCGATATTGAGTAATATATTTCTACAGTGATACAAAAAATTATTCTACTGAGTGTGGAAAGTTCAAGTGCAAATGGAGCTCTATTCTCAGGTACTGGGTTGCTGTGGCATCCTAAGCTCTTAAAGCTGGGAGGTTTGTCTAATGAATCTCTTACTATCAAGAGCTCTTGCAGATGAAGGTGGCCTTGCTGAACCAGATATAAAACTATATTATAAAGCAGCGGTCATCAAAACCATTTGGTACTGGCTGAGAAATAAAGCAGTCGATCAGTGGCATAGGATAGGATATCAGGAGAAGCTAGGTAATAACGTTAGCAATTTAGTGTTTGATAAACCCAAAGACCCCAACTTTTGGGATAAGTACTCACTATTCGGCAAAAACTGCTGGGAAAATTGGAAACTAGTGTGAAAGAAATTAAGGCTGGACCCACACCTAACACCACACACCAAGATAAGATCTAATGGGTTCATGATCTAGATATAAAGAGTGATATTGTAAGCAAATTAGAGGAATGTAGTATAGTTTACCTCTCAGACCTGTGGAGATGGAATAAATTTATGTCCAAAGAAGATCTGGAACTCTTAATTGAACACCAGATAGATAATGTTGATTATATTAAGTTAAAAAGTTTCTGTACTAACAAAACTAATGCAGACAAGATTAGGAAGGAAGCATCAAATTAGGAAATCATCTTTACATTTAAGGGTTCTGATAAAGGTCTCATCTCTAAGATATATAGAGAATTGTCTCATATTTATAAGAATTCAAGCCATTCTCCAATTGATAAATGGTCAAAGGATATGAACAGACAATTTTCAGATGATGAAATTAAAACTATTTATAATCATATGAAAAGATGCTCCAAATCACTATTGATCAGAGAAATGCAAATTAAGACAACTCTGAGGTACCACTACACACCTGTCAGATTGGCTAAAATGACAGGAAAAGATAACGATGAATGTTGGAGGGGATGTGGGAAGACTGGGACACTGATGCATTGTTGGTGGAGCTGTGAACGGATCCAGCCATTCTGGAGAGCAATTTGGAGCTATGATCAAAAAGTTATCAAACTATGCATACCCTTTGACCCAGCAGTGTTTCTATTGGGCTTATATCCCAAAGAAATCATAAAAGAAGGAAAGGGCCCCACATGTGCAAGAATGTTTGTGGCAGCTCTTTTTGTAGTGGCTAGAAACTGGAAACTGAAGAGATGCCCATCAATTGGAGAGTGGCTGAATAAATTATGGTATATGAATGTTATGGAATATCATTGCTCTGTGAGAAACGACCAGCAGGACGATTTCAGAGAGGCCTGGAGAGACTTGCATGAACTGATGCGGAGTGAAATGAGCAGAACCAGGAGATCATTATACACGGCAACAACAATACTATATGAGGATCAGTTCTAAGGGACATGACTCTCTTCAACAATGAAATGCTTCAAACCAATTCCAATTGTTCAGTGAAGAAAGCCATATACACCCAGAGAGAGGGATGTGAAATGTGGACCACAACATAACATTTTCATGTTCTCTATTGAGGTTTGCTTGTATTGTATTTCCTTTATCAGATTATTCTTTCTTATAGATAGCTTTCTCCTGCACAAAAAATGATGTGTGGCAATAACTATACATATATTCGATTTCTTAAGTATTCTAACATAATTATCATGTAGTGGATATCCTGCCATCTAGTGGAGGGGTGGGGAGTAGGGGGGAAAAATTTGTAACAGAAAGCTTTGTAAGGGTTAATATTTAGGAATTGCCCATACATATGTTTTGCAAATAAAAAGTATTAATAAAAAAAAGAGCTCTTGGTCCTTTTACATATATATTATTAAAGTTCTGAGTTTACTATTAAAGTATTCTGAGTTTTAAGCTATTAAAATAAAAGACTACACTAATACTGCTAGTTAAATCTCTGTCCTCCACACTTAAAATACTTTTTCTTCACTACTGAAGTGAGAGCTGGAGCACAGAAAGCTGGTGCTAGGGGAGGAAGACAGCACATGTTGCCATTATTTATGATGCCCCCTGATCCCATCCATCCTACTGTACAGGGTAGGGTCCCTGTACAATGTCTAGAAAGAGGAAAGTGGGCTCCAAGAAATGAATGATAGAGTGTGAGGGGAGGTTGACTGATAAAAGTAGAGAAAACCACAGCAGAGAGGAATCTCTCTCCACAAGTGCTGGTACCTTGGAGGAAATTACCAATAACCATCTATTAGTACACTTTTATCTAGCTGTTAGATTCAAATGAGATTTTATTTGTAAAAAGCCTGGCACAGAGTAGGTGCTTTTAAAATGCCAGTCCCCCCTATAACAAACCCTAGATGATCTCTAGACCCAAATCTATCATCACATTCCCCATGCCAGCTATAACACATCCCTTCCCCTTTAAAATCTCTCATTAATAAATTCTCTACACACAATTTAATTCTTGAGAACATATAGTACCTTAGCCTTTTAAGAAGAATTATCCCTATCTCCTTTTCTATTACTATATTCTCCAAAATAAATCCAATCTCTTTGCTGATCTAAATTTCATATCAAATTCCATACTTCCAAAATTCCATTATTGCAAATGTGTTTCCTATGTTTATCCCAACTCAATTAATAATCAAAGTCCTGACCAAAGTCCTGCTGCAATTAATCTCAATTAATTTTTTGGGGGGGAGGGAGGTGTGATAGGCAATCAGGATTAAGTGACTTGCCCAGGGTCACATAGCTAGTAAGAATTAAATGTCTGGGGCCAAATTTCAACTCAGATCCTCTTGGCTCCAGGACCAGAGCTCTGTCCACTGCATCCAACAGCTGCCCCTTAAAGTATTTTTACTTTCTTTTTGAGCTTACCATGCATTGCTTCTTCCATTTCTTATTTTGCCTGATTACAAAGACACAAAAGATACAGGTTGTCAAAAAGCTTAAAAATCCAACAGGAAGGTTAAGTAAATGTGAAGAAAGGAGAGCTCCTGTTTTTCTATATAATTTACTGCTTATGTGGTCTGAAGCAAGTAACTTAACCTCTCATGCCAATGTCTCATCACCTATCCATTCAAAATAGGATCTAAAGAAATCCCTCTCACTTGAAGGTAGAGCTTCAAGGAAGAGCTGATATCTTAGTTGAGCCTTGCAGAAAAGGAGACAAAGAGGACTGTCTGTCAGGTGGTTCAGTATAATGGACATGGAAACAAATGTGGACATGGAATAATATCTGAAATACAGAACTAGGAAGGGGAGTAGTGCCAGTAATAGTACATGCTGAACAACTAGTGGGTTTAAGCCAGATTGCAAAGAGCCTTAAATGTCAATGTTGTGGTTTTGCCCTACGGAAGGCATAAAAAAGCTATCTTATAACAAAGAAAATGTCCATTCATCACTCACTGAGGAAACCTAACTTGTAACAGTTATATGTGATATATTCGATTTGTCAAGTATTTTAACATAATTAACATGTAGTGGATATCCTGCCATCTAGGGGAGGGGTGGGGAGTAGAGGGGAAAAAATTTGTAACAGAAAGCTTTGTAAGGATTAATGTTGAAGAACTACCCATACATACATTTTGCAAATAAAAAGTTTTAATTTTAAAAAAGTTATATGTGAAAGCAAATTACTCATCTGTCATCCAATTTAGTTAATAATTAGGCTGCCTACAATGGAATCACCATCTGACATCATGACACATAAAATAAGGCAATATACCCAACACTAAAGTTCATTATTATCCATTAATCTGCCTAACAAGTTTTGATAACATATTTGAAGAAAGTTTTCTCAACTGGGTCACTTTTTTTTTCCTTTTTGATCCGATTTTTCTTAAGCAACACGACAGATTTGGAAATATGTTTACAAGAATTGCACATATTTAACCTATATTGGATAGCTTGCTACTTAGGGGAGGGAGAAAGAGGGTAAAAGAGGGAGAAAAATTTGGAACCCAAGGCTTTGTAAAGCTGAATGTTGCAAACTATCTTTGAATGTATTTGTAAAAATAAAAAGCTATTAAATTTTTTTTAAAAAAAGGATGTTATGTTACAGGTGCCCCAGTTACTTCTTGAAATTTCTGAAAGGGATGTTCCTACTAGTGAGTTTTTTACTACTGAGTGAAATAGGATGAAAAATTTTAAATCCTTTTCATTTTCTCTTGATTCAATTCACAATAAATGTATGTTTTCAGAAAAGTAGCAAAGCAAGTAGATATAAAAAAGGCCTGTTTCAGCTAAGTCCTAGTTATCCTCCTCAAGCCATCCCATTTCTGTTCTCTCCCTCCCAGACAGAGATCCATCCACAGAGCCCTTGTTTATTCTTAATTTTTACTTCCTTACTACCTCTCCATCCAACATAAACTTCTCCAACTTACTGCACCTTACCCACCCCCATGGGAACAGTGCCCACCCAAGCAGTGCAAAAAAAAAAAAAGTGGCATCTGGTTCCTAACAAAGACAGGATAGAATTAATGAAACATTCCCCAAAGAGATCTGAATGACAGAGACCAGACAAACGAGGTTCAAATTCCAGTTCTAGTTCCAACCTCTTCTAATGGTGGCCAGGGCTACAGTAGGTCAATAACTTCACAAAAGGAGGTGGAATGAAAGGGGGGGGGGATTATATTTGCCAGCAGTGCCAAAGTGGACAGTTTAGTAGCATGCTCACAAAAAAGTTTTAACCAAATCATCTGGAAAAGGTTTCCTTTCCGCCCACATTAGTTAGCTGAATAAATTAAGTTTCCCCAAACAAACCTGATCAAATGAAGACACAGTTTCCAAGCCTTAATTTTCTATCTGTCAAAAAAGGGGGATGGGAGGGAGGAGGAAGAGTGTTAGGAAGTTAGGATTTTCTTGAAACCTGCTAATGGGATTTAAACACACCTACAAGCACACATAATAGTTTTTCATTTTTCAAAATACATGCATAGTTTTCAAGATTCACTCTTGCAAAACCTTGTACAAGCACACATTGTAATGTAGTCTCCCTACAGATCTTAGTTTCAGTCTCTCTCAATTTGTAAATAGAGTCCCTTCAAGCTCTAAATCTATGATGCCATATGAATGCTACTAAAGTAAAAAAACCAAAAAACCCCTGATACCTACAAAGGATGTTGCGCTCTGAAAAAAAGAAATGCAGAATATATCATTATCAAATATCTTTTCACCTCATTCCTGAAAACTTGCATTACTTTATCCTGAAAAATCAGATTTCTTGATCAAATGCCCTCTTTACAAATGCAAATAGTATTCTTTTTAAGGAAAGGAAAGGAAGAAGGAAGGAAGCAAGGAAAGAAGGAAAGGGGAGGGGGAGAGGAAGAAGAAAAATAAGAAAAAAAAATTCTCCCTCTTAATATTACTTCCAAGTTCTCTAATACTCACCTACTTCCATTTATGATACAAAAGACTCTTGAGTTATCAAACCTTTGATCCAGCAGTGTTTTTACGGGGCTTATATTCCAAAGAGGGAAAGGGATCCATCCACCTATGCAAGAATGTTTGTGGCAACCCTTTTTTTAGTGGCAAGAAACTGGAAACTGAATGGATGCCCTTCAATTGGAGAATGTCTGAATAAATTATGGTATATGAATGTCATACGATATTATTGTTCTGTGAGAAACGACCAGCAGGATGATTTCAGAGAGGCCTGGAGAGACTTGCATGAACTGATGCTGAGTGAAACGAGCAGAACCAGGAGATCATTATACATGGCAACAACAATACTATATGATGATCAATTCTGATGAATATAGCTCTCTTCAACAATGAGAAGATTCAGGCCAATTCTAATGATCTTGTGATGAAGAGAGCCATCTACACCCAGAGGACTGTGAGAACTGCGTGGTTCACAACATAGCATTTTCACTCTTTTTGTTGTTGTTTGCTAACATTTTATCTTCTTATTTTTTTTCCAGTCGGATTTGATTTGATGTATGCATATATTGGATTTAACATATATTTCTACCATGTTTAACATATATTGGACTATTTGCCATCTAGGAGTGGGGGTGGGCAAAGGGGTGGAAAACTGAAACACAAGATTTTGCAAGGGTTAACGTCGCAGAATTATCCATGCATGTTTTAAAAAACAAAAATCTTTAATAAAAAAAGAGAGAGACTCTGAGCTTAAATAAAAGTTCACTTAGCTTTAAGTGCTAAGTATTAATTGAATAAGGTATTACATGTTAAACACACAAGGAAAAACTATCAGAACCTGTAACACTAACTCTCATCATCACCACTACCATCACCTCCAGCACTGAAAAAGACCTCAGCAGAAAGTTACATGGAGGAATTTTAGAAGACAAAATAAATAGTACTAGGAATTATTCTTAAAATGTGAACTGGCACTTGGCACATATACTGTAGCCTGATCAGTTGCTATCCCATGCCATGGTTCCTCAGCTGGCATCAGTGGTAATATTTTTCACTTTCATAGCAAGGTTCATTCTATTTAATAACAAGATCTTGGCACCTGCAAAATCAACCTGTGAAAAACACTAAGATAAATGCTGTGGAAAAAAAAGTCGGCACATATTTAAACCCAGAAATAAGAAACTGCCATAGCATTCATCACCCTCTGCAGTCAAACATCTCATGTGATGATCTTGGCGTAATTAAATCAAATGTGTGTCTTCCCCCCCCCCCCCCCCGCAAAAAAGGGGGGGAGAAAATGTAATCATTTTATAATTGATTTCATTTATACTGAATATCACACCCTCCAAAAGACTCAGGAAGTATATACACTGTTTCAGAACAGTGACAATTGGGTTCTAAATACATCACATCTTCTAAAAAAAGCTGACCAAGAATGACCCTGAATTCTATAAGCATGACATGAGACAGAAATCTAAAATCATGGACAAGCACAAAGGTCTTCAAACTTACCCTCTGACACTCAAAGGGAAGATTCCATAAAAGCTATGTTAAGTGAAGAAACAAGGCCAAACGCAGGCAAAACCAAAAAGCATTACATCAAAATGGAAAATTCAATGTGCCACATATTATAAGAACTCAGAGAAGACCAGAGTTAGGCAAAGTAAACCAGATAAAAACTTCCACAACTTTCAATTCTATTCCTTTTCGAAACTTCAAAAAAGCAATGTTAAAATTGCTGAAGTCAAACAATTAACTAGAGTCAAGAAATAAACTAGAGAATTTAGTGCTTTCATCAGATGATCTGATTATAATGGAAAGTATATTAATCCTGTCCTACTTTGTTGTTATTTAGTCAATTGTGCCTGACTCTTCCACGTCCCAATTTGGGGTTTTCTGATACTGAGGTAATTTAACATTTTCTTTTCCAGATGAGGAAACTGAAGCAAAATTAAGTGACATACATATGCCCAGGGTCAACACAGATAGCTAGCAAGTGTTTGAGACTAGATTTGAACTTAAGTCCTCCCTGACTCCAGAGATAGTACTCTATTACACCATCTAGCTGCCCCAACTGCTCTTCTCTTTTAAACTCCCATTTGTGGAAATCTGGTCTCAATTGAACATATAGACAAGAATCAGAATGTATGAATGAAAACTATTTTAAGATAAAGTTCTCATAGTTACAGTAAGTAGTGCATACAATTTTTTTAAAGTGATACACAGAGATTTCCGGGGGTGGAGCCAAGATGGTGGAGATCAGACAGGAGTCTCTGTAACCTCCTCTAACCTTCCCTCAAACCAACAATATATGAAGCCTCTAGACTGATTTTAAAGTAAAAAAATCCACAATATCTGGAGGACAACACATTTCTAGAAGAAGATACTCTGGAAGAACTTCAAAAAGTGATATACATAAGTACTTTTAAAACAATCTTTAAAAACAGTACTTATGTAGGTGTGTGTTGCAGGCATTAGGAGCTAGTATCGGGAAGGCCTGAACTGAATTCTATCTCTGACCCAAATTCCCCTTAGTACAAATTGTACTGATACAATTTATTCCTCAGAGAAGAATCACAGGTCAAAGGTCACATCAACCCACTACACCCCCCTCCATCCCCCCAATTTCTTTAACTTCTGTATTTGAATCTTGATTATACTCAGAGCTCTGGAAAGGGACTTAAAGACCCATCTAATTGAACCCCTTCAAAAGAGTATTGAGGCAGAGGGCATTAATTGGCCTGTTCAAAGTCTTAAAAGTAAGGCAGAGTAAGCCTCAAGGTGAAATTTTTAGCCCCAGCCTTGACCCCAGAATTGGTGCTACCTCACACGAAAGTAATTTAGATAATCCAAAATTAAGCATTATTTGTACATAAAGATAAAATATTAGAGTCCATCAAGAAATACATTTAAAATTCTTCCCAAGATATTTATACTTGTTTTATTTCATCAACACTTCTTCAATGGATTGCTGATTTTATCATGGGCATGAGTCACAACCCATTCAGGAATATCCCATGTCAAAAATTGAGAGCAGCACATGACTTCAGAGATTAGTCCAACCCATTCAGCTTTACAGTTGAGAAAACAAAAGCCCAAACAAGTTAGATGTCTTACACTGGTTCATTAAGTGGCATGATCAAGATGGGAGTCCTTGTCTTCTAACTTCGAAATGTACATTGCATTGTGCCAATGCTGCCTCCAAGAAAAGAGATTCCCCAAAGTAACAAGGCCCTTCCTCTACATTTTCATGGCAGTACAACCCACTAAAGGGACTAAAAGCCTTAACAATTCAGTTGGAAGATATGTTCTTAAGTACAAGATGCTGAGTCCATTATAAATCCTCATTTTAACATGTCAATTTGTCAAATGCTGTAACAAATATATTACATACATATATATCCACACACACATTAAATCTATATTTTTATGACTATACTTTCTTGTAACTCAGTTTTAAAGGTCCTGAAATCAGGTAAAAGATACCTTCCTTTTTTCATTCTTCCTAACAAGTTACAATACAAAAAGGACAAAAAGACTGTCTACTTTTATTTTCTGGTCTAAATGATCTTTGTATCTCTTGATATAAAGAAACTAAGCACTTTGGAGGCAAGCAAAGGAATAAAGTAGTCTGAAAGAGAAAGAACTAGAGCTAGACTTTCAATTTCAATTTCAATTTCCAAATTGAATTCGGCCTCTGACCCTTATCTCTGTAATAATAGGCAAATTTCTTAAAGCCCCTTTCATCTGTAAAAGATGCTAATAGTGCCTCTATGCAGTGAGCAGCAAATGGGGGGGGGGGAGAGAAGGATATTGTTTAATTTGGAAACCTTGCAGCATATTATGAAAATGTTAGGACAATTTATGTCATTTGGTTATCATCAATGCATACCTGTGCACCAAAATGTTCACCAAAAATTATTCTTTAATATTCCCTTTTCCTAACACTAACCCTGTAACAAACAAAAGGAAAATAAAGAATTGTCTAGGCAATGTAACCAATTTTCCTGATTAAAATTCATTGCTGTCAGTGCTGAATAAAGTAGCTATTTTTGCATGTATTGAAATGAAACCACCCCAGACCCACACTGATGTGTTTCAATTCAAGGTACAACAAATAAAATATACTCTGTGAAATGAATTATTACATGAATCAAATTACAATCATTTGAAGAAAATGCAACAGTTTATAGTTAAGACTGTTATGTTAAATTTGTAGCCTCAAATGTGTTAAATATGTGTATGTTTTAAAACTTGGACATCTGACACTTTTTATTCCTAATCCAAAATTTATATACTATTCCCTGCACCAGAGTATTCTTCAAATGATTTAAACGATTAAACTTTGTAAAATAAGCTTAGATGTGAAGAAAGCAAGATGCTCCCTTTCCACATTTCATTCCCCTTTCCCCTGCCCCAATAACAAAAAGCAAAATAATGATCATAAGTAGCATTCTTTTTGAGAGGGTAAGAGACAGAGACACAAATAGAATACTATAGTGAGAGTCTATATAAGTCCTTAATTATGGCATATGCTGCTGCAGTACTGAACCTGATTGTAAATTTTCCTCTAGAGCGGTCCAATTCTGCCACCTAAATTACAGTAGGAAGCCAACAACAACAATGTTTCAAGTTCATTTCAGTAAGAGTTGAAGCCACATGTAGACACTGTGACCACTAGTTCATAATTCTGGTAAAGTAAAACCTGGGAGTTACTGACTTCTGCTGTCACCTTTTCTTTCCTTAATAAAAGGATAAATATAAAACAATTCCTTCTTCTCATTTAAGTGTTACATGACTATATCCTAAACTGTGTAAAAGATAATAAATGTAAGAACTTTAAGCTAACTGCCAAAGGTAATTAAAAGGGGAAGAGATTTAATAATGATTCTTAAGTACATCACTGTGAGCTTTTATTCCTGACAGGATACATAACTCCAGAAAGGGAGTGTTTATATTTCTTAAAATTCAGAGGGTAAAAAATACAGGTCTCTGAAAAGTTTCCATGGTCTATTCTGGCAAGGAAAACCTAGTAAAAGCTCAACTGTATGAAACAAAGTTAGAGCCAAATTCAAAAAGAGACTCTCTTCAAGCCTCAAATTTTGACTTCTGAGATTGTTGATGAAAATGCACATATTTAAGGAAAAGAAAAGTTCACCTGCCACACAAAAAGTTCTCTCAAGGAAGCTCCCTTTTCTTTCTCATTTACATATACAAACAGTTATTTATAAAGGAAGAAAACAAACCCCAGCTAGAACTCGAGTACAAAAGCCACCTCAATTACTCATTTGATTGTCCACATCAATTAAATGTGAAAATAAATAATCACCAGAGGTAAGCTCTTCTAGAAAAGCATTAATTTATCAGCCGAGGAGGGGAGATTCACTTTTTCTGCTGAGTCTGTTTATTAAAACAGATGAAAACAGCAAGGCCTGAGGTAAAAGAGGGTTATATAGCACTAGGACCCACACTCTATCCTTAGCTACTTACACAGTAATTCAATTATAGAACTGAGTTGACAAATAGATCTGCCATAAATCAGCTAGCTGGCAGTTGAGGAAAGACTCTGTCATGAGTGCCTTGGCATACAACAGAAAAAGTAAGCAGAGTTGAGAAAGTCCTGCATTCAAATTAAACCTCAAATCCTTTACTTACTAGTTGTATGACTCTGGACAAGTAATTTAATCTAATTATGTGAGCATCAGATATTGTGAGACCCATGAGATAATGTCTGCAGAATAAACCCTGAAATGTCAGCTATTATTGTTAGAAGAAGGTAGTATGATATGATGGGAAAATATTAAACTAGAAATCCAAAGATGTATTCCCAGATTTGTCACTAATTAGCTACATGATCTTCCAAGTTTATTTAACTTCTGAGCCCATTTTCTCATCTATAAATCATAAATACCTGCCATTCCTAATCATCCAGTTGTTTTAAGAAAAGGATTTACACTATTGATCAGAGAAATGCAAATCAAGACAACCCTGAGATACCACTTCACACCTGTCAGATTGGCTAAAATGACAGGAAAAGTTAATGATGAATGTTGGAGGGGTTGTGGGAGGGCTGGGACACTGATGCATTGTTGGTGGAGCTGTGAACGGATACAGCCATTCTGGAGAACAATTTGGAGCTATGCTCAAAAAGTTATCAAACTGTGCATACCCTTTGACCCAGCAGCATTTCTATTGGGCTTATATCCCAAAGAAATCATAAAGGAAGGAAAAGGCCCCACATGTGCAAGAATGTTTGTGGCAGCCCTTTTTGTAGTGGCTAGAAACTGGAAATTGAATAGATGCCCTTCAATTGGAGAATGGCTGAATAAATTATGGTATATGAATGTTATGGAATATTATTGTTCTGTAAGAAATGACCAGCAAGATGATTTCAGAGAGGCCTGGAGAGACTTACATGAACTGATGCTGAGTGAAATGAGCAGAACCAGGAGATCATTATACACGGCAACAACAGTACTATATGACGATCAATTCTGATGGACATGGCTCTCTTCAACAATGATATGTTTCAAACCACCTCCAATTGTTCACTGAAGAAAGCCATATACCCCCAGAGAGAGGGATGCGAAATGTGGACCACAACATAACATTCTCATACTCCTTGATTGATGTTTGCTTACATTGTGTTTCCTTTATCTGATATATCGTTTGTGTAGATAAGATTTTTCTTACACACCAATGATAAGTTTGGAAATATGTATACATATATTCGATTTGCCAATATTTTAACATAATTAACATGTAGTGGATATCCTGCCATCTAGGGGAGGGGTGGGGAGTTGGGGGAAAAATTTGTAAAGGAAAGCTATGTAAGGGTTATTGTTGAAGAATTACCCACACATATGTTATGCAAATAAAATAAAAAAAAAAAAATAAAAAAAATAAAAAAAAAAAAAAATAAAAAAAAAGAAAAGGATTTAAATCCCTAGTTTCTCATCTTTAAGTTAACTTCTAGCTCTAAAAATCATGATTTTATGAAAACACATCACTACTATGGAACATAAAAATAAAACCAACACAGCCAAAATTAGAAGGAAAGCAGAAAACTGAAGAATAAAAACTTACAGATATTTTCTCAGATAAAGATGTCTTACTTCAAATGTTTAGAGAATTCTGTCAAATTTATAAGACTGAGTCACTCCCCAATTGATAAATAGATTATGAACAGTTTTTCAATGGAAAAATCAGAACCATATAAAATTATCTGGGGAAAAAAATGCTCCAAAATCATTACTGATTGGAGAAATGTAATTAAAATAACTTTTGAGATGTCCTCTCACACATTTAAGATTGGCTAAAATGATAGCATAGGGAAAATGAAAAATGTTGTAAGGGATGTAGAAAAACTGGGTCATTTATACAGTGTTGGATGAAATAAATTGATTCAACCATTTTGGAAAGCAATTTTCATCATCCCCAGAATTATAAAACCCTTTGACCCAGCAATACCACGATTAGGTGACCAGGGAAAAATGAAAAAAACCTATATGCTCTAAAATATTGATAGCATAAATGGGAATACAATTAGCAACAAGAATTGTAAAAAAAAATTAAAGCAAGTTTCTCTGATAGAATATTATTAAAATATTGATAGCAACTCTTTGTGGTGGCAAAGATCTGAAAATTGAGAGGATGCCCATCAACTGGGAAATGGTTGACCAAGTTGTGGTATATGATTGTGATGAAATACTATTATGCTCTAAGAAATGATGAGCTAGATTTCATAAAGGTCTGGAGACACAAGAACTAATGCTAAGTGAAATAAGTAGAACCAAGAGCACACAGTACACAGTAACAAGATTATGTGATGAACAATTGTGATGGACTTGGCTCTTTTCAACCATGAGGTAATTAGGGTAATTTCCAATAGTCTTGAGATGGAAAGAGCTGTCTGCACCCAGAGAGAAGACTATGGGGACTGAATGTGGGTCACAACATAGTATTTTCACTTTTTGTTGAATATTGTACACGTTAAGAGCAATGCTGTTCAAAGAATAACTAAACAACCAAGTTATCACATGTAGTATAAATATTCAAATCAACTACAAAGGCCTATAAAGGAAGATGCCATCCATCTCCAGAGAAAGAACTGATAAATAAAATCATGCACAGAATGGTTTTACATACATTTACAAAGCTGTGTTAAATGATGGTTTTCTCTAATACTGGGGTCAGGAGGGAAGAAGACAGTTTGGAATTTAAAATTCTTCCACCACCACCCCAATTTAATTAATTAAAAACAATTTTGAGGGGAGGATCACTTTCCCACCCAATACATCTTAGTTCCTTTCCTCTTTGACCTCCCTGACAACAGGCAGTCTATACTCTGCCTAAACATTTTCATTAACAAACAGCAAAGATCAGCGATTCAGGGTAATCCATTCGGATTTTGAAATGGTTTCTTAAAGGGAACTGAATTCTGCTTGCTTGTAATTTAGGCCCTTAATTCTGTTCTGTCCTGGAGGTCAAAAGAAATCAACCTAATCCTTCTTCCTAATCCTTTGACTATTTAAAGAAACTTTAAATACACCTCCCACAAATATTTTCTTTTTCAGGCTAGCCTGCTACCACAATCCTTCAAATGATTCCAGATTCTTCAGTGTTTTGGTCATCAATCCTAAAACACTTGTTTGTGGTAAGTCAATAAATATTTAAAAAGCCATCTCTATGTTCCAGGCATGTGTTAATCTCAGAGGATACAAAAAGAACACCTCCATTTCTCAGATCTCCTAGTTTAAAGGGAAGAAAACATCCAAACAAGCTATATAAAGGATAATTCATCAACAAAGAATTAAGGAAAGGTCAGAAAAGTCTTGCTGTAGAAAGTGTGATATTTAGCTAAGGCTTAGAGGAAGCCAGAAGGCAGAAATGAGAGAAGTGAGTGTCAAACATTGTGCAGGAAGGTAGGGGAGTTTCATGGCCAGAGCTGCACCTTAAGAAGATCATATTAACAATTAAGTGGAGGATGGCCTAGAATTTGGAGACTTGTGGAAGGAAAACCAACTTACAAGCTACTGCAATAGTCTACCCATGACATGATGGTGTCCTACACCAGGATAATGGCCAAGATAGATGAAGGTGAGGGGGGGAGTGCATATGGAAGATATGTTACAAAGGTAAAATCAACAGGCCTTGGCAACAGATTAGATATTGGGGTAACATATGGTGCTGGGGTAATGGCAATTAACAAAAGGTATGGTCTGACTAGTGCAAAGTACATATTTTCCTTGTTCTAGACATGAATCTCCATTTGTTCAGCCTAAGATCTAATTAGCTTTGTTGAGGTTTTGCACAGCATTAGCAGTTAATTAAAATCCCTAAGCTCCTTTTCCCATTAGGTTGGTTCTCCCTCATCCTGAACCTTTAATTTTAAAACCTAAATGCCAGACAATACTAAGGTTAATTTACTAATTTCAGCCTATTGTTCAAGTCTGTAAATATATTCTTGTGTCCTGGTTCTTTGTACAATGTGCTAGCTATTATTACCAGTTTTGTGTCATCTACAAATTTGATAAGGGTGTTTTCTAGTGACTTCATTCAAGTCACTGATAAAAGTGTTGAATGACACAGGTTCAAGGACATAAGCCCTGCAGAGCACATCAGGGACTTTCCCTCATGAATGGTTGGGGTTTCTATTTAGCATTTTTGTTTGCTTTTTTGTGCAGACTAGTGATTCGAGAGTGGGGAACTTAGATGTGGAAATTCTTTCCATCAATGTAGATCAGCAATTAAATCAATACTTTTCCGATAAGTTTATTTAACCAGCTGTGTGTCTAGTAACTATATTATCTACATTTCTGCATCTTGTCCACAAGGTTCTCATCATAAACTCTCAAATACTTTGATAAAATTCAGATACATTGTCTATAATAAACTTGTCTCAACATTTATCAGTGAACTTATACTGAGTAAGCATATTTGGCATAGGTCTTAATTTTATAAGGAGCCTTACCATTACCATCCTTATAAGGATACCATTATCAGAAAGAACAAATGCTAGACATGTTGGAAAATAGGTATACTAATCAACTGTTAATGCAATAGGGAAACTGATCTGACCATCCTGGAATACAATTAGTTCAAAAACGTTTTTTAAAAAGATCTATTATTTACCAGTACTAAGCACTAGAAACAGGTCAGAAAAAGTTAAATGACTTGCTCAGTGACATCACTTGTGGCCACTGACAAAAAAAAAGTTTTTTCTACCATTACACACTTGTCTATAGCTTCTCTGATAGAGCAGAAGGATCACAAATTTTAGAGCAAGCATAGAGGTCCAACTCCAACTCCCCTCCTGACAAAAGAAAACTGAGGTCCAGAGAAGAGGACCTGCTTTCCATTAAGTAGAAAGACTACACATCAAAACGTGTGAAAGCAAAATTGTGTCTTCCTACTTGAAATAGATTAGAAGTAGGCAGTTTTCTCAATGTTCCAATGCTGAACCAGAAATACAATAAGAGATTTATTAGCAATAAAATATCTGGGCCCTCAATTTAAAATAGGTTCCTTTAAATAATACAGAACTACCCAAGTCAATCTAACCTATTAGTATTCAGGCCATCCAATGTGGTAATAACAAAAGCAGACACTGCATTTTCCAGTTTATAAAGTATATAACGTTATAGCAATGTTAACTGCTTTTGTCAATTTACAATCAAAACTATAGATCACAAGCCCTCATTTATCCCCAGATTATTTTTGTTTTTTATCAGTCTTTATCAGACTGAGCCCAAAGAAAAGACATACCTTACACCCAGCCCGCAGTACTCTTCAATCCAAACATCTTGGTGTCCTGGACTCCCAGGCTTTTCCTCAATTCTGGGCTAAAATCTCACCATCACCATCCCTCTCCCTTTAATTCTGTTCACTCTCTCCAATTTATCCTATGTGGAGCTTCTCTGTAACATAGTTGTTTCTTTGCATGCTATCTCCCCCAATAGAATGTGAACTCCTTGAGAGCTTTTCTTTGTATCCCCAATATTTAGCAAAAGTTCTGACACCCAGTAGGTGCTTAATAAATGTTAACTCATACTGAGGAAAACTAGTTGCATAACCTTGTGTGAGTCACTGAACATCTTAATGCCTCAGAAACAAAGACACAAATTTTCAGAACACTTACCAAAATACATTGGTAGAGTTTCCTCAATAGGAGTTCCCTACATCAAAGGTACTACAGGTTCAGGTTTAAATCAATTATAAAAACAAAAATAAAATTTGGAACTAGGACCACCAGTTGAATTCACTGTGCCATTTCTTACATGCTCTCTTCCAAATTTTTCTTCTTCCCTTCCCCCACTCCCTCCCTTAGACAAGTAATCCAATAAGAGGTTGAGCATACATAATTCTTCTAAATGTATTTCCATATTTATTAAGAAAAATTAGATCAAAGGAGAAAAAAATGAGAAAGGAAAACAAGCAAGCAAACAACAACAAAAAAATATTATATTGTGATCCAGTCAGTCCCCACAGTCCTCTCTTCAGAAGCATATGGTTCTCTCTTTCATAAACCTATAGGAATTGCCCCAAATTACCTGGTTGAAAAGAGCCACTTCCATCATAGCTGACCCATCTCATAATCTGGTTGTTGCTGTGTACAACTGATCCTACTCACTTCACTTAGCATCAGTCCATGTACATCTCTCCAGGCCTTTTAAACACAGGTCGTTCTGATTCCACGACCAACTTTCTATACACCACAGCATGAGGCCAAACCATATGTACAGCTCATCTCTAGCCCTGTTTTTCATGTATAGCATATACATGAGTTTTTTTCCTCCTTTCCCACTGCTCATTTCTTTTTGGTATGGAGAAATATTTTGTTTTACAAACTTAGGATTCGACCTGCAAATAACACTGAAATATTCTTATTTTTGAGTTTCTAATAAAACTGATTGTATTATTATTATATTATCATTATTATTATTTCCATATGGATTATATTATTTCCACATTTTTATTTTCTACTTATATAGGGGGGAGAGCTGAGAAAGGGAAACATAGAAGAATTAAAAAATATAACTAGTTATAGAAATGATTATACACAAATAGGGGTAGAACACCACAATCTGTTGTAATTGGGCTGTAATTTCCAGACTGGCTGAGGGTCACAGGATGTAGAAACAGCAAATGGGCCCAATACAGCAGGACCAGGTGATTAGTTGTAGTGAAGATGCCATAAAACAAGAGATGCTCCTGATACAGGGCAGAAGTAAGACAGATTAAGCTAGGAATTGTAGCTAAATAGAAAGCATGAAAAAATGCCTAATCCCTCCCTCCCCCATGTATGTGTATGTATATGTATATACGTGTGTTAATAAACTTAAATTTTTATGGTCTGCCACGTGAGGCACAAAGGAAAGAAGGAACAGATACCAAAACTAAAAATCCAGTAACAATAGTCTGACAGAAGATACAGAGCACAAGAGATTAGAGTATAACAGATATCTGAAATTAGGAGGTAAGAAAGCCCAAAAAGTTCTCAAAGGCTCTAATCTTAGGCTGTGGGATAAGAGATCGGAGAAATTTTAACATTAGTTAAATGCTGAAAATATTGAAGTAGAATGAAAAAGTCTCCTGAACTTGCTTCAAAAAGATGCTCTCTGGTGGTACCAGAAACTGCCTCAGATTGGCAAGACCTAAGGCCACTGAGCTAGATTTTCACAGCTATTTATTTATTCTTTCGGCCTACTGAGAGAAAAATACACACTGTCTTTCTTAAAGAAACTTCATAGTGGATCCTATCTCATACCTACAATATAAGATTGGTTGTCATCCTTTGTTATTGAAGAGGACATTCAACTATTCATTTGGAAAATGACTTCATTATATTAGAGTCAAGTTACAGTGTGTCCAACTATGGATGATCAGACCAATGCAAACTCAGAATGCTTTGTCACAGGTCAGACACAAATAATCCATGATTCTCTAAATAGATTAGAGAATCTAATTTGTGCACATATATTTTGAAGCCACTTCAATTTTCACTCATAAAGCATAGCACCTTCTCTGATGAGGGCATCTGAGGCTAGGCAGTCCTGTGTCAATGTCTCCCACATCACACAATAATTCCAAAGTAATTCAGAGAGACCCTGAGAATGTCCTCATATCATTTTTTTCTGACCACCATGTGAGTGCTTGCGCTGTGTGAGTTCACCATAAAATAATCTTATTGTTAAGAGTAAGTTTGACTTTCAAATAATGTGGCCGGCCCATCAAAGTTGTGCTCTCTATAGTAGAGACAATATGAGGTAGTGTTCTATCAGAACAAGGAAATCATGTCTTTTACTCAAGATAAGCAGCACATTGCTCATCCTTACTTTTTCTAGTATATAGTTTAAGAGATTGGAGGCTTGGCAATGTTTATATGACATTGTCCACAGACACAAAAATATCAACAATGAGTAAGAAGAAAAAAAAGGCTAAATTCATATTTCCGTGGAAGAAATTCAAAACAACAATCTTAAAATTTACCACTGTCTCCTAAGTATCTATCAAGTCCCAGCTGGTAGCAACTTGAGTTTTAAAAATCCCCACTATGTAGCAGTTATACTTGGAACTTAGGAATGGAAATACCCATCTAATAGTACAGTATCATACACAATGATCACTTCTTCCTTCAAAAAGCTTAGCCCTACAGTAAAATTCTAAGACAAGGTCTCCCACTTCATCCAAGGCCATCTCCAGTAGTCCAGATTTATATCTTGCCACTGGACTCAGAAGGCTCCAGAAGAGAAACTGAGAGACTGGAGACCTCACTTATGATCTTCACATAATGGCATCATCTCCCAGAGGTCAAGGTCCTCTTGGAAAACAAAGGAGAGCAGTATTAATTTCAATTGAATCTAAAAGATTTTTAAGTGCCAAATATGCAAAACAAAATCTCAAGGGATATGCAAAATCATGACTCTTACACTCTAGATTTAAAGAACACAGATTCACATTAGAACAAATAGCATGGATCTTTTTTAGTCATTTAAAGGAGTCAGGGGAAAAATTATAACATTAATAGAAACAATTCAGAAATTGTCCTGTAGAGAACATTATACATAGTAACAGCAAGACCACATGATGATCAACTGTGATCTCTTCTCTGCAATATAGTGATCCAAGACAATTCCTTTAGGCTTGGTATAGAAAATGCCATCCAGAGAGAGAACTATGAAGACTGAATTTGGATCAAATCATACTATTTTCACCCTTTTTGTGTTTGTTTGCTTTTTCTTTCTCAAGGTTTTCCCCCTTTCATTCTGATTTTTCTTTCTCAACATCATTAATGTAAAAATATGTTTTAAATGATTGTATTGAGTTGCTGTCTTAGAAAGGAAGGAGGTGAGGAGAAAAAAAATTTGAGTTGCTGTCTTAGAGAGGAAGGAGGTAAGGAGAAAAAAATTTGGAACTCAAAATCTTACAAAAATCAATGTTGAAAACTATCTTTACATGTAATGGAAAAAATAGAATACTGTTGAGAAGAAAAAAGAAATCATCCTGTTAAAGACTGGCAATTTTCTTTTTCTTTCTTTCTTTTTAAAAATTTATTTTTAATCCCCAAACAACTTCCCTCTTCTACCCACATGACTCTGGGATTCCAGTCTCCTACTCTTGGCTGATTTGTTCTCTGGGAATAAAAAATAAAATTAATATTAACTATAGCAAAGTACCATAAAATGCATTCTGAAACTGACACAGATACTTTTAGGATTACAGTTCACTGTTCTCTTTCATTAGTTTAGATAATGAAGATTTAATTCTACATGAACATTCTAACTGGAGCAGTCAATTCCAGACTTCCCAATTACAGTAAGGTTCCAATTACAGTAAAGGGAAGATTGTGAAAGTAGATCTAGGATCATTTATTTGCCATTTCCTCAGAAATACTTCAAAGTACTTTAAATGATACATGTAAAAATATGGGAAATAATGACATGAAAAACTGATCAAGCAACATTTTCTAAGGGAAAAATGAGATTTTTTTTAATAAAGCTTTTTATTTACAAAACATGAGTGATTTTTCTACATTGACCTTTGCAAAAACTTTTTTTCCCAAGCTTTTCCCCTCCTTCTCCCCACCCCCACTCCTAGATGACAGGTAATCTAATACATGCTAAATAGGATAAATCATATGACAAATACAATACATGTATACATATCTATACAGTGAGATTTATTTTTTCTAAAACATGCTTAACCATCCTATGCTTATGGTGAAACCATCTCCAAACACAATCTTATATTTTTGAGAACTTTTTTTTAACATCCCTTATGTCTGAAATCTCGAAAAGCAAATCCTTTTAATTATAAACTCCATGAAGTCATGGACTACATTTTAATTATCCTTCTCATCTTTCTCTAGTGCTTTGGATGGTCAGAATATTCCATTTTAAATATCTTACCCAGTGAGGAGTCAGGAATGCATCTGGTGACAAGGAATGCTGCACAACCTATCTACTTTAGTCCAAACAGGAGAGCTAATTCTCCTTCCAACCTTTAAGACATTAGCCCTCCTTTTTATTTCCCATAAGAATGCCATCCATCCATATACACCCAAAAGTTTCAAACAAAAGTTTTGCCTTTTCCAGACACAGAGTTCACAACACAAGTGCTTGATTCCAGATGCTTTTGTATTTATTAAAAAGTCCTCACGTATATAACACTTGAAGGTTTATGCCATCCACTCAACACCTTTCTATATCCCCAATCCAGCTAATTTTAGCTCTGACAGATCAACAAAGAGGAAGAGCAGGCAACCCCCAGGAGAACATAACACTTCCATCAGGAAAGCACAACGCCCAGCCAAAGAATTTATACAGCTCCTTGTGAGCTGTCAAAGAAGAGATGGAAAGCTACCCCATGGCCGGATCTGGAGAGCGGAGACAGCAGGTCTGGGGCACAAAGAAATCAACCACCACTTCTGTCCCTTACCTACACTTGGAGCTTAGAAACTACACCCAGACCAGATAACTCAATTAAGAAAATTCTAGATTTTCAGAATGTCTGAGAGTTCATTCTTTCCCCAAATAAGATGAATTGGCCCCCTTCTGTTTTGTTACTTGGGAGTTCCCAGAGCAGTAACTCTCCACTGTTTTTGCAAACTGAATCTGATTAGCCAGTGACCAGTTTCTCCAGTTTAAAGGAAAAAAAAAAAAAAAGAGGGGTGAGCCTTTTGACATGACTCTGCCTTGTTTGAAAGGAGTAGGAAAAGCAGATCAGAGGAAATGGGGAGAGGTCAAATAAGGTGATTGATTAGTGCCAAAGTGGTTGTAGCTATATCCCCATGTTGGGGTGGGAGAGGGAGATAGTAGAAGGGAAGTTCTGGGAAGAGAAGGCAGACTGAAGAGTTAGAGCCAGAGCCAAAGATCCAGGGAAATAACTATTACAAACACAAAAGTAGAGAAGGTCCCATACATACAGAAGCTGCATAGAGAAGCTGTGAGTTACACAGTTATTCATCACCATTGTAAAATGCATGCAATACGTTTTCACACTCCCCAATAAAAAAAGTTCTCACTTAACACCTCCCAATACACACATCCGGATGCACTAGGGAGCCCATAATCACATGCACCAGAATCCTAAAGTGCACGCACACATTCCACACTTCCCAACACAAACTTTCACATTTGTCCATACACACCCTCCCATCTAGATGTACCAGGGTGCGTGCTCCTCTGCGTACACATACACATGCACTCGCATCCCAAAATGTATGCTATACATTCACACTTCTCAACACAAACCTTCAAACCAATGCACGAGAGAGAACATATTCACCTCACACACACTCACACACACATAACCCACATCCCAAAATGCAAACAAAATCCAGTTACACACTCCCCATCAGAAGAGATCATACATAACACCACCCAAGACACACACCTATCCCAATGCACGACTGTGTTCGCGCACATACAATCACACACAAGCACCCGCATCCTAAAATGCATGCAATCCATTTACACACTCCCCAACACGACTTAATACTTAACACCTCCTAATATACATACAACACATGTCCATAAGGATGCACAAGGTCAAACACACACACAGACACACACACACACACACACACCCGTTCCCGTCCGGCCGCAGGACAAGCTAAGCTGAGCTTAAGCAGCACAGACAGAGGCAGAGCCTGGCGGAGAAGGCGGGCTGGCGCCGGCACATACATACCCAGGAACAAGCAGACCATGTCCAGGGCCACGAACGGCAAACGGGTCTTGTCGAACATGATCTCGGGCCCCGGGGCGGCCGCACAGCGGGGCGGCCAGGAGGGACGAGAAATGGCTGGTTCGGCAGCACCGGACAAACACCAGCCTTAGCGGGCCGGGGCCGGGGACTGCGGGCAATCCCCGAGTGACGGCTCCTCCCGGGGACAGGGCCAGCGCTCCGCACGAAAGCAATGGCGCCTTGAGAGCCCAGAGTCCCGCCGCCAGCCCGGGCCGCAGTCCACCCGCAAGAGATCGAGCTACCAGACTCCACACAGCCCGCCCTCCGGAGCGATCTGCAGCAGGCCCCGCGCCTGGGCTCCCACTTTAAGGATGAGAAGCCACAGGGGAGGAGAAAGGCGGCTTCAGCCCCTCCCCACTTTCTTCCCTCCCACCCTCCCTGGAGCTAGCCCCGGCCAGCGCCTGTGCACTTAAACTAAGACTCCAGCAACCCGCGAGAGGCGGGGCGGGAACCTGAGAAAGGGGGCGGGGTTAAGAGAAGAGGACCAATCAACGAGGGCTCCTTCTCCCTTTGCCATCACTTGCTCCTGTTCTATTTGATCAAGTATGTACCCGTCAGACTTGAGGAAAAAAGGCCAGGCTTGGAGTGTAGAGTCTCCATCGGATCACCTCACCTTCCTTCTCCGATACTGGGGCCGGGTTTGAGTAGCTGGAGGGTCGATCCATGAGTTCCTGGGAGGGCGAAGAAAGCAGGAGCTAAGCTTCATGTGGGCCGCAGGCTAAGGAGGAGGGGAGAATACTACTTCCGTTTCCATGGAAACACCCCGGCCACCACTCCTTGCAACCGAAGAGAGTGGGTCGAGTAGGCGGGGCTAGAAAACGCCTCGGACGCCCTGAGAGGCCGTGTGCCAGGGCTCGGCGGCGTCAGTCTCTTCCTCTGTAAAATGGGGCTAATGATATTTCTCTATCTACTCTGTGGGTCTAGTAACTCTGAATTATAGTGAGTAGCAAATGAGATTAATCCATGTTAAACTCATTCTGCAAAAACAATGAAGACCTAATAATTCTTAGCGGTTTTTAAAAAGTTTGTACAGAATAAAAGAACACTAGAAATATGAGCAAATTACCTTTACTTTGCGCTGCTACCCTCCCTTCCCCCCTTCCTTCTATTAATAAACCTGTGGACTTCAGCCTATTAGTAAACATATGCTTGCGTATGGGAAAAACAAGGAACACAATTACTAAATTGAGACTTTGTTCCCTTGGGAAGAGTTGAAGATAAAAACAGATCCATAAATGAGTGAACAGATCAATCGCAGCTGGCATACAAATGCCTAAGGTTTTATTCTCTCTGGTTTCATACAGAGAGCAATCCGTAAAATGCTTGCTGAGAAAAAGTGAAGAATCTAAACGGGCGTAATCTGTAAACAATTGTGTTTATGGGTTAACTGGAGGGCTGCAGGGATGTGCAATTCTTGGTAATATCTGAATTAAAGTTAAATTGGTGGTTCTAATAGCATGAACCTATTCTTCGTAGGGGAGCAGATTTCCACCCATACACATAACAGAACAATTTTGTGACAATTTAGTTCCTTTCAACTGGAGTAAATGCCCTTGACAAAATATAACACAAGTAGTCGTCCCCTTTTTGCTTGAAAGTCTCCATATAGGGGAAATCCACTACCTCCAGACCCATTCCACTTTACAATATTTCTAATTGTTAGGAAGGTTTTCCTTATATCAAGTCTAAATCTGCTCCTTGTAAAATTCTACCCTTGATGCCAAGCAGAACAAAGTCTATTCCATATCTTTATATGAAAGCTCTTCAAATACTTGAAGGTCACAGTATGACAAGATTTAGATCTTACAAAGTTTTCTAATCCAATTACCTTTTATTACAGATGTGGAAACTGATGCCCAGAGAGTTTAAGTAATTTGTCCAGTCACCCAAGTAGTAAGCTGCAAAAACAGCATTTGAACTCAGGTCCTCTGTTTAATTACACAACCCTTGATACCAGTTTTTAACTCATCTATCAATGCTTTTATCCATTCTTATCTTCTTCAAATCTATAGCTCATTACCAGAACGGGTGTGTAATCCAAAAGTTGGCTTCTATGATTTGGTCTGAAACAACTTACAGATATAATTGGATTTGAAATCATAGTATGGATTCTACGAGGAAGAGATATTTTACTTTACCAAAACCCCAAACTAAACAAAAAGCAATGTGGCTCTTCCAGATGAAAGCATATATTTTGCTTATTTCAATTTTTATGTGTATAAGCCCCATCTAGACGACAATAAAAGGGGAAAGTAAGCTAGGGCATTGAGATGGAAAGGAAAATAGAAAACAGCAATAATAGACATCCGCTACTCTGGAAAGGGTAAGAGATTTAAATACCTTAATTGAATATGAAGCAAGGTGCTGAGCTAGCCTGCAAGGCATAGACTACTTTCACACCTTCACTTGCATTCTTAAAGAACCTAGCCACTCCTCCCAAAAATTTCCTAGGGAATTTGGCTGGAGGAAATGATTCATTTGAAACTAAACACCCCAAGGTCAGTGTCTTAATTTTTTTTTTTTTTTTTTTTTGTCTAGGACTCTCTTTGGCAGGCTAGTGAAACCTAAGAATTCTTCAGAAATAAGTTTTAAAATGCATAATATTTAGTCTTATGTAATACTTAATATTACAATAGAAACCAATTATATTTAGTTATTTAAAAAGTTACTAAACAATCTTTAATTGCCACATCTGATGGCATTTTCTCAGTCCTCATCCTTTTTGACCATTCTACACTTGCCACTGTCACAGCCTTTGACCCCTTCTCTTTCAGGTTTGAAATTGTACTCTTTCCTGATTTTATCTAACTTCTTTGCTTGATCTTCATCCAGGTCACATAGGTGTCCTGCTGCGCTCACTCCTGGACTCTGCTCTCCTAGACAATTTCACTTGGTAATCTCATCTGCTTCCATTGAATTCAATTATCATCTCCATGCTAATGATTCTGAAATCTCCTTATCCATTTCTAACCTTTCTGGTGATCACCAGTCTTTAACTGCCTAACTAGAAATGGATGTCCTTTTGACATATTAAACTCAGCATATCCAAAACTAGACTCGTTATATCTTCTTCACAACAGAATTTCCCCTCTTCCCAACTTCACTATTATTATTGAAAGTGTCACCCTCTTCCCAGTCACCTAAATCTCAAAACCCACAGTTCATTCTCAACTCCTCACTTTCTCTCACCTCTCAGTATCCAGTTGTTGCCAAGGATTGCTGACTTTACCTTCCTGACATTTCTATCACATTCCTTCTTTTCTCGAACACTAACACCGCCCTTTTGCAAATTCCCATCATCTCAAGCCTGGACTACTGAAAGGGACTACCTGCTGGTGGACTGCTAGCCTCATGTCTTCTGCCACTCTAATTCACCCTCCACTCAGCTCTCAAGATAATCTTAGCAAAGAAGATCTGACTGACCATGAACTGATAACATCACCTCTGTACTCAATAAATTCTGGTGGTTCCCTGCATCTTTGACCTGCAAATCAAATGTAAAAGCCTGTATTTGATGTTCAAACCCTTTCATAACCTCTTCTCTCCCTTCACCTTTCTCATTTTACTGTCTTTAATCCAGAGACTAATTTTCTTTCGTTCCTTAAATAAGACACTCCCTCTCTCAACTGAGCATTTTTAGTCTATCTCCAATGCCTGGAATGCCCTCTTGCCTCTGCCTTTCCCCAGCTTCCCTTAGCTCCCAATTAAAATCCATTGGTTAAACCTTTTTGTCAATTCCTTTAAATTCTAGCGATTTTCCTCTGTTGATGATCTCTAATTTACCCTGCATATAATTTCTTTGTACATAATTGTTTGCATATTGTCTTTCCTATGAGACTGAATCTTTTGCTTTTTTTTTTGTTTGTTCATTTTTTTTGGTTATGTGTGATTCCCCCCCCAGCATTTAATGTTTATTGAATGACCAACATATAATTTTAAAAAATAAATTCATAGACAGGTTAAGAACTCATGCCCTAAAACAACAAAGGCAAGTCCTTTTTATTCCCACTCTTAAATTTTTTTGAGATTCTTGATTTTTTTGTACCCTCCATGTGAATATTGTTATTATTTTTCACTTTGTAATCTTTTGATGGTTTGATTGGTCTCCCATTAAATAAGTAAATTAATGTAGGTAGTAATGTGGTTTTTATTATGTTGAATCACATTATCCATGAACAAATAATATTTTTCCAATTATTTAGGTTACAATCAACAGGCACTTACTATGCCCAGGCACTGTACTAAACACAAGGGATGCAAATATAAGTAAAAAGGAAGACAGTCCCTGTCCTGAAACTTAAGGAGATTCTATTCTAATAAAGAAGACAACATATCAAAGAAATCGGGGTGGAGGGTTGGGGGGAAGGGAAGAGAGGGGGAAGGAAAGAAGAAGGTACCAAGTAATTGGGCATGATGGTGAAGTTCAAAAAGCAAGAAGGCAGGTGGGAGATGAAGGAATGGCTGGCTGGCTGAAGTGCCTGCCTTAAACAGGTTCTGGGAAGAGCTTTCCCAAATTAGAAGGAAGAGCCCCACGGGCAGGAGATATTTCCAAGATTTGAGTTCCAGGGTTGAAGTGAACTTCCAGGTTTCTGGAGCATGATGGAGAAGTCTACAAGAGTGCATCCCAATAAGAAATCAACCAACCAATCAACATTAAACACCTAATGTATCACAAGTCACTGTGCCAAGTAATAGGAATATTAAAAAAAAAAAAAAAAACACCTGCTCTCAAGGAACTTACAGTCTAATGGAAAAGACAACAAGCAAACACAAACATAAAAAGCAAATTATATACAGGATAAATACAAATAACAGAGGAAAGGCTCTAGAAATTAAAGGGGACAGGGAAGGCTTCCAATAAAAGGAACAAGGGTCTGTTTTTATTTCTTTTAACAGTGGCTTTTTTGCATACTTTTTGTGAACATGTAAGTAGATGGATGTCCAAGTATTTTATCCGTTCTACAGTTATTTTCAATGGAAATTATTTTCCTATTCAGCTTTATTAGTATTATATAGAAATGCTGATGATTTTTATGAATTTGTTTTGTATTCTGCAATTTACTGAAGTTATTATTTTAATTTTTACTTACATCATATGTGTTAAAATTAATTTTGTCTCTTCTTAATCTACTTTCTTTTCTCATCTTACTGCTATAACTAGCATTTCTACCACTGTGTTAATTAGAAGTTATAACAATGGACAATCTTATTTCATCCTGGGTTTTACTGAAAAAAATTCCAGTTTAACCTCATTAGATATTATGTATCCTATTTATCACTTAAGGAAATGTGCATTTGTTTCTGTGTTTTTAAATTTTTTTTAACAGAAATAGATATATTTTATTTTTGACAAAAGATTTTTTTTGTGCAGCTATTTCTAGAATCATGATTTTTTGTTGGTTTTGTTCATATTATGGCTAATTAAGTTCATAGTTTTTCTAATATTAAGCCAACTTTGCCTTTCTACCATATATAACCTTTGTGACATGTTGTTTCAGCCTTTTTGTTAATATTTTACTTAAAATATTCAGTGTTCATAATGGATAGAGGTCTATAGTTCTTTTTCTGTTTCAATTCTCTCTAGTTTATGTCTCTAGGCAGCTATTGTTGAAATAACAACTTTGAAAAAAATTATTTTTGCACAGTTTACGTAATATTTGAAAGTCCATGAATGTTTGACAGAATTCATTTGTGAATCTATCTGGTCTGAAGATGTTTGTTTTGTTTTTGTTTTTGTTCTTCCCTTTGGGAGTTAGTTTATAGCTTGCTCAATTTTTTCCTTTGAGATTGAGTAGCACAAATTATCTATTGTTTTCTCATTTGGGGTATTTTATATTTTTCTAGATATTTATTTTATTTAAATTGTTGGTTTTATTGGCACATAGTTGGCCAAAATAGTTTCTAATGATTTTTTCTTCATTTATTGTGAATTTTCCTTTTTAATTTTTGATACTTTGGTTTTTTCTTTCTTTTTTATAATCCAATTAGCTAATGATTTGTTTTACTGGGTTTTTTTTTTTTTAACAGATCTTTAGATTTATTTATTAACTCAATGGAGTTTTTCATTTCAATTTTATTGATTTTTTTCTTTGATTTTTTTTTCAGAGTTTTTTTTCTGATGTTCAATTGAGGTTTTTCAACAAGTTGGATTTTCAGTTGTTTGCTTGTTTTTTAATTTTAATTAATTGCATTCCAAAAAGTGAGGGTAAGTTGTTCAATTATTATCATTATCTTTAATGAAAGTATATCTCATTTCTTTGATTTATTTTTTTGACTCACCAGTTCTTTAAGATTAAGTAATTTATGCACATGTTTAACATATATTGGATTATTTGCTGTCTGGGAGAGGGGGTGAGAGGGAGGGAGAAAAATTTGAAATACATTGTTTTGCAAGAGTGAATGTTGAAAACTATCTTTGCATATATTTTGAAAATAAAAGCTATCTTTTAAAAAAAGATTAAATAATTTAATCTCCAGTTGATTTAATTTAATTTTAATGGCCTTTATTCAGTATAATTTAGTGTGATTAGCAAAGGATGTGTATAATATTTTCTGCATTTGTCTGTGAGGTTTTTAAATCATAAGATAAAGTCAATTTTTGTAAAAGTGCTATGCAAAGCTATGAATATATATATTCCCTTCTATTTCAATTCAATAATCACGAAGGCTCTACCATATCTGTTATTTCTAAGATTCTCCCCAGAGCCTTAACTTTTTTCTTTCTTTCTTTTTTTGTTAAGTTATTTAGGTCTAAAATAGGTAAATTGAGGTGCCACTATTCTAGTTTTAATCCGTCTCTAATCTACAAAAGTTTACTGAAGGAAAGGAGCTTTTAAGTCAGAAAGAACTAATCATTTAAGAAAAAATCTCCCATTTCCTAGACAAGGAATTAAGGAAGATATCTTTTCCTAGAAATGACAAACTTGTTGAGAGCTGCGGCTCTGAAGGAATCAAAAGAAGATTTTGTCAATTCTAAAATGAGTTACTACTCTAGCTAAAAAGATTTTTTGGTTGTTGTTGATTTTTTTTTTTAACACTTTACCTAAAGAGAAAATAGTACTACTAAGTACTTGCCAAGCCAATGCTTGAAGTGGAAAAAACTGAAGCTTTAAGTTGAAGAGAAAGCCCAGGAAATGGATTTACCCATCCAGTGAAGATTCTGAGTCTTGGGAAAAGCCCAGTGACATATCAGCCCCAGGGCAGGTTCCAGACAATCTCTAGCCCAGTCCAAAAGCAGCAGAGCCTTTTGGCCATCATAGTCACCACAGTCTAGTGATGTGCCCAGCACAGCCCAGCATCACATTGCCCTGACCCATAGTGAACTCTACACTGAATGTATTTGCAGTATACCTCTAATGATGGGGGGGGGGGAGGGAAGAGGATTTCTTTGTAACTACAATTCTTACTGTGTGGTTTGAATCTTTGACAAAAAACAAACAAAAAAAAAAACCTGAGGCTGATTATTGAGAAGTACCCCAGTGGGGTCTAATGTACTAGCCATCACCAAGATTACCCCTAGAACCTGAAAGTAGAAGCAGCTATCTCTCAGTGGACCCAGTCTTCCATTGTCAATGTACATTGGGTGTCAAACAAAATTTCTGTCACCTTATTGAATTATATAATGTATATGGCATCCAAAATTCATAAGAATTTGCTATAGTTGTTAAGGAGAATGCAAATATTCTTAAAACAGACTAGTTTGTCCATCTTAAGCCTTCTCCTAGGTTAGGCTTGCAAAAAAGGCCACAATGTTAAATATAAGCCAAAAAGAATATTTAAAAAGTAACTGTCGCCTTAAGTCTTATCTTTTCCTGGTTAAGAAGTTCATTTCTTTCATTCTTCTTATGGCATTGTCTTTAGGCCTTTCACCATCTTAATCCCAATATCAAAACACATTGGTTTTATTGAAAGGTTGCTGTATCATGCTGTTTGGTTGCTTTAAAATCCACAGATTCATACTGAATTTGCATTTTGCTAAGAACTTCAGATCTTTTACAGATAATTTGCCATCTAGTCAAAACTCCCTTATTTTGTGCTTGTAAAGTTGATCTTAGCCCAAATTTAAGACTTACTTTTTGAAGAGAAATTTGGGGCTATGCTCAAAAAGTTATCAAACAGTGCATACCCTTTGACCCAGCAGTGTTTCTACTGGGCCTATATCCCAAAGAGATTTTAAAGGAGGGAAAGGGACCCACATGTGCAAAAATGTTAGTGGCAGCCCTTTTTGTAGTGACAAGAAACTGGAAATTGAAAGGATGCCCATCAATTGGAGAATGGCTGAATAAATTATGGTATATGAATGTTATGGAATATTATTGCTCTGTAAGAAACGACCAACAGGAGGATTTCAGAGAGGCCTGGAGAGACTTGCATGAACTGATGCTAAGTGAAATCAGCAGAACCAGGAGAACATTATACACAGCAACAATACTATACGATGATCAATTTTGATGGACATGGTTCTCTTCAACAATGTGATTCAAACCAGTTGTTCTGCGATGAAGATAGTCATATACATCCAGAGAGAGGCCTGTGGGAACTGAGTGAACCACAACACAGCATTTTAACGCTTTCTGTGAATATTTCCATGCATTTTGTTTTCCTTCTTAGGTTGTTTTTTTCTTCTTCTCTTTCTAGATCTGATGTTTCTTGTGCAGTAAGATAACTGTATAGATATGTATACATGTATTGTATTTGTCATATAATTTATCCTATCTAGCATGTATTAGATTACCTGTCATCTAGGGGTGAGGGGTGGGGGGAAGGAAAGGAAAAGCTTGGGAAAAAAAGTTTTTTTTGCAAAGGTCAATGTTGAAAGGTCACTCATATGTTTTGAAAATAAAAAGCTTTATATATAAAAAAAACTTACTTTTCCCAATTCTATTTTATCCACTTAGATTTGATCTGATACTTTAACCTGTTAAGTTCTATTTACTTTTTGGTTCTGCCATCCAATGTGTTAACTAACTCTTCCAGCTTTGTATTACCTGCAAATCATTACAAGAATGTGTCATCCATCCCTTTATCCAAGTTGATAAAAATGTCAAACATTTTTATTTGAGGCAAACCATACCCTGGGCACTTTATTAGAAAACTCTTTCCAAGTTGAGATCAAAACATTAATGACTATTCTTCACTATTCAACCAGTTATGAATCCATCTGATTTGTATCAAGTAGCCCACATTTCTCCATCTTTTCCCCAAAAATAGCATGAAATGCTTTGTCAAGTGTTCAACTAAAGAAAACAATTAAATTACATTTAAATACTTTGCTGAGCTAAATCTGATGCCCCAATTCAAAAACGAAACAAACAAAAAAAGGAAAAGAGATTAATCTTGTATGATTGGGCTTTTTAAAATATATTTTTATTAATATCATTGTTTTTACATCACTTAAATTTCTGTTAATATCGCTTCCCTTTCCTATCTCAGAAAGCCTTTTTATATAACAAAGAATTTTTTTAATGAAAAAGAAGAGAAAAAAAATCTGCAAAACTTAACCATACATAGAATGTCATACCCATGGCCCTGCCAAGAAATAGGGTGAGGTATGACCTGTTCTCTCTCTCTCTCTCTCTCTCTCTCTCTCTCTCTCTCTCTCTCTCT
>JAJPUD010000760.1:435610-482354 GCA_023553655.1 Myrmecobius fasciatus | reverse complement strand
TCTCTCTCTCTCTCTCTCTCTCTCTCTCTCTCTCTCTCTCTCTCTCTCTCTCTCTCTCAATTAAAGCTTTTTATTTACAAAACATATGCATGGCTAATTTTTCAACACTGACCCTTACAAAACTTTGTGTTCCAAATTTTTCCCTCCTCTCTACCCCCTCCCCTAGATGGTAGGTAGTCCAATACATGTTAAATATGTTAAAATATATGATAAATCCAATATATGTATATATATATTTATACAGTTATCTTGCTGCACAAGAAAAATCGGATCTAGACAGAAAAAAAAAAACTTGAGAAGAAAAACAAAATGCAAGCAAACATCAACAGAAAGTATGAAAATGCTATGTTGTGGTCCACACTCAGTTCCCACAGATCTCTATCTGGTTTTATATGGCTTTCTTTATCACTGAACAATTGGAACTGGTTTGAATCATCTCATTGTTGAAGTGAGCCATGTCCATCAGAACTGATCATCATATAATCTTCTTGTTGTCATGAATAATGATCTGGTTCTGCTGAATTCACTCAGCATCAGTTCATGCAAGTCTCTCCAGGCCTCTCTGAAATCATCCTGTTGGATGGAACAATAATATTCCACAACATTCATATACCATAATTTATTCAGCCATTCTCCAATTGATGGGCATCCATTCAGTTTCCAATTTCTTGCCACTACAAATAGGGCTGCCACAAACATTTTTGCACATGTGAGTCCCTTTTCCTCCTTTAAGATCTCTTTGGGATATAAGCCTAGGAGAAACACTGCTGGGTCAAAGGGTATACACAGTTTGATAACTTTTTGAGCATAGTTCCAGATTGCTCTCCAGAATGGTTGGATCAGTTCCACCAACAATGTATTAGTGGTATGACCTGTTCTTAATGATACTGGCTGCTTGTGATCACCGTTTCCTTTTCCAGGTATTTACTAACCATCCCATAAGAAAACATTCTGTCATCTTGCCAGGAATAGCTCACTAGCATTTAGTTTATAAACTCTATTCTCCCTTTTTTGGAAAATGATGATATTTAGTTCTTGTTTATTTTTTTTTAATCTGATCTTCATTTGGAAGAGTAAATGATCTAACTATACCAATAGATGATTCAGGGATACTTCCCACATCAGTAAGAAGTCTTTTCCTGTCTGTTATTAATGCCAGTTTAATTCTTGATATTTTTATCTGGTGCTTGTTTATTCTAGAACCTACCAATTCTTTTCTCTACAAAGTGTTCATAAGACAAAGGCATGTGTCTTCTGTGAAATCTATAAAACTTTTCTCATAAAACGATGTCTCTATGAAAAAAGAATATGATTCAATTCCAGAAGACTAAGGATGAAGCTTACTACCCACCTCTTAACAGAGATGTGATGGTGCAAAAATCTAGAATGAAACCTGGCCAATGCAGGGATTTGCTTATTTGCTTTATTTGAGTATATTTGTTACAAGGATTTTCTTTTTCTTTTTTCTTTCTTTCTTTCTTTTTTTTTTTTTTAGTTGGGGGTAAGGAAAAAGGAAATAAGTGTTTGTTAACTGAAAAGAAAATAAGTTTTAAAAAATAATGTATTGATTTCCAAAGAAACCCTTCTGATTTCTTTATAATCATATAGCAGTTTACTGCTTTGTATTGTTAAACATCTTCTTCCATGGATATTCTCTTCTCTCTAGGGTGTTTACAATATACACTGTAAGCACAGATGACTTCATAGGATTGTTGTGAGGATCAACAAAGATATTTCTAAACCCACTTAGCACACAATAGCCATTTAATAAATGTTTCCTTCCTTTCTCCCTAGAATAATTGAGAGCTGGCTATATTCTTTCCTGTTCAGCAAATGAGATAAGGTATTATTTTTGCTTGAATCACACCCATGATAAAGGCTTATTGCTTTTAGAATCACTAACCAGCTTGTCTCTTCTGAAAGCTTCTAAGTTCTAAGGTAGCTGCAACAGACTTGGACAATAAGTATCTTATATTCTCCTAACAAAAATTATAATTCAAAAATGGAGAACTCATTATTTCTTTTTTAAAAATTTCCTTTATTCTATTTTATTTTTCTCAATAATATTTTATTTTTCCAATTACACATAAAGATAGTTTTCAACTTTTTTTTAAGCAATTGAGTTGATTTTATTTCTTTAGATTGAAACTGTGGTCTGTTTTTGTTGTTGTTGATGTTTTTGTTGGGGTTTTTTTTTCAGTATAGGGAGGTGCCAGTAAATCATTTCATCTTCCAATGCAGGAAGGTATCTTCTTTGTAAAGTATATTCTTTTTTTTCTCCTTAATAGTATTTTATTTCTCCAATTACATGGAAAGATGGTTTTCAACATTCATTTTTGTAAGATTTTGTATTCCAAATTTTTTCTCCCTTCTTCCTTTAATTCCTCCTTCTCCAAGTCAGCAAGCAATATAGATTATACAAGTACAATCATTTTAAACGTATTTCTATATTAGTCATATTGTGAAAGAAAAATTAGAGCAAAACTGAAAGATCACAGAACTCATCATTTCTTAAGGCATCCTGTTTCATTTTAGATAGCTCCCTTTATTAGGAGATTCTTCCTTATGTTGATCCAAAGATTGTCTCCCTCTGACTTCTACACATTGATTTTAGTTGATTCATTTGAGACCAAGTAGTCTAATCCCTCTTTCACAAGAAAATCCTTGAAATATTTGAAAATGTTTCAAGTATTTGGAAAAATATAATGTAACAAAGGCTTGACCTCACTCACAGAGGCACTGCTATGAAAATATTGGGCAAACCATTAAAAATCTAACTCCCTCAGCATTTCCATGTCAGTGTCTCTGTGGGAGGGGCCAAACCCACAATACAATAATATTTTTAGACAGCTACCCTATCTTCCCTAAGACTTTTTTTTTTCTCTAGGGCTAAATATCCTCAATTCCTTCAATCAGTTTTCCACAGCATTATTTCAAGTGCCCAGAAATACTCTCCTAAACATTCCAGTTCATCAGGGTCTCTCCAGAAAATTTGGTATGGAGAGTTTGGCATGATATTAAATTTGGGGTCTGATAAACCCAGAATAGAACCCCTCCCTCATTTTGGACACTTACTTCCTCCATTAATACTATAAGAAAAAGATTTGGGGAAAGGGTAAGACACGAGTTCAACCTTGAAGGGTAAAGATTTGGAATTTGAAGGGTAAAAAGGGAGAAGAGGGTTGACAGGATATAAGCATTTACCAAAAGCCACTGTGTGCCAGATACTTTACAAATATTATCTCATTTGAGCCTCTCAATAACCCTAGGAAATAGGTATTATTATCCCCATTTTGCAGGCAGCAGAAGTTAGGTGCCTTCCTCAGGATTACACATATGTCTAAGATTATATCTGAACTCAGAGCATCCTGACTCCAGGCCCAGTACTCTATATACCTAGCTGCCTCTCATATTCCATGGAAAATGAACTTAAATAAAGGCACAGAAGAAAGCACAGATATGCCATATTCACACAACAGTGATAAAAGTGGACTCACTAAATCATATAAGCTATGTTAGGGGGTAATGACAAATCAGACTGGATAAACAAAAGAAAACCAAATTATAGAGTTGTGAAAGTCACATAGAGGAGTACAGATTTGAATCATCTTGGAAGAAATGCAAACTCCTCATGGATTTTAGGTTCTAAAGGAGTTCAAAGATCATCTTGTTCAAGCCTCTTATTTTAGATTCAAGAAAACTGATACCGAGGTGGAGGTTAGTGACACACTCAAGATCACACACATAATAAGTGTCAGAGGAAAGATTAAAGATTTAAACATGCTGACTTTAAGGTGATGACACGACATCACAATGGAAAAGATGAAGAAGCAGTGGATGACACGAAATGGGTGCTTGGGTGAGGTTATGACTAGATGTCTTTAGCATAGATGGATAGAGAAACAATAAGAATGGATGAACTCTCTAAGGTAGAATATATTTAGAAAGAAAAGAACCTTCAAAAAAATCCCAAAGTTAACAAAATTTAGCTTGTCAATTTCACATATGGATTTTGCATGATATGCCTCTGATTAACACAAAAGCTACAGAATAAAGCTATTTATCCCATCATTTTGGGTGCTTTATTTAATTTAATTAAGTCAAATTTACTTTAATTAATTCAGTAAAAGTTTTGTAGAAGAAAGCTAATTACATGAAAATTTTGGTTCTGCGGCACTCTAGTAAGTATATGAATAACAAGTCAAAAGGAATTTTTCCTGTCTAAAATAACTTTGGTTTCTTCTGAGTCTAAAATCTCACAGCATTATTGGATTTCCATTGCCTTGAATATGTTAGAATTAAAAGTATAGTTATTATAATACAAATTCATAATTTAAGATGATTTACAGAAGGAAGTATTCCAAAGCCAATCTTTTTTGTCACAGGCTCAGTTGAAATTAGACAAAGCAAATTTGTGGTATATCTAATTAGCATGGTTGCATTATTTCCTTAAGCTTTGCTTAACAAATGAATGAATGAATCAACCTATAATTAAACACTGATTGCCAAATAGCACAACTGACCCATATTGAGCCTGCAGTCTACTTTATACGCCTAGTCTGTTCAGATAAATTGCTTCTTCATCTTATACTTGTAAAATTAATTTTTGAACATGTCTAATATTTTGCATTTATTACTCCTCATTTGATCTTATTAAATTCAACCCAATGTACTAACCTGTCAAGATTTTTTCAGATCCTAACTCTGTTGCCAAGTATTCCCAAGTTTTGTATACTTGCTAATTTGATAAGTATATCATCTATGCCTTTATGCAATTTATCAGTTGAAAAAAAACAAGCTAAACATAATAGGGCTAAACACAAATCTCTGGGGGCCTTCTTTCAAGTTGAGATCAAATTAATAGTTACCACTCTTTGAGGCCACCCATTTAATTGGCTATAAATATGCTTCCTGTCCAGTCTATATCTCTTTGTTTTGTCCACAACAATAGCATGAAAGCCTTTGCCAAGTGTTTTATTAAAATCTAGAGACGCTATATCTACAATCTACCACTCCAGCAACACTATTCAAGAAAGGAAATGAGGCTCATCTGTCTTGACTCATTCTTGATGAAGCCATTTTGACTCTCTTTAATCACCACTTCCTTTTCAGGGTATTCTCTAATTATCTTTTATGATATATTCTAGAATTTACCAGTAATTGATGCTTTGCCTTCATTGGTCTGCAGCTTCTAGGCCCTATTCTTTTGACTTTTTGGAAAACTAAGACAACACTTTGTGGATTATGGTTTTTCATTTATTAATATTGTTCAAACCTAACTTTATATGGCTAAGAAGTTGTCTAACCCAAAAAGTTTACTGTAGAGGTCAGGCTGATCTCAGAGATGCTCCAGGAAAACCAGTTGTAAGGAAAATTTAGATTGTTTTGGGTCCACCCAAAATTTGTGTTTTGGATTCCCCAGGTTAGATTGACTTCACTGTTAATATACATCTTAAACTGCCCTTTTCCTAGAGACCATGTACTGCTTAGGTGAGGTCAATAAGGCTTTATGCCCTAATAAATTTCTAAAAATATTTTAGATTTTGTAATTTGTGTTCCCAAAGAACAACTTTCCCTTATATGCTCCTATATTAGTCACTCCCCATTCCCTTTAATGGTCTTAACACAATTTTAAATTTACTTTGGTAATGACTAGATCAATTAGTGAAAGTTAGCTCAAGTTCTGAATTAAGGTCTCATTTCTAAAACATATAAAGAACCGAATCAAAATTAAAAGAATATGATGTCCCCTAATTGATAAGTAGTAAAAAGATATGAACAAGCCGTTTTTAAATGAAGAATTTAAAACTATCTATAGTCACATAAAAATGCTCTAAATCATATGGAAAAAGTGTTCTAAATCACTGTTGACTAGAGAAATGAAAATTAAAACAATTCTGGAATACCACCTCATACCTATCAGATTGGCTAATAGGTCAGAAAAGGAGGATGCAAATGCTGAAGGGGATGTGCAAAAATTGGGACATCAATTATTGGTAGAGTTGTGAACTGATCTAACCATTCTGGAAAGCAATTTGGAACTGTTTACAAAAGGGTATAAAACTGTGCATATCCTTTGACTCAGCAATACCACCGTTAAGTCTGTATCCCAAAGAGATTAAAAAAAATGGAGGGGGGCCGAAACATTTATAGGTACAAAAATATTTATAGCAGCTCTTTTCGTAATGGCAGAAAATTGGAAATTGAGGGGATATTCATCAACCAGAGAATGACTAAACAAGTTGTGGCACATGATTATGATAGAATACTATTGTGCTATGAGAAATGAATAGCAAAATGGTTTCAGAAAAGCCTGGGAAAACATATATGAACTGACAGAGTGAAATGAGGAGAACAAGGAGAATATTGTAAAATAGTAACAACACTTCTGAACAATGATCAATTGTGAATGACAGTTATTTCCATCATTACAATGATCTAAAACGCATTTACTATAGTTTTTTTTTGTTTTGTTTTGTTTTTTAAATGAAGTCCACCCATTCTCCAACAAGATGGAAGCAAATAGGAGAAGGGAGGTATGCCTCTACAAAATACAGGACTGCAATAAATCTGATTTTTAAACGCTGTTTTTGTTTTTGAAGAGTTTCAGACATCATACACATCTGGTCAGCATGCAAAGTTTGTCTTTTTTGTAGGATTTAGAGGTTGGAGGGACCCAAAAGGTCATCCAGCCAAACCCTTTCTTTTCAATAGAAGCAACATTAAACAATTTTGCTAGCTTTTTTTTTTTTTTGCCTAGCTACAAGAGCTGAGCCATGGTCAACTGTCTCTAAGACTTCTCTCCATGAGACCTTTCCTTGATCTTAAACAATTTCAAAGAACTCATTCTGAAAAATACTTTCTACTCCACAGAAAGAAATGATGGAGTCTGAATGAAAATCTAAGCATACTTTTTTATTATTAAAGCTTTTTATTTGCAAAACATATGCATGGGTAATATTTCAATACTGACCCTTGCAAAACTTTCTGTTTCAAATATTTCCCTCCTCCTCATCCTCTCCCCTAGATGGTAGGTAGTCCAATACATGTTAAATATGTTAAAATATATGATAAATCCAATATTTGCATACATATTTATAGTTATTTTGCTGCACAAGAAAAATCAGATCTACAAAGAAAAAAAATCTGAGAAGGAAAACAAAATGCAAGCAAACATCAACAGAAAGTGTGAAAATTAAGCATACATTTTAAACTTTATTTTTTATGCTTTTTTGTTTTTGGTCTGTGTTTTCTTTTGCAACATGGTTAATTTAGATTACATGATTTCATATGTGTAATCTATATTAAATTACTTACCTTCTCAAGGAAAGGGGAAGGAAATCTGGAATTCAAAATTTTAAAAATGAATAAAATTTTTTACATGTAATTGAAAAGTATTTAATGTAACAAAAATATATTGAAAGAGGAAAAAAAAAGATGGCCAGCAACTGGGGAATGCACAAATTTTTCATTTTCAGGATTTAACTAATTCATCATATCACTAACCACATCACTATGTGGTGAAAAATAGGAATTATTTTTCAAAGTTAGTTTCAAAATTGGTGAAAATGTATTATTGGAAGAAATGGAAGCATTTCTTTCATTATATACACAGCTCATTGCTAAAATCTGTACTACAACTTGCTTATTTTGACTTCAATTATATTCACTGAATCTCAAGAATTCAGAAAGTCAAGTTTTAGCTGAGTCAGAATTTGTTAGACTTAGAGTTACAAATAGCACATTTCTCTGTGATCCTTACCCACTCCTTTTGATTATTGTTACAATTTGCCATTTCTTACTGTTGCCATAAGAAATATAAACATATTTCAAATAGTTTAAAAGGTACTAGATGTCAGAGCCTCTACGACATATGTATACACAGAACATAAGCCAAGTATGTCACCACATCCTAGAATGAATAGTAATTATCACTAGTTCTTCCTGAGAAATGAGAAAGGAAAAAGCCAATCATAGCTCTCAGCCCAAGTCTTACCATCATAACTGAGCACAATGTGTTCCTACTCTCTATACACTTAAGCTCTACACAATTTATAGAAAATAGAATTAATAAATCAAATATTATAGTCAAATGTTGATAATTAATATTTTACTTTTATGTCTTTTCCAATAGTTTATTTTTATACAGAGTTTTAAGATTTCTGACACTTTTTCATCAAAACAACCCTGTAAAATAAGCATAATTGACATTTTATATGTTACTCTAAAGTTTACAAAACACCTTATAGAAATTATCTCATTTGATCCTTACAACAATCCTCTGAAGTAGATACCATCAGATATTTTTTATCTCCATTTTTATAGTTGGAGAAACTGAGGTTCAGACAGGATAAATGACTTGCTCTTGATTACATAGTAAGCATGTGCCAAAAGCAGAATCAAAATCCAGCTATGTCCAAAACTGAATCCACTATTTCATGTGTAGTAAGTTCAGAATATATTATCCCCAATTTATAGATGAGAAAATTGAGCCTCAGAGAGATTAAGTCATTTGCTCATGACAATACAGACATATTAGCAAAGAATATTTTTTAAAACCTAAGATATGATAATTAGGCAAATTAATCTAAGAATCCTGCATTGTTGATTCCTAAAATATTTTTGTACTGTACATCATTAGTTTAAATACTCTATGCTGGAAAACAGCAAATAAATATTATCAAGGTACTAACAATTCCTTAACACATTTAATGTCCTTGTCCCTATAATGTAATGTAACGTTAACACATCTATCAGAAAATTTTAAGTCCTTTTTCAAGACTTATTTTTTTTTGAGAAAGAATCTAGGACCAGATTTTTGGGTTTAATATGATGGGGAAAAAGATTTTATCTGTACTCATCAGTCTATAGTCTGACTTTAAATTTTATTTACAATATATGAAACATAATAACTAACAGCCGTCGCATTCATAAGCACACTAAAAGGTGAAAATTATTTAGACCAATAGCTCATTATAGGTTTCTAGATTAGCCATTAGTAAGCTTTTTCAGTTAGAGACCTTCTTTTACTTTGACACAGATTGGCTTTTAAAAAGATGTTCCACTGCAGCATGTTGCTAAATCACCTGGTTTTGCTATTAAGAGAATACTCTATTTATCAGTTCCATCTATACTAGACTTTCATTCTTAGTTTTTCTCCCTTTTTGTGTAGATGAAATATGACTTTACCTTTTCCCTGACTTTACAGACCTACAGATTTTTTCCACCAATTGTTCCACCTGAACCAACTTGAAATTTTCCAAAAGCACAGTTGGAAAGTGCTGAATGCCAATAGGATGTAGTCAAAACCCCTGCTTAGTAACAAAGAGAAAGAATTAAGCAAAACCATCTGACACATTGACTGAATCCGTTAGCATATGGAACATTCCAAATCCCTACACTCCTATTCTCCTGAGATAAAGAAGCTATGTTCCACCATTTGTCATCTAGAACCAGTGTTGATAACAGTGTAAATTTAGTTCAGCCACCTTTAAAGAAAAACAATTTTTTGTTTGTGGCAGCCCTTTTTGTAGTGGCAAGAGACTGGAAACTGAAGGGATGCCCATCAATTGGAGAATGGCTGAATAAATTATATGGTATATGAATGTTATGAAATATTATTGTTCTGTAAGAAACGACCAGCAAGATGATTTCAGAGAGGCCTGGAGAGACTTGCATGAACTGATGATGAGTGAAATGAGCAGAACCAGGAGATCATTATACAGGGCAACAACAGTAATACATGATGATCAACTCTGATGGACATGGCTCTCTTCAACAACGAATTGTCTCAAACCACTTCCAATTGTTCGGTAATGAAGGAAGCCATATACACCCAGGGAGAGGCCTGTGGGATCTGAGTGTGGACTACAACATAGTATTTTCACTCTTTTCGTTATTGTTTGCTTGCATTTTGTTTTGCTTCTCCTTTTGTTTTAAACTGATTTGATTGGATTTTTCTTGTGCAGTAAGATAATTGTATAAATATGTATGCATATATTAGATTTAACATATATTTCTACCATGTTTAACATGTATTGGACAACTTGCCATCTAGGGGAAGGTGTGGGAGAAGGGAGGGGAAATTGGAACACAAGGTTTTGCAAGGGCTAATATTAAAGAATTGTCCATGCATTATGTTTTGAAAAATAAAAAGCTTTAATTAAAAAAAAAAGAAAAACAATTTTATTTACACTATTGTAGTCATCTTATATAATTTACTCCTGGTTCTGTTTTCTCCTCTCTGCATCAGTACATACAAATCTTTTCATGTTTCTATGGAATTCTCCTTATTTAATTCTCAAGTAGATGTATTTAGATTTATTTATTTAGATTTAATTCTCAAGTAGATCATCCATTCTGTTGTTCCTCTTGACAATGCAGACTACAACCAATCATGCTTGTCCAACCTGTACATCTATATTCTCCTAAGTGTTCACTATAGTGGGGTCATCTAATATTCTGGAAGCTTTGCTTACTTTTACTTCTTTTTTTAATTTTTTTTTAATTTTTAAATTTTTTTTATTAATACTTTTTATTTGCAAAACATATGTATGGGTAATTACTAAACATTAACCCTTACAAAGCTTTCTGTTACAAATTTTTCCCCCCTACTCCCCACCCCTCCCCTAGATAGCAGGATATCCACTACATGATAATTATGTTAGAATACTTAAGTCGAATATATGTATAGTTATTGCCACACATCATTTTTTTGTTCAGGAGATATTGTATCTATAAGAGAGAATAATCCGATAAAGGAAACCCAATGCAAGCAAACATCAATAGAGAACATGAAAATGTTATGTTGTGGTCCACATTTCACATCCCTCACTCTGAGTGTATATGGCCTTCTTCACTGCACAATTGTAATTGGTTTGAAGCATTTCATTGTTGAAGAGAGTCATGTCCATTAGAACTGATCCTCATATAGTACTGTTGTTGCCATGTATAATGATCTCCTGGTTCTGCTCATCTCACTCAGCATCAGTTCATGCAAGTCTCTCCAGGCCTCTCTGAAATCGTCCTGTTGGTCGTTTCTTACAGAGCAATAATATTCCATAACATTTACTTTTACTTCTTATGAGGCTACCAGTGAGTCACTATGGCTATCTATCAGATATTACTTATTCTTGTCATGTATCCAGACCATCTTTTCTTCTTGTCATCAAATTCCTTGATGGTATCTTTTGCTCCTATTTTTCTTTGGATTTCTGCATTGGTTATATACTGCAGCTTGGTCATATTCACCATATTTCTCTGTATTGTCCTCTGTATGATGTTTAGTTTTTAACTTTTTGGAAGCAGTTATATTCCATATCTCACTGCTGTATAGCAACATTGATAGAATTTGAATATTGAAAAGATTGGCATCTGCTTTCATAGGAAAATCTGGGTCTACAAAGGTTTTTTACAATTTCCTGAAAGCAATCCAATTTATTCTCCTTCTGTCCAATTTTGGGTTCAAACCACTGTGCAATTATGTTAAATATGCCATATTTATATGCTGTTGGAAAGCTTTATTGGGTTTCAATACAAATACATGTTGAAATCTGGGCAATACACATTCTTTATAATTTAGTCTTCCCAGTGTAGAAGGACAGACCAAACTCTTTTGAATGATTACAGATATCTTCCAAGAGCCTGTGTAACCTTCTGAAGCTTAATATAATCAGCACAATGTCATCCACAAACAGGAAAAAGTGTAATACTTCATCTACAGACAATCCCTGTTCAAACAAATCTCTTCATAGAAATTCCTTTATCTTAATGGTAGATAGCTTTGGGGAACATACCTCTAACTCCTTAATTTATGTTTGACTAAAATTAACAGAAAGTTATTGAGCAAGGTGATTTTTGTTGTTGTTATCTTCCAAGGAGCCTTGAATGAATGTGACATATGGTGGGAGACATTTTTTTAAGAGCCTATACAGCAGTGATTTATTCTGCTGAATCATATGCTTTTTCATCATCAAACAACTCAATGAAATTTTATGTTTTCTATATTTTGTTCAGGAAATCTAATTGTCCTGTTTCTCTAATGACAGTGAGGGCCTAGTCATTAGAGACTATGTAGACTTGCTTTTCTCCTGGATTCCAAAATATGCATAATATTCTGTGCCTGGTTCTAATTTAATAAGCTAAAAGCTTATTGAGTCTACTTTAGGTCATAAGTGCCAGAGGTGCTGGTATTGTAGTGATTTTGTTTTGTTTTATTAAACCTTTTTATTTGCATAACGTATGTATGGGTAGTTCCTCAACATTGATCCTTACAAAGCTTTCCGTTATAAATTTTACCCCTAGTCCTCTCCCCTCCCCTAGATGGCAGGAAGTCCACTACATGTTAATTATATTAAAATACTTGACAAGTTGAATATATGTATACATATTTCCATACTTCTCTTGCTGTGCAAGAACAATCGTATCTACATGAACAAAAAATATCTGAGAAAGGAAACCCAATGCAAGCAAACATCAATTGAGAGCATGAAAATGTTATGTTGTGGTCCATATTTCACATCCCTCTCTCTGGGTGTATATGGTCTTCTTCAGTGAACAATTGGAACTGGTTTGAGACATTTCATTGTTGCAGAGAGCCATGTCCATCAGAACTGATCATCATATAGTATTGTTGTTGCCGTGAATAATATCTCCTGGTTCCACTCACTTCATTCAGCATCAGTTCATGCAAGTCTCTCCAGAGCTCTCTGAAATCATCCTGCTGGTTGTTTCTTACAGAACAATAATATTCCATAACATTCATATACCATAATTTATTCAGCCACTCTCCTATTGATGGGCATCCATTCAGTTTCCAGTTTCTAGCCACTACAAAAAGGGCTGCCACAAACATTCTTGTTCATGTGGGTCCCTTTCCCTCCTCTAAGATCTCTTTGGGATATAGGCCCAATAGAAACACTGCTGGGTCAAAGGGTATACACAGTTTGATAACTTTTGAGCACAGCTCCAGATTGCTCTCCAGAATGGTTGGATCCATTCACAGTTCCACCAACAATGTATCAGTGTCCCAGTTTTCCCACATCCCCTCCAACATTCATCATTATCTTTTCCTGTCCTCTTAGCCAATCTGACAGGTGTGTAGTGGTACCTCAGAGTTGTCTTAATTTGCATTTCTCTGATCAATAGTGATTTGGAGCACCTTTTCATATGACTAGAAATAGTTTTAATTTCATCCTCTGAAAATTGTCTGTTCATATCCTTTGACCATTTATTGATTGGAGAATGGCTTGAATTCTTATAAATATGAGACAATTCTCTATATATTTTAGAAATGAGGCCTTTATCCGAAACCTTAAAAGTAAAGATGATTTCCCAATTTATTGCTTCCCTCCTAATCTTGTCTGCATTAGTTTTGTTTGTACAGAAATTTTTTAACTTAATATAATCAAAACTATCTATCTGGCGTTCAATTAAGAGTTCCAGATCGTCTTTGGACATAAATTTATTCCATCTCCACAGGTCTGAGAGATAAACTATCTTATGTTCCTCTAATTTGCTTACAATATCACTCTTTATATCTAGATCATGAACCCATTTAGATCTTATCTTGGTATGTGGTGTTTTTAGGTGTAGATCAAGCCCTAATTTCTTCCACACTAGTTTCCAATTTTTCCAGCAGTTTTTGCCGAATAGTGAGCACTTATCCCAAAAGCTGGGGTCTTTGGGTTTATCAAACACCAAATTGGTACGTTATTGCCTAGATTGTCCTGATAACCTATCCTATGCCACTGATTGACTGCTCTATTTCTCAGCTAGTACCAAACAGTTTTGATGACCGCTGCTTTATAATATAGTTTTAGATCTGGTACAGCAAGGCCACCTTCATCTGCCTTTTTTTTTTCATTAATTCCCCTGAAATTCTTGACCTTTTGTTCTTCCAAATGAAGTGATGAAGACTCTTTTGATTGGAAGAGAAGCCAGAACTGAGGATGTATGCAAAAGGTGAAAGAGGCTATTCTCTCACTCTCTTTCTCAGCACTTTCAAAGAGAAAGATTTCTTTGGTTTAGGAGGGGCAAGCTGCATTTCCTTATCCAGACATCATGTGTTTCTGAGCCCATAAGTTTTTCTGTTGTGTTTCTTTTTTCCTCATTTTAGGTGAATTTTCATTTTGAGACAGTAATACCCACGTGATTGGCAGAACCAGGAGATCCATCCAAGCCAACTCAAGTCCATCAATCAGTTCTAGAGTCCATCAAGTCAATTCACTGAAAACTGAGGTAAAGGCCAAAACATGAGCAGGGCACCTGTTTCTACTTCTTGTTATTAATGCTGCCCTCTAAGGTCAAGCCAAACAAGACTAGGAGCTTTTGTTTGTTTGTTTTTTAGCTGTCACATCACACTATTGATTGGTATTGAAAGATTAGTCCAATAAAACCTCCAGATTTTTTCATGGGAAAAAATACTTCTACCCCAAACTCATGAAATGATTATTATTATTATTTTCTTAAATAACTCATGTGAGACTCCCAGTGTTTAGCACAGTGCTAGGCACATAATAGGTGCTTAATAAGTACTTATTGATTTGATTTTACATTAACCCCTATTAACATTGATTATTAATATATTTAACCTTTTTAGGCTGCAATCCTGACTTTCCATAGAACTTTTTCTACCATGGCATAAAAACCTTCATAGCCTAGAAATTCACTCCATTCTTAAACTACTTCTCATATTGAAAGTACTCTCCAACTCCATAGCCTCTTATTCTGAATGACAAGTTCCTCCTAGAACCTCCATTTTTAACTAAGTCTTCATTTCTCCCCAGCCTGCACTTTTTATTTTCTTAACTTTCCCTGCCACCTAACTTAACCACTTAACTTAACCTACAAGGTTAGGTACTTTCACATTTCTCTTTTTGTCTCTTCTTCCTCATTAGAATGTAAACTAGTTAAGGGTAGAGGAAGTCCTACTTTCTGCTTATTTTTGAATTCCCAGTCCTGTACTCAAAGCTGGTAAACACCTGCCAACACTTTACATGTTTGGTTGATTTGACAACTTATTAAGTTTAATTTTCCACCCTTAATTCTTGCCCACCAAGATACTTTTAGATTTTGCATATATATATATTAGCTTCTCACCCCAACTTTATGCCATCTATAAATTTATAAGAAAGCTTTCAACAACTACTACTTGACAAATAGAGATACAGATTCAAACTTCTTATGAGTCCTATTCCAGTATGATTTCTATTCATACCACACTTAATTGTTTTTAATCCCTTTTAAAAATTTCTTAATATATCTTTTGGAACTTCAATAGTATACATTCAAATCAATTAAGATAGATCATTCTTATAGCACAATAATATTCTTTTATGTTTACATACTATAATTTGTTTAGTATTTCTAACATTGGAAACATTTTATTTACAGAATTTAGTTGTCATGCCACACATAATTTAGATAACACAGATTTTTTAAAGATGTATTTTTGTGAAATGTAGCATTCCAAACAATTAAGGCTTATAAAACTTTTTTCTGATATCTTATTCATTTGAAGAAGCCAAAGCACTTAAAAATAAAACCTTTAAAAAAGAACCATCCCATTTAGCTTTTTAGTGGAAGTACATAGAGTACTCAGGAAGTTTGAATGATAATTATCATTATTAATATCCTTGTTCTTCTCATTTATTCATTGCCAAGTAAAACCACCATCACTCAATTTTGGACTTCTGTCTAGGGCCAGGTGCACATAGATGAGAGGTAGAAAAAGACCATGGTAAATGGTTCTGTCTTTGGGAAGGAGAGGCTATTTTTTCCAAGAGAGTCTGGAAAAAATAATAGACTTTCACAATCTGTGATAACAGTGAATGGTTAAATCAAAAGGGGAACAAGTGTTCTCCTTTCCCAGTTACAGCAGTGAAATCTGCTGATTCTTAATCCTATCCCATTTCTCTGAGTAATTTATAGATTTCACTTATGTTTAGGTAATAAGAAAAGGTAACTAGAACAGAGACAATTTAGTGAAGTCCAGTGGATACTGCCCAAGCAATTAAAATGGGCAAACTTTTAAAACACACACACACACACATATACACACACACACATACACACTCGAGGATAAATGAGGATAATACTAAATGAGGATAATACTAAATGAGGATCCTTTTTGCATAGTATTTGCTCTAGCCTCCAAAAATGGTGCCATTTCTAAATTCCTAGAGAATAACACACCAGCAGTCATCACACTTTGACTTTGCATAATTGGAAATTGCACTTTGAAGAACCCCAACTTTCTCTCTGAATACAGACTGTTTTTTAAATTAGTGTTCCTCTAGTGCTGCTGCATGACTGCACACCATGGAATAATACAACAGTTACTAAAAAATTCAAAGTTGGGGGTCACCCAAAGGACAATGTAGAGGTGACCGGCGAGCAAAAGCATGTGGCAGTACGTTACCAAGCAGGGATTTTGTAAGAGAAGTAATGTAAAGGATGACATCAGAGAGAAGAATTCCTGGAGAAGATGGGCCTGTCATGTGGCCAGAGCAAGGCATGAATAGCCCCGGGGGTTATGGTACACAGGCAGTATCCAGAGACCTAAAAGTAGGTCCCCATTTGTTAGGTAAACCCTCCCATCCCTCACTGAGATTTTATGGCTAGACGTAGACAAGAACTGCATAAGAACCCAAATGAGTTGTCATCTTCACTATTGGAAAAAATCCCTTTATCTCAGAGGTCACAGATCCCTTGAAGCATTTAAGGGATGACTGCAACCTTTTCTGTTCTTATTGTCCCTTGGTCTGCTCCTTACTGAAACCAAATTGTTAGACTTGGGGGGAAAAGGGGAGGGGGAAAGAGAGAGGAGGGAGGGAGGGAAGGGGAAGGAGAGGGAGAGAGAGAGACAGAGAGACAGAGAGAGAAAGAGATAGAGAGACAGAGACAGAGAAAGAGAAACATAGAAAGAGACAGAGAGATAGAATGAGAAAGAGAGACAGAGACAGAGAGACAGAGAGAGACATATATATAGACACACACACAGAGACACATAAACAGAGAGAGAAAGAGAGACACAGAGAGACGGAGAGATAGAGACAGATGGACAGAGAGACAGAGACAGATGGACAGACAGAGAGATACAGAGACAGAGACAAAGAGAAAGAGATATAGAGATACAGAGATAGAGACAAAGACAGTAAGACAGAGAAACCCACATATTTTTTGGAAGCCTACAACTGAGAAGTAGACATGTTTTTATGAATCATAGATTTTTATCTGTCTCTGGAGATATTTTTCTGTCTTTTAAATAATATTTTATTTCTCAAAATACATGCAAAGATAGTTTTCAGCATTCCCCTTTCCAAAATCTTGTGTTTCAAATTTTTCTCCCTCTTCTCTCTTCCCAAGACAGCAAGCAATCCAATATAGGTTAGAAATGTGCAATTCTTCCAAACGTTTCCATATTTGTCATGCTGTGCAAAAATATCAGATCAAAAGGGAAAAAACACAAGAAAGGAAAAAAAAACCAAGAACATAAACAACAAAAAAGGTGAAAATACTATGCTTTGATCCACATTCAGTCTCCACAGTGATGGATGTGGATGGCACTTTTCATCACAAGTCTATTGGAATTGCTTTGAATCAGCTCATTGTTGAAAAGAGCCACGCCCATCAGAATTGATCATCACATAATCTTGTTGTTGCTGTGTACAATGTTCTCTTGGTTCTGCTCATTTCACTTAGCATCAATTCATGGAAGTCTTTCCAGGCTTTTCTGAAATCAACCTGCTCATCATTTCTTTTAGGACAATAATATTCCCTTACATAACTTATTCAGCCATTCCCCAACTGATAGACATCTATTTAATTTCCAGTTCCTTTTCACTACAAAAAGGGCTGCTACAAATATTTTTTGGACATGTGGGTCCTTTTCCCTCATTTATAATCTCTTTGGGACATAGACCCAGGAGAGACACTGCTGGATCAAAGGATAACTCTCTGGACATAGTTTCTGGAGATATTTCTCATTTATTTCTGTCCTCTTTCACCCAGGACACTGAGAAACATAAGAATCTAATTCAAGCACATCTTTATCTGGAGTGGCCCAAGGAATGTCCATATCCAGGCATTCTTTCAACTTTCTGGGACTTGACTAGACTGTGGAAAGAAGAAATGAGTAAGTTTCCTTAAAATAAGAAGAGAAGAAAAGAAGCATGAAACAGAAGCAGGAGTGTAGTGGTCACAAACTGACTTTTTTTTTAAGGCATCAAAGTTTTTCAAATCCTTGGAACACTCAAAGGCAAATGTTTACACTGATACTTCTAAGTGAGCTGAGGAGTCTGTATGTATGTTCATGCCTAGAAACATACACAGGCCTGGCATCTGCCTGATGATTCCACATCTGAGAAAGTAGTGGAGAGCAAATTGTTCCATCCAGAATCTGGAACAATTTAAGACTGCAGAGAACAGACCAGTTCAGAAGCCCTCAAATAGGAGAAACAGAAGGAGAGTCAAATAATACTCTTGACACTCAAACCACATTCCCAAGCCACGACTACACATCAGACATGTAATTCTATTCTGCAGCACAGGTCATGGAAATTCTGTGCCCATGTTATCCTGTGAGATCTATTTCCTGGAGATAAACACAAGAATGGCCTTGTTACCCTGAGGGTGACTTCTCTCTCTTCCCTTAGAAACAGATATAGATATTTTTCATATGCAAACATGTATATGTTAGAAATGATGAATATGATTTGAAAAAGTCAGAAGACATACTGGGCAAATGGGCATTTTTCTAAGTAAGTAGCTCTGAAATTGCACTTTGTTTTTTTATTTAAAAAACATTTCTAAAGCAGGGGTTCTTAATCTTTTTGTGTGTGTGGTATGGACCTCTCTGGCAGTCTGGTTTAAGCATTTGATCCTCTGGATCCCTTCTCAGAATAATGTTTTTAAATTAAAAAGTAACTTTTTTTTTAAAGCATACAGACTCCAAATTAAGTACCTCTGTCCTAGAGCAATCTATTAGAATTTTCACTGGGTGCTTTTCTATATCTCTGAATTCTAATATTTGTTTGAGGAAGAGTGTGTCTGTAGTTCCAAAGGCAATGGAAGGAGAGGGGACCACAGGAAAAGGAGGGGGGGAGACAAAAAGGTGAGAGGAGGGAGGAAGCAAGTAAGAGGAGACTCAAAATGGAAGAAAAAAAGAGGAGAGAGCAAGTCAGGGAAGGAATATGGAAGAGAAAAGAGGGGAGGAAAAAGAGAGGAGTGAGAAAAAGAAGAGAGCTGTGTGGGGGAGAGAGACAGAGACAGAGACAGAGACAGAGAGACAGAGAGAGAGAAATGAGAGAAAAAGTGGGGAAGAAAGGGAAAGAAAGGAAAAACAAAATAGAAGAGGAGAGGAGAAAAAAGGAAAAAAATTATATAACTAACTACTTTAGCATGAACAGAAACAATTAATAAATCTTTTTTTTGGAAATCAGAGTTTACTAATATAACTGAACCTAGTATAGCTGAAATGAATGGAATACTTATGTTTCCCTGCAGGACTAGCTGAAGTGCTATGAAATGTGACATTAGTTCATAGTTCTGTGTCCTAAATGCTGGAATGTCCTTATTACATAACCAATAGGTGCTGGACCATGATTGTCAATATTGTAAATATACACCAGGAATGTCTATATGTCCTATCAATGAACATTATAAAAGGTGTTTTCAAGTGATATTCAAATGAAAGTATTAGGGTCAGCTAGATGGCCCAGTGGATAGAGCACTAGCCCTGAAGTCAGAAGGACCTGAGTTCAAATCTAGCCTCAGACATTTAACACTTCCTAGCTGTATGACCCTGAGCAAGTCACTTAACCCCAATTGCCTCAGGGGAAGAGAGAGAGAGAGAGAGCTGAAAAGAAAAAAAAAGAATGAAAGTATTGAGATTTAAATAATGTAAGGTTCTTACCTGTCAAAGATGAAAACTATTAATTTTTTTTAATAAAAATGTTTTTTTGTTTTTTAATATTACATTCATTTTCTTTTTCTTTTGTTTTTAGCAGTCAAGGCATATGCTTTATTATATGTATAATTTTTTTTTGTTTAGCTGGCTTAATTGGTTGAAATTTCTTTTTATTTCACTTAAGAATGTTTTTTCTAATTATACATGAAGATAGTTCTCAACATTTAGTTATGTAATATTTTGAATTCCAAATTTTTTTCTCCCTCTCTTCCTTCCCTCCAAGACAGCAATCTGATATTGATTACATATGTATGATCATTTTAAACCTATTTACATATTAGTTATATTGTGAAGGAAAAATCAAAACAAATGAGAAAAATCATGAGAAAGAAAAAGCAAAACCAAAACCAAAAAGTGAAAATAGTGTACTTTCATCCATATTCAGTCTCCATAATTCTTTCTCTGGATGTGGATGGCATTTTCCATCCCAGATCCATTGAAATTGTCTTGGATGGCAATGCTCAGAAGAGCTAAGTCTGTCATAGCTGATCATCACATAATCTTTATGTTACTGTATACCTTTTCTCTTGATTCTATTCACTTCATTCAACATCAGTTCACATAAGTGCTTTCCAGGCCTTTCTGAAATCAGCTTGCTCATCATTTATTATAGAACAATAATATTCCATTATATTCGAATACCAGAACTTATTTAGCCATTCCTCAATTGATGATGGTTTTCAACATTCATTCTTTTTTTTTTTCTTTTTGCTGAGGCAATTGGGGTTAAGTGACTTGCCCAGGCTCACACAGATAGTGAGTGTTTAAGTGTCTGAGACCAGATTTGAACTCAGGTCCTCCTGACTTCAGGGCTGGTGCTCTAACCACTGCACCACCTAGCTGCCCCCAACGTTCATTCTTGTAAGACTTTATGTTCCAATTTTTTCCCTCCTTTTCTTACTTCCTCCTTCCCCAAGATAGCAAACAATCTGATATAGGCTATACATGTATGATCCTTTCAAACATATTTCCATATTTGCCATGTTGTGCAAGAAAAATCAGATCAAAAGAAAAAAAAAACATAAAAAAGAAAAAAGAAACAAAAAAAGGTGAAAATACTATACTTCAATCCACATTTAGTCTTCAAAGTTCTCTCTCTGGATCTGGTTGGTATTTTCTATGCCAAGTCTATTGGAATTGTCTTGGATCACCACCTTGCTGAGAAGAACTGAGTTTATTACAGTTGATCACATAATCTCCCTGTTACTCTGTACAATATTCTTCTGGTTCTTCTTACTTAACTCAGCAACAGAACATGTCTTTCCAGGCTTTTCTGAAATCAGCCTGTTTATCATTTCTTATAGAATAGTATTCTATTACATTTAAATACCATAATTTATTTAGCCATTTCTCAACTGATGGCATCCTCTTAATTTCTGATTCCTTGCGACTACAAAAAGAGCTACTACAAACATTTTTGCAAATATGAGTCATTTTTCCTTCTTTTATGATCTCTTTGGGATATAGATGCAGTAGATGGCTGCTTAGATAGAGTATTGACCCTAGAGTCAAGAGGACCTGAATTCAATCCATTCTCAGATACTTATTTGCGGTGTGACCCTAGGAAAATCATGTAGTTATTTGCCTCAGTTTTCTCTTCTGTAAAATGAGCTGGCCTACTTCAGTATCTTTTCCAAAAAAAATAAAATTCAAATGGGGCCACGAAAAATCAGACATGACTAAACAACATACTTTAATTTTTTTTTATAACTATATTTTTGATATAATTGGTTTCCTTTGCAATTCAATATATTTTATTTTATTAATTTAAAGAAATTATTCCGAGGAGTTCTTAGGTTTTTCCAAATAGTCAAAGGGGTCCATGACTCAAAAAAGAATTAAGAATTCTATTCTAGCTCAATCCTTTCATTTTAATATATAAGAAAACTGAGCCCTGGAGAGGTTGTGATTTGTGTAATGTCACATGGTTGTAGAGCCAGGTCTACTGATAATTCATATTTCTATAGGGTTTCTTTCCTACAAGAACTCTGCTGGATAAGTAGGACAAGTATAACTCTACCCAATTTACAGTTAAAGAAACTGAGGCTGAGGGTTGAAGTGGCTTGGTTACAGTTTACATAATCTACTAAATAGAAAGCTTCAGCACTAAAAATTGAACTTAGTTCTCCAGACTCCATTTTACCAATGTTGCCCCTTGGTCCTCTACACTTTCAGTGGAATATTCTATTTCATAATTGCTACTTACCATGAAAAAGTGAAACTTGCAAAAAAAAAACTTTTAAGACTAATCAATTAAAATAATTTTCAAAACATTTTAAAAAATCGAGTAGACCTTGGCAAGGACCCAAAATAATTAAGCTTGTTTGTGTGTAATGTCTAATCTCCTCCTTTTGTGTACTTATGTACACAAGCCTTGTGTAGTCTTGGCTCTGCTCCTGGTGTGTTGAAATCCTCTGAGCTGATCCGAGGCTGCCTTGTGACTGAGGCCATCACTGAGCCAGTTTGTTTGCATATTAGTTTTATTGGCTTAAGAAATTGTCAAGAAGAAGAATATGAACGTAGGTCAGGTTTTTATAGCCAAAACAAAACAGAGAATTACAGTCATTATCCAGAGAATTCCTTTCTAAGCTGTACTGAGCCAACTGATGATTCTGTTTCTATCACCACCCTGAACTTGAGAAGCTATTTCCATAACTATAATTTGGCTTCTTTCAGGAGCCAAAGGAAAGAGTGGGCATGTAGTCTCTTATCATTTCCCTTTCCTTGGAATATCTTCCTTCTCTTCCCTGCCCCGCTCCTCCCAAACCACTGAAGCCCCACTATGTCTATTGAAATTCTACTCATTCTTCAAGGCCCAACTAAAATGCTGTTTAATCCATGATGCCTCGCTTGATGATCCCAACTATCTGCTTTTTCTCTATCCTCTGAATTCATTGCATCTTGTTTGTACCTATCACATTCTAATTTGTATTATAATGGTTCTTATATGTCTATTATTATTTCTATTAAATCACAAGTTTCTTGATAGGCATTATGTCTCATTTACTTTTTTATGTAATTTAAGTATCTAACTTAATGTAAAAATATTTGTTGAGTGAATACTTATTGAATTTATCTCCCATCCTTATCCCATTTTTTCTTCCCCTGATATCACATATGAGAACTACTATGGGTGCCTTGGAGATATTCTTTCACTTAAGAGTCAAATTGGCCTAATCAGGAGCTATGTTTTGCCACTGGTAGTTTGTCCTTAAACATAATTGGCTTATAACGACTCCGTTCTATAGTCACAAGACCTCTTTTAAAGAATCCTTATCTCTTAGAAACTTACAGACATGATATGACTCCAAAAATCCAAATATAAATGGACTGACTCCAAGTAAGACATACTGACAGATATGAACAGATAATAGGAGATCCAAATGTGGGTAAAGAACTCTGTAATTTATGTAGTTTTACAAGTTCCTCAACTAAGGAGAGATTAAATTCACATTTAACCTTTCTTGTTCAAGTCCAAATAACTATGTAGTGTCACTTGCACCAAAGCTTATCTGACACTGGCTCCTCTGGAATTTAGATGTGATTTCAGCTAATGGTAGATAACCCATCATAACTAAATACCTAAAGCTGTTATCTTTTCCCCTTTAAGGCTTCTCATGTTTATATTTTTTTCCTCCATGATATCATGCCTGCTAATTCACCTTATTTATATGCCTTTTCATATGAAGTAAAACTTTCCCTATAAAACTCCTTGTGAAATGCCTATTAATCTGCTTTGGGAGATATGTACCACTGACACTCCATCCTGAATAAACAAACTTTGACGGGGACACTAATAAAAATGGTAACTCTACCTGATAGATCTCAAATTTATAATAAATTATGTCATATAAAAGGATAACTTTTATCAATAAATTATAGCTATCCTCTAGGAATAATTAGTACAAACTGTTAAAAAGTCCATATAATAGTGGTACCTAGAGAGTGCTCTGCACAAAACTGTGGCTCAACAAACATATATTAAAATTAACAAAGCATTCTGATGGGAACTGCCATCTGGATGGGAAGATATCCTGCTAATATATATAAGTCTATTTTGGGGAAACATTTTATTGATATCTTTTATCGTTACATCATAGTTATTTCTATAAGAAAAAAACAATTTCCTTTGTTCCAGATTGAGCATTCCCTTGTGAAGAGGTAAAACAATTAAGCAAAAACATACAATAGAATGATTGTATCTGACAATATAGACAACATTCTGTTTTAGCAGTTTTTCCTGCCCCACCCCATCCCCATAAGAGGAGGGAGTCAGATTTCATTATAAATCCTCTGGGGCAACGAAGTAGTAAGGTGGATAGTGTGCTGGCCCTGAAGTCAGAGAAACCTGAATTCAAATTTGATCTCAGACACTTACTAGCTGTGTGACCCTGGGCAAATCACTTAATCCTATTTGCCTCAGTTTCCTAATATGTAAACTGAGCTGAGGAAGGAAATAGCAAACACTCCGTATCTTTGCCAAGAAAATCCCAAATGTGGAGTCATGGAGAATATTATAGAGACAACTCAACACAAATAACCAGAGACCTTCATTGATTTTTATATGTGCTGTTATTTAAAGGATGATTTCTAAATGTAAAATTGTGCCAACAAAACCAGTCCCCAACTGGTGGAATCGGGCATGAGTTCCCCATACTAAGATGAAACTAGTGAAGTTATTGGAACTAGTGAGATAAGAAAGGAATAGATGTACATTGTCTACTGGAACTTTTGAAAAGAAGTCTGCCCTCTCAGCTCAATTGACCAATAAACATTTATAAATGCCTATTATGCTTGCTGGATTCTGGGAACAGAAAGGCAGAATTGAAATGATCCCTGGACTAGGGGCAGCTAGGTGGTGCAGTGGATAGAGCACCAGCCCTGAAGTCAGGAAGACCTGAGTTCAAATCTGGTCTCAGACACTTAACATTCCCTAGCTGTGTGACCCTGGGCAAGTCACTTAACACCAATTGCCTCAGCAAAAAGCAAAAAAAAAAAAAAAAAAAAAAAGAAATGATCCCTGGACTCAAGGAACTTGTAATGTTGCTGGAGAACAAAACATGACCTCATATAGTTATATATGAAATACATATAAGATAGATATAAGATAACCAGAAGTGGAGAAGAAAGGATGTAACAACTAATAGGAACAGGAGAATCTGTACATTCCTAGATCGTACCAGAATTAAGCCTTAAAAATGTTTTATTGATTTTATATACATATATGTATATACATATGGTCATAGTTTCAACAGCTTTCATAGTTGTCTTTATCAAGTTGTTTTCCTTGTTCTGCTCATTTCATTTTCATCAGTTCATAGAATTCCTCAAAATTGTTAAAATATTTGTTATAGTATATGTTTTTCTTCTGGTTTTGCTTACTTCACTCTACTTTAGTTTATAAATAGCACATGAAAGGATCCTTGAAAATTCTTTCCATGCCACATATAATGGTCTTGATAATAAAACCAGGGAGGGTCAAAACAAAACAAAACAAAAAAGAAAACTATAGCCTAATATCCATAATCTACAGTGATGCAAACATTTAAATAAAAGAGTAGCAAAAAGGCTAAGATAGCATATGACAAAATTTATATGCTATGAACAGACTGGATTTTGGTTTAATATTAGGAAAACTACAAACTTAATCACAATAATGACAAAATCAACAAAAATCACATCATATCAACAGATATGGAAAAGGCCTTCCACAAAATACAATATCCATTTCCTTTTTTTGAAAAAGTATTAAAATATGACTAAAACCATCTTAAAATGATTTTTAAAATATAAAAATTAGATAGATACATATATGTGTGTCTATGCATTTATAGCCACGAGTTACCATTGCATGTAACAGAGCTAAACTAAAAACCTTTGCAGTAAAATCACAGGTAAAACAAAGATGTCAGTATTTCTATTTGACATAGAACTAGAAATGCCGATTATAGAAAAAAAAAGATAAGAAAAAGAAATTGAGAGAATAAGCATAGAAAAATAAGCACAATTATTATTTTTTGCAAATGATGTGATGGCCTGCCTCAATAATTCTAAGGAATAAACTAAAAATTAATGGAAACAATTGATAATTTTATTAGACTTGTAGGATATAAAATAAATTCATACAAATCATCAGCATTTTTTAATTAAGCCTTGAAGAAAACTAAGGCTTATAAGGAGGCAGAAAAGGGAGTGCATTGAAGGCAAAAGCATAGATACAGAGGATGAAATGCTTTGTATGAGGAATAGCAATAATTTGGCTAGCCCCAACCTACCTTTCCAAGTTTTTCTAGTTTGTATGAGAGAGTGTAATGTGTAATTAAGTTGGAAAGGTAGGCTGGGGCAAGGTTATAAAGGGCTTCGATACTAAAGAGAGCGGTTTGTATTTGATTTTGAGGTAATAGGGAAAACCACTGGAATTTATTGAGTAGTAGAATATACATGGTCAGACTCACATTTTAAGAAAATCACTTTGACAGCTTTGTGAAGAAAGATTGGAGAGGGGAGAGACTTGAAGCAGGAAGAACAAAAAGGAGACTACATACAGTTCTTGTTTTATGTTAAAACATTCTGAAGATCTTTCCTTAAAGTGATTTTTGCTTAATATTAAATTGCCAGCCTAACTGGGGAAGGAAGGGAGGGAAGAAGAGAACCTTCAGCTTGTGGGGGAAAGCATCACCATACAGCTCAAAGACACTGGAGGCCTGGAGCAAGAGGAGGAATGTAGGGCACAAAGAGGGGTAGTCAGACTAACCATATAAAGAGGAAAGACGGGGGGAATATGACTGGCAGACATATTGGAGCCCAACACAGACACAGATAGGGGAAGATGGCTGGTGGAAAGGGACAGACAAGTAATACCTGAGCATGAGGGACTGACAGAAGTCAAATGTGGGGCAAAGATCTCTCCATGTTTGTCCTGCTTTCCCTTGGACATTTGGTTTTTGATATTGTTTGTTTGTTTTTTGTTTTGTTTTATTTTTTGATGGGGCTGGGGAGATAGGAGTCATTAGAATGCCTAGCTAGAGAGAATATAGCACTATAAAGCTAACAGGTTTTTTTTGGATCTTTTGGAATGCAGAAGTCAAATTTGCATAATATGAATTTACATAAAGCAAGAATTGTCTATTGTAATAGTCTAGGTGAAAAATGATACAATCCCAAATTAGTGTGGTGCTTAGTTGAATGAAATGGATATGAGAGATATTATGAACCTCAATAATGAGGGAGAAACTTCTCCAAGGGCAGGATCAATGGGGTTTTGCCTGAAGCAGGAAAAAATTTAGAGGGTTCTGACAAGAATTGCATTTCGCTAAAAGAAGGTGAGGTAAAATTCTGGTTGATGGGTGGGAGCAGACAGGATGATAGCATGATGAAAGCAGAGGTAGGGAAAGGAAGTAATACTATTGGTAATATGGAGAGAATGTAAGAAACAGCTCAGCTGCAGATTTGTGAAGGATGGGCTCCCCAGGTGAGAGAAAAGAGACAAAAGGATACTCAGCTGCTGCTCATTCTAGTTGATGCTGCTTAGATAGGCTCAGGGTATCTAAATTGAGCTTTGGCCATTTCTCAGAAGGCCAAACTTTAGCAAACTTATGGAAAAGCAATAGACTAGGAAGTCAGAACTAAGTCCTTGCTATGTCACTGTCTGGGTGTTTGTTTTCTCATTTATACAAAGAGTAGATTGAGCAAAATGTTCTCTCAGGCCCTTTTTAGTCCTTATTCTACAGGATTCTATAAGCTTATGGGCTCTCTTATTTCATTTCAGCTCAAACTTGCTTTCATCTCAAACAAGCTTTATCTTGGACACTGTGGCCAAATCACTTTCACTCTTTGGAGACTGTTTTCTACTCCACAAAATGAAGGAGTTGTATTAGATCAGTGGTTCTCAAAATGTGATCCAGAGAATCCTGGGGATCTATTAAACCTTTCAGAAGGTTTACAAGTTCAAAGTTTTATTTCTAATATGGTAAATATCTACAAATGTATAAACAAAACTGTTTGGATAGATTCTAAAAAGTATAAAGTGATGCTGAGAATAAAAGTTTGAGAACCACTATATTAGATCATACCTAAAGTCCCTTTCATATCTAACATTATACTTTGAGGGGTTAATTAGTGGCAGCTTCAAGCCTTCTTTCAGGGCTTTCCCATTTCCCAAAGGATCCATTTGCTGTTATCATTCCACTCCCATTAAACAGGCTTCTTAGCTGCCAAGTGTGAAGAACCCATTGACTTACTTTGGGTTTGTTCTTCAGTCATTTTCAGTTGCCTCCTTTTTGTCACTCTACTTGAGGTTTTCTTGACAGGATACTAGAGTGGTTTGCCATTTCCTTCTCTTAGCACCTAGTAATCCAACGCTCTTCTTCTTTTGCCCTGGGGCAGTCTCCCTAACAGCAGACTAGGATATCCTGGAGTCCTTGCCTGTGCCCCTCCCCTTAGCAAGAGCCTCCATTAATATTGCTTATTTGGGGCATTATTTGTACTGTTCAGTCCAGCCTCAAACACCCATCAACATCAAAATAAACAAACCAGGCCACTTCCTGTTCTTACATCCCACCTTTTATATGGAACTTTCCCAGGCTGCCCCACTTCACCTCTGCCTTTTAGAAAATGTCACTTTCTCCTGTGCTCAACTGCCACCTTCTGAAGGGGACCTTTTCTGAACACTACCCTATTAGTGCTTCTCCCCCACACTCAAAATTACTTTTACTTACTTTGTATATATTTTGTACCCACAAAGATACATTGTATTTTCTTTAATCATTAAAGTTTAATGGGATGTAAGCTCCTTGAGGGCAGGGACTATTTTATTTTCATCTTCACATTCTGAAAGACTAAGAGTATTTGGCTTTGTAGGTGCTTAATTAGTGCTTGTGGATTGGTTTTGATCATTCTTCAGGGGTGTGATAGTAAATGTTTAACAAATACTCTCCTGAAAAATTCATTCATGTCACACTTTTAAAATTTAATCTGCATTTTTTTAACATTTTCCCATTACTTTCTGAAGCATGGGACTCAACAAAACAATAAAGCCAATTCTGACTTGTGTTGCTTGCCATTTTTGAGGTGTAAATATACTCTGAAAATTTAGCTGTCTACTTCAGTGGATCATGCTGGCTCCATCACAGCCCTGAGACTACTTTCAGGGAGAGGAGGACACCTCATGTGACCTTCATCCATTAGAATCCCAGATTTAGAACTGGAAGGGATATTAAGATATCAGCTAGTCCAAGCCTTTCATTTTACATATTAGGAAATCAAAGCCCAGAGTGGATAAATGATCTGCCTAAAGTTACACAGGTGCTACAAGTAGCAAAGAAATCTGATGTCCTTTTCAAAATTCTACCATGCTACTTCCTCATGAACTACAGGGATTGTGGCTCTCACTGGCTCCTCCTTGAGTAAATTGAGGATATGAATTGAACAATTACTGTAATTACCAAAGCCTTATCACTGGGGCAATGTAGCACGTTGAGGAGCCTGCTGCTACAATTTAGCAAGAAGAGTTTATTTGAGATAGACTAATTAGGAATAAAGAAGACAGAATAAGACCAAAAGTTTAGGGCCTGAGGACTGAAATCTCTAGATGAGCCAAGGGGCAGTGTCTTAGTAGCAGAGAAGGAAGAGGTAAAATAAATTTAATTAAAATAATAGTAATAATTTAAAAGACTTCAGGACATTGTAAAAGGGATGGTTGCTGTAAGTCCATTATTTAATCAGAGCTGGTTTTTATTTGGCTGGTCTACATTTTCCCCTACTCTCTGAGGGCACATTGTAGTCCTAAAGAGCCCCGTTCCCCCAGGATGGTCTTGGCTCCTTCATGCTCTGACCTGGCTTGTGACACTGTGACACTACCTTTTCACCTGGTTCCTAGATTCCTTCCCACCAACTTAGACTAGAGCAGAGGAAGGATTCAGACATCTTGACTTTCTTGTTTGTCCTGTTTTCTAAAGAAAAAGGAGCCTTCCCAGATCCCATGACCCAGAAATCTGGGATAAAGTACACACAGACTAAACCTGATTAGAAAACATTGAAAGGGGCAAACAGAAGGAGAGAAGAGCAGTTCAAAGGGTCTGCACTCCTATGTTTGCCTTAAGGCTTCAAGAAAGCAAACTCCAGAGACCTGTGGCCAACACCCTCGCCAAACCCAACCCACCAACCAGAACTAAGTCCAATAAGATTTAAAGGGACATCTAAAGACAATTTCAAACAAAAGACTGATCGAAAAGGGAAGAGAGAGCTAAGAAAAACAAATCCAAATTTCTTGTAGATGGCATGTAAGACCAACTTTTACCAGTTAAGATCATTATCCTGAAAACTTATTGAGCTAGTACAGCCAGCCTGATCTAGTGACCTGTCCTCTGTAAACCCTTTTGAAATTACATAAAAGATTGTTTGCTTTTTTCTGGGAAGAAGAAAATGAAGATATCTGAGTCTTTCCTCTGTCATAGACTAAGCTGAATGGCAAGGAATCCAGGAACCAGGTGAAGAGGTAGTCTTGGTTCTACAAGCCAGGACATGGCATGAAGGAGCCAAGGGTTTGCTGGGGAGAGAAGAGAATGGGCCTGTTTGGGGCAGCAGTGTGCCCAGGGCCTCAGAGAACCTCCAAGAAAGGGAGAGATTGCAGACTGGACCATGAAAACCAGAACTAAAGGATTTATAGAAACCATACATTCTGTTGTATCTTGATTTCTTTTAAAATTACTGTTATCTTAATTAAATTTCTTCTGAATAAATAAAAAAATCAAAATCAAATGCTATGTAATCATGATGTCCTACATTGGCCTCCAGAGAAGGGAATGAAGAAAAAGCATCTTTGTCCTTTTATTGAAGAAGTGGGGGACTGTGGACAAAATGCTGCAGCGTATACTATCAGATTGGATGTGCCTAGTGTTTTGCTCAACTTTTTCTTTTTCTTTATTATAAGGAAAGGTTTATTCTGGGAATAAGAGTAGTGAGGAGGAGGAGGAGGAGATTTATTCAGAATTACTGTTATTTAAAAGCAAAAAAAAAAAAAAAACCTTAACAAAACTTTAAAAAAACCCATTTTTCTGTGGAAACACAAAATATTTGTTCCACCAGAGGCTGTCTCTTACAGGGTGTATCAGGACTTTAAAAAACAACTCCACCTCACAGCTGTGAAGTCAAACTTACTGAAAAGGACAATGAAACGGTTAGTAAGGGAATGGGAGGGTTAGTAAAAGCATAAGGGAAAATTTTGTGCATGTCAGGGCTTCTCCCCATAGACTTCCTATTGTTTAGAGTACTGGAGAGAAGGTGCCAACAATGTACAAAGGTGTACCCAGCAATTCAGATGAATATTTTTCTTCTAAGGGTTATTAAAACAGCCTTTTGCGCTTGGACAAGAATGAATATATTTATGAATTATGCCCAGGGGTTAAAAAGGCCTCAACACTCTTATTGGAAGTGTCCAAAGGGGCAGGTTTGTACAGGTAATTTATGACAATAGATTAAGATGAATGTCTTTGCAAAGTAGGTTTCAAACTGGAGTGTGAGTGTGTGCAGAGTAAGTGAAGATGATCTACCCTTATTATGGCCCAGTGGGTTAAAGTATCCAGCTCTGTAACTGGGCAAATATTCTATAAATGTATGTTGTTTCTCAGAAGGGGACTAAGTTAGGAATGTGGATAATCAAAGGCAAGCCTATCACCTCTAAAAAAAAACAAAGTGAATGTCTTACTGAAAATGTTTAAAGCTTCATTTTCCTTTAGTAACACAGCATGCTATATATTAAAAAAGAAATGGAAAAGTAATCAAAGGTAGCCCTCTCCTGCCATGAAACAACCAGTTGAACTGTGGCTAATGTTTTACCAGGGATTTGAAAGTTGTTTTGGACATGTGTGCTCTTTCCCTTTCCCCTCACCCCAAGAAAAGCTATTCTGAGTCAGCATGCCCCTTGACTTCCTTATTTTTCCTGCATTATACCATATTCAGTTGCCCAGCTCTGAATCTCCTTATCTTTGACTACTTCTCTGCCTTAATACCTATATGCAATTATTTAATCCTGCCAAATCTTTCTTAATACCTCTAATTTTTCTTTTTATTCTCAACTTCCAATTCAAGGATTTCTCACTCAATCATTCCAATCCTTCCTACACATCACCACCAGATTAATCATTCAGAAATACCATTTTTTGAATCATGTCTCATGCCCACCTCAAAAGCCATCAATAGTTTCCTTTACAAGACCTCCACAATTTAGCTCCAACATACTTTTCCATCTTATTTTCTATGCTTCCCAACTTAAACCCGTAGGTACCAAACAGGCCAATCTCTTTCTTGTCCTAGAATTTAAATTCCTTCCTTAGTATCTTTGACCATACTATGTCCCCAAAGCCAAATCTAACCCATCTTTTAAAGTCCAGCTCAAGGCTTATCGTCCCCTTAGTACCTTTCCCCTCTGAATTCCTATTTTATCTTGTATCTCATTTGGCCATCATCACATGATGGGAGGCAGGCACATGGTGTGATATAGAAGCATTGCCCTAATAATCAGAAATTCTGGAATCTATTCCTATCTCTGGAGCAAACCTGCATGATTTGTATCTTCCTGGGCCTTTGCTTTCTATCTACAAAGTGAGAATGTCAGCTTTGAAATTCTATGTCTTATGTGATTTAGCTCTTCTTAGAAGTGTAACTTATCTCCTCCACTAGAATGTAAACAGGAATTATTTGTTGTATTTTATACCACTCTTCTCCATCTCATTAAGCATAGTTTGCTAAATACAAAATAAGTAATGGGCACACATCTGTTAAATGAATATCCAAGTACTCTGCTGGAAACTGCCCACCCCCAACCTCAATGGTCCTCTTCTTTGAAAGCTTTCATGGGACCATACAATTAGAGCTATAAGGGATATTGGAGACAATCTAGCCTAACCTTTTCCTTTTATAGATGAGGAAACTTTTTAAGGCTTATCTCTTGGACCATTCCAGTGGATACTGGGAATTTCACTTATGGCCCGTTAAGAACTATCAATTCACCACCACCATCGCCAATCTAATATCGTGATCTGCTCCTATTGTACTATACCAGGCAGATTGCACAAGTTATATGGTATGATTGGAGGACATCCCAATCTTGAGCTAAAAGGGGGGGAAATCCCAGAATTCAAAAGCTGGAAGGAATCTCAACAATCATCTCTTCCAATGGCCTTATTTTATCCATGAGGAAACCAAGTTCAAGAAATTGTGAAAGATTCACCTAAGTTCACACATACACACACACACACACACACACACACACACACTTAATAAATTAGGGCCAGGACACATATCTTCTACCACCTAGTTCACTGCTTTTTCTAGTATTATCACTCTTCACATGGTATCATGTGTCTTTTAGCTCAACCTCCCATGGAAGCAATGGTGATAAAAAGAGGAGTCAGAACACAATGTTTCCAGGGAGAGGATGTGATCATGTGGGCAAGCAGGAAGAGGGAGGCAGAGATGAAAGCTGGAGAGGCTAGCTCAAGCTGAAAGGAATTATTGAGATGTTATATGGGCCCCATTAAAATTCCATTCAGAATATAATACAGCAAATATTTATTTTTTTAAGCCTTTGACCTTTTGTTGGCATTTTTACATCACTTTCACTTCTGAAATGTATGCACTTCTGTTCCTCCCCAGTCATCCATTGTAATGAAGAAGAAAAAAAGAAAAAAAAGTTCAGTAAAGCCAACCAATACATCAACCCACTGGGTCTGACAAAATATGCAATACAACAAAAAATTTAAGTGCTTCTTATATGAAGTGCTGTACTAGAATCTGGGGGTGATACAAAATTTAGATAAGAAATGATTATTATAAATTCCTGCCTTCAAAAACTTACTATTGTGTGTGATTATAAAAATCATTAATACAAATAACTATAACACACTATATGTAAATGCTCTAGAGAGTTTTTTAAATTCACTATTTTTTTCAACTAAAAATTCATTTTCCGTCTACTTTTCCTTTCCCCATGGGGGGGGGGGGACCAACCAACCAACCAAACAAACAAAAAAAAACCAAAACAAAACAAAAACTCTTGTAATTGTCAAGCAAAAATTCCTTCATTGCACATGTTAAAAACAAACAAACAAACAAACAAAACTCAAAACCAAACAACTGCATCTATATCCTGAGTTCATCATCTCTTTAGAAAGTTTTAAAATGAAGTGTTTCTGGGAGGGTCTGAAGGGAAAAGTAATAGTAACTGGGGGCACCAGGCAAGGCTCCCCATGCACTGAATATTAAAAGGTAGATAAGAATTCAACAGGCAGAGAGGGAAAACCCCTTCGCTAAGCCACTAAGGTGTGAGGGGGCAGAAAGTACTCTTGTTTGACTGGAGTTTAGAGTATGGGGAGGGGAATAGTATGGCAGAAGCTGAAACAAGAAAAAAGCCACAGATCTTCCTAGGACATCAGTTTTGAAAATGACTCCAAGAAAGAGAAAAGGTAGACTTATAAATGAAAGGAAAGGGAGCACAAAGTCAGGATCCCAGCAGAAAGCCCAACAGGACTGGCACATATAAATTCAAAGCAAATGGCAGCAAGCAATTAAAAGCAAAGCAGAATGTACCAATGGGGAAAGCAAAATAAAGAACAAAACTGAAAAATAAGTTGGATGTTTCTAGCAGTCCTGTAGAAAGCCTTATAGAGTGCAAACAGTAGGTAATATCTTTTCCCTCCAAAATCTCCCAAAAGAATTTTGTTTTAAAACTCTCTTAAAAAACGGCAGCTAGATGGTATAATAGATAAGAGTGATGGACCTACAGATAGGAAGACTCATCTTCCTGAGTTCAAATATGACCTCAAATACTAACTGTGAATAAACTATGTAACCTTTTGCCTCAGTTTCCTCATTTGTAAAATGAGCTGGAGAAGGAAATGGCAAACTACTCCAGTATCTTTGCCAAGAAGACCCTACATGGTTATGCATTTCTTCCATTTTGAGTTTCTTATTTTTGCGAGGTATCGTTTTTAGTCATGACTGTCACTAAAAGCAACTATCAAAATAAGTCAAACTTGGGACCAGTCCTAGGAATCACTTAATGTTACTTAAGTGACATTATGTCACAGAATGTTAAATCAAGATTTTAAAAATAAATAATGTTTTAATTTCTTCCCCAATTATATGTAGAGACAACTTTTAGCATTCATTTTAGAAAATATTTTGAGTTCCAATTTTTTTCCTTTCTTCTCCCCACTTCCCTTTCCCCAAAATGGTAAGCAATTTGATACATAAAACAAGATTAAAAAAATAATAAAGCATATACAATTACCTTGTTTTTTACCACTAATAAAGGAAACTAAGGGGCATTCAGATAAATAGGAAGTAGGACACAACTGAAAATTACTAAACAACAACAATAAAGAAATGACAAACTCAGGGTACAGAATGAGGAATAATTTTTGGATGTAGCCAATGAAAGAATTTGCCTTATTTGAGTGTGCATATATTTTATAAGAATTCTGTTTTTCTTTTTTTTTTCTCCAATGGAGGGAGGGAAAAGTGAGAGGGAGAGAAAGCAGATTTTTGTGAATTGTATAAAATTAAATTTTAAAAACTTTCTAAAACACTTATATGAGATAGAAACTACTCCTCTAGGGCCCTCACCTCTATCAATATTAACTAGATGAGTGAGACATAAGAGGGATATTATATAATAATGGTAATTAATAATAATAAATAACATTTATATAATGCTTTAAGGTTTGCTAAGCACTTTAAAAATATCATCTCAGGTACCATTATCCTTATTTTACCAATGAGAAAACTTAAGCAAATGTCTTATAAGAGGTTAAATGACTTACTTGGAGTCACACAGCTAGTGAGTATCTGAGTCAAAATTTGAACTCATATCTTCCTGACTCCAGATAAAAACCACTATTCATTGTGCCACTTTTTGTTTATGTATTCAGTCATTTCAATCATGTCCAACTCTTCATAGACCCATTTGGATTTGGGATTATTTTTGGCAAAGATACTGGAGTAGTTTGTCATTTCTTCCCTAGCTCATTTTATAGATGAGGAATTAAAGCAAAGAGGGATAAATGACTTGACAAGGATCTCATATCTAGTGAGTGTCTGAAAATGGATTTGAATTTAGGAAGATGAGTCTCCTTAAACTTCAGGACAGGCACTGCATCCACTGCATCATCTAGCTGCCCATGTGCTTATGTACTTATATTCATATTGCATTACCCTCATGAAGAATTAGCTCCTCCATGGTTCTCTTCAACAATGAGATGTTTCAAACCAGTTCCAGTTGTTCAGTGATGAAGAAAGCCATATACACCCAGGGAGAGGCCCGTGGGATCTGAGCCTGAACCACAACATAGCATTTTCACACTCTCTAATTGATGTTTGCTTACATTTTGTTTTCCTTCTCAGGCATTTTTTTTCCTGTACAGCAAGATAACTGTATATATATATATACACACAGATTCGATCTGTCAAATATTTTAACATAATTAACATGTATTAGACTTCCGGCCATCTAGGGGAAGGGGTGGGGGAAAGGAGGGAAAAATTTGTAACAGAAAGCTTTGCAAGGGTCAATGTTGAAAAATTACCTATGCATATGTTTTGCAAATAAAAAGCTTTAATAAAAAAAAATTAGCTCCTTGAGGACAAGGACTCTTTTGTGGATTGTTTCTCCAGCCGCAGTATAGTACCTTATATATCCTACGAACTTCATAATTGTTGAATTGAATTGAATGCCACCCTCTGCTCAAAAATCTTCAAAGGCTCCCTGTTGTCTAGAATGATGGTTTCCAAAATAGAGGGTGTATACCCCATGAGATGTTCAAGATGATTCACTGAGATGTGGGAAGAAAATACTAAAACTTCTATTTATATATATTTTATCTTTTTTTTTTTAAAGAAGGAAGTTAAGCTTCACTGACATTTAATATATAGACACAACCATTATGTCAGATGCCCCATGTTAAAGGAGTTTTATGAAATATCATCCTAAGGATGGTGTAAGACAAAAGGTTAATTATAGCATTTTTCCTTGTTTATTTCCAGAAAAATTGCTATGTGTTGCCATTTATATGTATCTGGTTAAATGAGTTTACAGATTATAACAACTAATCTTAATTAAATTAATCCTCACAAAATTGACAAGTGGCTCAAAAAGTTTTCTTCAGAAAAACCTCAGAATGAAGATACTTTTAATCAAGTGAACACAAGCATAGAAGAACATAACAAAGCTAACATCTCTGTTTTGGGGACTTTGTCATGAGCCACATGATAAGGAAAAAAAAACCCTATGATGACCTAATCAAATCTGTTAAGAAGTTGATAAAAAATTTGAAATTATCAAGCTCATTTGAAATATGTATTTATATTCCCTAATGGATATGTCATGATCAACCTCATCCTTAAGTGAATATGAAACTCTGAGATATTCATTTACACTAGTATGAAATCATTATAATTAGCATAATCATTTAAAATTTAACTGTTATGGCTGAAAAAAAATGTTACCCATAAAAACTTTTTTATCTGCATACTTAGGAAACATGAAATACAAATTTTCTGATCTATTTAAAAGTTTTCCAAATGGAATAAAATCAGCTCATTTTAAAACTTACTTGTAAAAAATAAGAAAAAAATGCAACATTTTCCAGTTTCCACCTTCCATCCTCGAAGATGTAAATTTACCAGCTAAATTTCAATCAATTGATGTATTGGATTGAAAAATGAGTATCTTGTTTTAATAAGCACAGCCAATTATGCATTCCTTCCATTTCAAACTTATCTTTTCAAGATATCTTTTTCAGTCATGACTGTCATTAAAACCAAGTATCAAAATAAGTCAAACTTGGGACCAGTCCTAGGAATCACTTAATGTTACATAAGTGACATTATGTCACAAAATGTTAAATCAAGATTTAAAAAATAATATTTTATTTTCTTTCTCAATTACATGTAGAGACAATTTTTAGCATTCATTTTAGAAAATACTTTGAATTCCAAATTTTCTCTCTTCTACCCAAGATGGTAAGCAATTTGATATATAAACCAAGATTTTCAAAATAACAAAACAAATTTAATTAGCTTGTTTTGTTCTATTACTAAAGGAAAGTAAGGGGCATTCAAATGAGTAGGAAGAGAACCCTAAGAAAGGTATCACAAAAGCCCATATATAGGGAGAGAGGTGTCAATAGTGCTAAATGCTGCAGAAAGGGGAAGGAGGATGGGAATTGAGAAAAAAACATTTAGACTGGACAATTAAGAGATCATTGGCAACTTTGAGATAGCAATTTCAGTTAAGGTATGAGAATACCATAAACCTGCATAAGGAATCCTAGAAAAAGGTTCCTTTTCCTGGTTGGGCAGAAGCCAGTTATTCAATGACTAAACTCACTGAGAGCATAGGGTGCTAAAACAAGGAAATGGTGTGGTGTGGTAGAATGACCATTAAGCAGGCATCAGGAGACCTATGCTATGATCCTGAATCTAATCATGTGATCATGAGCAAGTCACTTGTCTAGACCTCAAATTTCCTCATCTGGAAAATTAGGGGGCTAGATTGTCCCAATAGAAAGAGCCTTGAGACTTGAGTGAGAAGATGGGTTTAAATCCCTTCTCTGGAAATTTGAAAAAAACATTTTTTTTTTTGCTTATATATGTACATTTGGTTTTTTTTTACATATTTCCATATGAATCATGTTAGGAGAGAAAAATCAAAAGAAAAGGGAAAAATCACGAGAAAAAAAAAACCAGGAGAAAAAAATGATGAAAATAATATGTGTTGATCTACATTTAGTCTCCATCCTTTCTCTCTCTGGATTCAGATGGAGTTTTCCATCCAAAGTTTATTGGGATTGCCTTGGATCATTGAACTGCTGAGAAGAACTAAGTCTATCATAGCTAATCATCACACATTCCTGCTGTGTATGTTTTCCCTTTTCTACTACATTGTGCAAATTTTTTTTTCCATAGGTTGGTTACAATTCACAGATAGATGGAAAGCCAGAGGAAATTCTTGCATTGGACTTTTCCCCCCAGACACTTTAAGTCTAATAAGTTAGTTATATTAAAAAGCACCCCTTTAATCTAATCTTTTAGAAAAAGAGATTTTTGCCTTTTGCTGAAAAAATCAGTATTTGGTTGCAAAGAAAGATCTCCACATCTTTTATTTAATGCTAATAAAATTAGCATTTTGGCACTGTATATTTGCTATCTAAATAATGATTGCACTTATATTAGTTACCTGAATCAGTTAAGCTTGGATGAAAATAGGGAGGAAAATAAGTATGACAGGTAAAATACCGACTCTTCCATATTGAGTAGTTATTATTGAGTCATTTTTCAGTCGTGTGTTACTCCATTACCCCATTTGGAGTTTTCTTGGCAAAAAATACTGGAATGGTTTGCTATTGCCTTCTCCAGTACATTTTACAGATGAGGAAACTGAGGCAGAGTATATGATTTGGTCAGAATCACACAGTTAGCAAGTGTGTGAGGCCAGATTTGAGCTCAGGAAAACTCCAAGCAGCTATCCATCTAAGAATATAAATTGTAGGTAGAATGCTAATCTGCACTGGTAAAGGGACTTTTCTCACTTGGGAATTTCCAGTAAAATCACTGGCCCTATATAAATGGAAGTCTTTCATGTGACTAATTGAAAAGAAATAGAGGTTCCAGATCCTACACAGCCTGTCCTTGACAATGACCTTCAAGGCTCCAGGCCTGGCATTCTTACCATTATACAACCTAGCTGTTCTTCTATTCTGAGTCCCATGTATGATAAATCCACATAAGAGTAAAAACATGGTTAATTCCCATGTTATCATTGTTAATTTACAAAACTGGAGGAAAGGGTCAATGTAAATGATAGTACTGTCAAAAATGCACCAAGATAGCAGTTAATTCAGCCCTGACCTTCACTTCCTTTGTAAATATATAATCAGTTAAGAAATAGGAATCAACCAAATTGTTTGATTGAATAAAAATGAATTGTTCTTTTTTTAAAATTTTTTTAAGTCTTTGTCTTTTGCTATTGTTCTGAGACATGATAGCTATCAAATGACCTTTCCACTCCTACTATTTTTACATTACATTTAGGAACTTTCTGGTACTTCAATAACTAATTTCTCCCAGCTTCCCTTTTGATGACTTTTAAAATTATAGATCAGTTTGTGGCTTCAAATCAGTAAATTGGAAATGAAAGCTTTAAACAGAACATTTTCTTGGAGCCATAAGTGGAACTGGCACTTGAAAGTCATTGTCAAGGGGAGAGTTGTGGGATCTGGAACCCCTATTTCTTTTCAGCTAGTCCATTTTATTTAGGAAAGGGATAGGTCCAGTGATTTCATAGATACAGGAAACTCCTAAGTGAGAAAAGTCCCTTTACCAATGTGGATTAGCATCCTCTCTACAATTAAATTCTTAGATTGATAGCTGCTTGGGGCATTGAGAGGTTAAATAACTTGCCCGCAGTCACAAAACCAGTGTATATGAGAAGTAGCACCTGAACCCAATTACCTTTGGGGCCAATCTCTACCTACTACAGACTACCACAGTATCCTGTCTGAAGGAGGTCCTGAGCTAGTTTCTTGAATTTAATGGATTCTACAGCTGAAGATTTTTTTTTTACAAAGCAGTCCTGATTAAGTGATTTACCTAGGGTCACACAGCAAGTAAGTATCAAGTGTCTGAGGTCAAATTTTAATTCATATTCTTCTGATTCCAGGGCTGGAGCTCTATCTACTGTACCACCTAGCTGCCCCAATTTAGTGGATTCAGGAGGCAGAATTGTATGAGAGTTTAAAAAGGATAATGGACATGGAGTTCAGGCCTTCAAAGGGACCACAGAACCAAATGGAAAGAATGATGACTGCAGAACTACGAAGTCTCAGGGGTCATTTATTGTGTATTGTATCCCCTAGTAAGTGACCAACATAAATGATATTCCTGATAAAGAAGCATCACGTCTGCAGCCAATTCAGCCCAGGGACTCACTGCCTTCATTAATGTTCAGTCAGGTAAGAAATAGGAGCCACCCAACTGGCTTGGATGAATGTAAATGAGTCCTTTCTATGACATCTGGGACAAGTGGTCATCTAGGATCCACATAATGACTTCTGACAAGGAAACACTTACCATCTCCTAAGCTTGTTCCGCTTTGGGACAGTTTTAATTGTTAAGATATTTTTCTTTCCTGCCTTACACAGAACAGACACTTAATACATATTTCTTGAATTGAATATAATTGGGATTAAAAATTTGTTTCTCTGCAACTTCTACCATAGAGAAGTTAGTTCGAATCCTCCTTGGATACTTACTGTGCAAATTGTTTTTCCTCACTGGGACTCACCTTCTTTATCTGTCAAAAGGGAGGACTGGGTGAAATGACAAGTAAGACTTATTTGCCACACATCATTTTATTCCATCTTGTGGCACAGTGGAAAGTGAGCTGTGGTCACAAGACCAGGGTTCAAATTCTATCTTTGCCACTTAGTTGCTGTGTGACCTTGAATAAATCACATCCTCTGTCCTTCGGTATCCTGATCTGTAAAATAAAGTCAGGAAGATTTCTATTCCTCAGTTAAAATCCATCCTCAGACATTTACTAGCTGTATGACTGTGGGAAAGTCACTTAATCTTGTTTGTCTCAGTTTCCTTATCTATCAAATAAACTGGAGAAGGAAATGGCAAACCACTCTTCTAAGAAAAACCAAAATGGGGTCATGAAGAGTCAGATATGACTGGAAAAATTATTGTATTGAACTAAAAAAATAAAACCCTTAGACTAGATAATCCAAAAGTTCCTTCTAGCATGAAATCCTGGAAACTCTGTCCTATAAATTTCATGTATTTATTTAGCACCATCCTTCAACGTGAATTGTGAGGTATTTTTGTTGTTGTTGTTGAGTCATTTTGATTGTGCATATCTCTTCAATGACCCCATTTTGGGGTACTTTAGTCAGAGTCAAAACACTCCACAAATGACATTCTGAAAAGTTCTGAGTTCAACTGGAGCATAAGACAGCCTAGATCAATGTAATCTGGGGGAGCACAAGAAAGTGACTTTGAGAAACTGTGTATGGGGAAATGCAAGCTCTGAGAGCTCACCTGGAGTATGGAGCTTACACACAAACTGAGTTTATAGCAAACTCATTTGCTATTTTTTTCCTGACTTGTCTGGAACATTCAACCGTCTCTGGCTCCCAAGACCTTGTCTTGTGATACTATGGCACGATCTGCCTTATTCCTGAACTATGTTATGGAAACTACTCAGAACCCTGTCTGGATCATCCACATCAACCTTGGGATGACCTCCCAAAATGCACATTTACATATGCAGGAAAATGCAGGAGTCCCAGTGAGGAGGCTTGTCAGTGGATTGTGTTTAAAATACTGGCAGTAGAGACACCTAGTCTGGTAATGAAATATATCTTGAAGATGAGAGAGTTCTGGCAAGCCAACTGGAGGACTGTCTGAGGTTTGACTCATAGAAGTGGAACATGGAACTGGGATAGGACCATAGAAATAATTCAACATGATCTCTTTTCAGTTATACTAGTAGTAATAGTAACTACCAATTACTCAGTGCTTTAAGGTTTACAAAGCACTTTACATATCTCCTTTGGTCCTGTGAGGTGCTATTATCCTCACTTTGCAGATGAAGAAACTGAGGCTGAGAGTGACTTGTTCAGCATCACACAATTTGTAAGTTCTAGGGAAGGATGTGAACTCAGTTCTTCCTGATTCTAAGTCCAGCACTAACTACTGAGCAACCAAACCGCTTTCCATTTTATAGGAGAGCAAATGGGGGCCCTGCAAGGCAGTGTCTTGCCCAAGGTCTCATGAAATGAGACAGCAGGAAAGAAAGGACTAAAACCCAAGTTTCCTGACATCATTTCCATTGATTTGTAATATATTCCAGAGATTCTCCTAAAAAACTCTTTGGAAATGTCAGAGGAATTGAAGGCTGGCAAGGTTCTTTGAAAATAGCATTAAGTTCCAGGTTTGTAGGATACATCTTAGTGGGGGAAGAGTCCCCTTTGACCAGAGAGGCAATAAACATTTTTTTTTGCAATTTTCATTGCATTTTTCTATTGAACAGTTCAAATCAATGTTGTGGTCCAGTCATTTCAGTTATACCCAACTCTTTGTGACCCCACTTGGAGTTTTCTTGGCAAAGATATTGGGGTAATTTGTCATTTCCTTCTCCAGTTTCTTTTCTACTTGAAGAAACTAAAGCTAACTGGGTTAAATGACTTGCCCGGGATCACCCAGCTATTAATGTCTTAGGCTTGAATGTGAGTTCAGGAGGAAAACCTTCCTGACTCCAGGCTTAGCATTCTATCCATTGTGCCCATAGCTGCTTTCAAATCAATGTAGAGAAGAGTAGGATCAAAAATTTCCCCATTCATTTTAATAATTCAAAGAGGGACAGGAACCACAGGGAAAAGGAAAAAATAGACAGAAAGCCAGAAAACAAAAGTCAGGCACAAAAGGGGAAAGGGCATATGACAGAGAGACATCATAACTCACTCTGAACAAATGTTTATTGTTCCAGTAAATAGTTTATAACCAAACCCCTTGCCTTACTCATCCTTGGGAAGATGGAGTATTAGTGTTTGTCCTGCCTTACTGTCCCTTGGGAGGATGGGATTAGTGCCTGTTCTGCCTTACTCACCCTTGAGACATTAGGAAAGGAGACCATAAAACAGCCTGAGGGCATAGGTGACTTCTGGAAAGGGTCTGACATAGCTGCAGGTGTCATATACAACATTCAGAAAGCATTTTGGGCAGTTGAATGAAATTGTTTTGGCTAAAAACAAAAGTCTTTTTATTCCTTATATTCGCTTTGAATATCATACATCAGATATTAAACCTAGCTGTAGGACTTAGAGATAGGAAGACCTGCATTCTGTAACCCTGAGCAAATTATTTAACTTTTCTGTGTTTTAGTTTCCTCATTTGTAAAACGGGGATGATAATAATAGAATCTAACTCATAGGTTAGTTATGAGCTTCACATGAAATGACCTATGTAAACACTTTATAAATGCTAGCTATTATTATTGTTGTTGTTGAATTTTTTTCAGTAGTAGCTAACTCTTTGTGACCCCCATTTGGGGTCTTTCTACTAGGCTCTGATACAGATACTAGAGTTTGCCATTTCCTTCTCCAGTTCATTTTACAGATGAGGAAACTGAGGCAAATGGATTTAAGTGATTTGCCTAGAATCACATAATTAGTAAGTATCTGAGCTCAGAAAGCTGAATCTTCCTGATTCCAAGCCCAGTAGTCTATCTGCTATGCCCCTAGCTGCCCATTTGGATAGAATGGGTAGAATGTTGGGCCTGCAGACAGGAAGAAAAAGTTGTGATATATCTTAAGTCTAAGAGGTCCCAACAGGCAGGAAGGGTAAATCAGAGAGGGTAGTCATTATAAGTACCCAAATTTAGAGGAGGAATCAGGACAAAAGATAAGAAGTGTTAGATGGACAGAACACAGGGAAAGGAAAGATGGAAGAGAGACATAGCAACAAGTACTAGATCACCAGTCGCCCCTGCATTCTAGATCACCTGTTTCCCCTGTTTTCACACTCTAAATCACCCACGTTCCCTGTCTTTGAGTTTTAGATCCCCTGTTTTCTGGATCACCTGTTTTCTCTCTTTGTGTTCTAGAGCACCTGCTTACCCTGTCTTTGCATTCTAGATCACCTGGTTTCTAGACTGTCTATTTTCTAGATTGCCTGCATTCCTTGTCTTTGTGTTCTAGGTCACCTGCAGGCTCCCTCTCATTCTAGATACTGGGTTTTTCCTCTGTCTTTATGTTCTAGACTACACATTTCCCCTGTCTTTGTGTTCCAGATCACCACTTTCCTTGTCTTTGCTGTCTAGATCTCCCATTTTCCTTGTCTTTGAATTCTAGGTCAACTGCCTCATGTTCTAGGTTACCCACTTTCCATGTCTTTGCATTGTAGATCACATGTTTTCTAGATTATTTATTTTCTAGATCACCTGTTTTCCCTGTCATTATGCTCTAGATCACCTATCACCCAATGCTCTAGTTCACTTGTTTTCTAGACCACCTATTTTCTGCTCTGGTTACTGAGGATTTTATAAGAATCAAATTTGGAAAGTAGGTAAAGCCAGAAATATGTTCCTGACTCTAGCACAAGACAGCTTCACACAAGTATGGTTTTAGGATCATTGACTCCTATTAGAAGAGAGATTGCTTTCCACAAAGTAAGTTAGATCAGAAGGAATGGGAAACTCCCAAAAGTGAAATTCCAAAGATACAAAGAGATAATGGTGGTGGGGAAAGGAAGGAGGAGGCCAATTTTCTTAACAAGACATCATGAAGGAAACTCTTAAGGCAATTTAGATTTCAGAAAGACATACCCAAAAAATGGAAGCAGGGGCAAGGAAAAGAGGCTGGACACAAAATCATGGCAAAATTAATTCTGTGAGAATAGTGTCAGCAATTTTCAGATGAAAAAATTGAAACTATTTCTAGTCATATGAAAAGGTGCTCCAAATCACTATTGATCAGAGAAATACAAATTAAGACAACTCTGAGGTACCACTACAAACCTGTCAGATTGGCTAAAATGAATGTTGGAGGGGATGTGGGAAAGCTGGGACACTGATACATTGTTGGTGGAACTGTGAATGGATCCAACCATTCTGGAGAGCAATCTGGAGCTACGCTCAAAAAGTTATCAAACTGTGTATACCCTTTGACCCAGCAGTGTTTCTACTGGGCCTCTATCCCAAAGAGATCTTAGAGGAGGGAAAGGGACCCACATGAGCTAGAATGTTTGTGGCAGCCCTTTTTGTAGTGGCTAGAAACTGGAAGCTGAATGGATGCCCATCAATTGAAGAATGGCTGAATAAATTATGGTATATGAATGTTATGGAATATTATTGTTCTGTAAGAAACGACCAGCAGGAGGATTTCAGAGAGGCCTGGAGAGACTTGCACGAACTGATGCTGAGTGAAATCAGCAGAACCAGGAGAACATTATACACAGCAACAAGACTATACGATAATCAATTATGATGGACATGGTTCTCTTCAACAATGATGTGATTCAAACCAGTTCCTATTGTTCATCGATGAAGAAAGTCATATACATCCAGAGAAAGGCCTGTGGGAACTGAGTGTGGACCACAACACAGCATTTTAACACTTTCTGTGAATATTTGCTTGCATTTTGTTTTCCTTCTTAGGTTGTTTTTTTTCTTCTCTCTTTCTAGATCTGATGTTTCTTGTGCAGTAGAATAACTGTATAGATATGTATATATATATTGGATTTGTCATATAATTTATCATATTTAGCATGTATTAGATTACCTGTCATCCGATCAATTCTGATGGACATGGCTCTCTTCAACAATGATATGTTTCAAACCACCTCCAATTGTTCACTGAAGAAAGCCATATACACCCAGAGAGAGGGATGCGAAATGTGGACCACAACATAACATTCTCATACTCCTTGATTGATGTTTGCTTACATTGTGTTTCCTTTATCTGATATATCGTTTGTGTAGATAAGATTTTTCTTACACACCAATGATAAGTTTGGAAATATGTATACATATATTCGATTTGCCAATATTTTAACATAATTAACATGTAGTGGATATCCTGCCATCTAGGGGAGGGGTGGGGAGTTGGGGGGAAAATTTGTAACGGAAACCTATGTAAGGGTTATTGTTGAAGAATTACCCACACATATGTTATGCAAATAAAATAAAAATTTAAAATAAAAAAAAAAAAAAAAAAA
>JAJPUD010000760.1:383559-435510 GCA_023553655.1 Myrmecobius fasciatus | reverse complement strand
TACCTGTCATCTAGGGGTGGGGGTGGGGGGAAGGAGGGGAAAAGCTTGGGAAAAAAAAGTTTTTTGCAAAGGTCAATGTAGAAAAATCACTCATATGTTTTGTAAATAAAAAGCTTTTAATAAAAAAAAAGAATAGTGTCAGGAATGCTAATGCTTAGAATGAATTGAGGCAAGTGAGGAGACTAGTTGACTACAAAAAAAGTGAGCTTTTTTTTAAGCTTTATCAGGAAAAAAAAAGATCAAAGAAAATCACAGGCTTTCTGACTGTGTAGAAAGGGTGTAGTGATAATGGACATCAGAGAGAACACAGAACTGCTCAAGTCTTGTTTTCCTTTTATTGTTTCTGCCAACAAGAGAATCTTCAGACAAGAAAAGAGGGAATGAAAATGGGGAATAGGAAGCTGAAACCTAATATGAGTAGGGAGATGGTAAGAATATAAGACAGCACCTCTAGGCCCTTAATGAGCTTCTGTTACAAGGAAAAGATAAAGCTACATCCTAAGATAGAAAGTAATGGATGAGATATTCTCAGCAATCTTGGAATGATTCCATAGAATAAGGGAAGGACACCAAAGGATTGGGAATGAACAAATATTATGATGTATTTTGAAAGATGGGGGAGAATGGAAGAAGATTTATATCAATTCCTGACAAGATTCTAGATTATATAATGAAAGGGATGGTTAGTGAGCATCTAGAAAAGCCAAGGTAACAAGTACTTATTAAGTTCTTACTATAGTAAATCAGGGAATACAATGAATGTATTAACCTAGATTTAGTAAAGCTTTTAAAAATGTATCTCAACCTCTTCTTGTGTGCAAGACAGACAGTGTGAGCTAAATAAGAGAAAGAAAGAAGACAATAAATAACATTTTAATTAAATACAAGATAATATAATACAATGCAATAGCACAATTCAGTAATGTCAGAACTTGTTGAGGAGCTCAACCAAGAGGTTTTCATTAATGGTTTTGATATTAGTTTAGATTATATGTCTCTAAGGAAGTGCCATAGGGATCTGTGTTTATTTTACATTTTTCATAAAAGTATAGATAACATGCTTACCAAATTTGTAGATGACACAGGCTGGTGGAGAAGTTAATATATTAGGTGAAGGAGTTAAGAGTCCAAAAAGAACCCAATAGACAAACTAGAATATTTGCTATGAAATTTGGGAAGAACAAATATTAAGAGTTATGTCTAAAATTAATTTCTTATATGTTAGATGGTAGAGATATGCCTAAATCAGAGTTGTCTGAGACAGATCTGGTTTTTTTTTTTGTTTTTTTTTTTAGTGAACTAGTGGTTTAATGTGAGTTAACAGTGTGATATAGCAGTCAAAATAGCTAAAGGAATTTTAGCTTTCACTAAAAGAAGGATGGTTCCCAGGCGCAGGAAGATGATAATCCCATTGTCATTCTCATCAATATACTTTCCCCTGGCAAGCCCACACCAGTAATCCTGATTAGTGCAGGAACTACACCTTAGGAAGGCTTGTAGTTGCTGTTATTGTTGTTTGTCCTTCTGTTCTTGAAGACTACCAAGATATCAAGGAGGGGATGCCATGACGTGCAGATGACTTGGATTTGAATAAGGGAGAGCTATGCAAGATCACCAGTCTCACTTTCTCCACTGGCCAGATATAGAGCAGGACAACCAGAGATGTCCCTGAATGCAGCGGGAGATCTTGGTCTTTTTAAGCTAAGGCATATTTAACAGGTCTCACTTTGACTGAGGCAATGTGCATTTAAGGATCAAGACTAAATAATAAAGAAATGAGGCAAAGATTGTTTCCGGAGGAAAAAGTGAGACTGGTGACCTTGCACAGCCCTTCATGACTCAAGTCCACTTAGGAAGGATATGGATAAACTGGAGACTGTCCAGAAGATGGCAACCAGGATGATAAATAGCAAGAAGGAAGGAAGGAAGGAAGGAAGGATATGCATTATTAATTGCTTGCTATACGTCAGGCACTGTGCTAAGAATTAGGTTCCTTGAGTCATGGGAACGCTTAGATTGAACGTATGTTATTAGCTCACACAGCTTTATGGTGTCAAGTACAGTATATTTAATATCTCTTAGGAGCCAGAAGCCTTAGCCATCAGAATGGGACTTTACAAATATTATCTCTTTCAATTCTCACGATAAACTCTGGTGGGGAGATATTATCACCATTTTAGAGCTGAGGAAACTGAAGCAGACAGAAGTTGTCTCTTGTCCAAGTTCACACTGCTAGTAAAGATCTGAAAATGGAATCTGAGCTGACTCCAGGCTCAGGACTCTAGCCACTGAGTCACCTCGCTAAAGATAATCCCATGCAAGGAGTGGGCGACAACTGTGGATGTCCTAAAGCAGTGAGCTCCAGAGGAAAGAGTACTGGACTTAAACTCAAGAAGTCCTTAGTTTGTTTGTCATATAATTTAACATATTTAACATATTTAGCATGTATTAGGTTATCTGTCATCTAGGGGTGGGGGGTGAGGGGAAGGAGGAGAAAAGCTTGGAACAAAAAAAAAGTTTTGCAAAGGTCAATGTAGAAAAATCACTCATATGTTTTGTAAATAAAAAGCTTTTAATAAAAAAAAGAAGTCCTCAGTTTGGATTTTATATTTTGTACTTAAACTTTGTGACTAAAGGCAGATCATTTAACCACTTATGTCTCAGTTTTTTTATCTGTTAAGTGGAGATAATAATAATTTCCTATTCACAAGAAGGTTCAAATTGGACAAATGTATGTCAAATGCTTGGCAAACATCCATTCTGTTTCATATAGTGAAAAAGACTTATGGAGAATGGGGGATGTATTATGTGAAGAGCCGTCATTTGTAAGAAATATTGTAATTGTTTTACATGACCTTGGGAGACAGAACTGATGGATGGATGAAAACTGAGGCTTGATGAGCTTCGGTGAATTTCCCTCACTAAAGGTTTTCTAGCAAAGAGCTGCTTATCCCTTGTCTGGTAGTTGTAGAAGGGATTTTTGGTGCTGGATTGGAGGATTTCTCATGTTCCTTTCCAGATCTCTGAAACATCTATCTCTCTGCCTTGGTTTTATGCCTCTTTTATGGTGAGGGCAGACAGGAACCAAAAGCCAGCTTTCCAGATTCCCTAAGTCTTTTGAATCCAGCACAGCCTGAAATTCGGGCACTAGCATCCTTCCAGCCGCACTTCTGTTTTTTTTTTTTTGTTTTGTTTTGTTTTGTTTTGTTTTTTTGCAAAACATATGTATGGGTAATTCTTCAACATTAACCCTTACAAAGCTTTCTGTTACAAATTTTCCCCCTTTTTTATTAAAGCTTTTTATTTTCAAAACATACACATGGATAACTTTTCAACAATGACTCTTGCAAAACCTTGTGCTCCAATTCCCCCCACCCATTCCCTCCCTTAAATGGCAAGTAATTCAATATACGTTAAAAATATTAAAAATATGTTAAATCCAATATATGTATACATATTTATACACTTCTCTTGCTGCAAAAGAAAAATCAGATCAAAAAGGAAAACAAAATGAGAAAGAAAATAAAAATGCAAGCAAACAACAAAAAGAGTGAAAATGCTATGTTGTGATCTATACTCAGTTCCTACAGTCCTGTCTATGGGTGTAGATGGCTTTCTTCATCACAAGATCATTGGAATTGACCTGAATCATCTCATTGTTAAAAAGAGCCACGTCCATCAGAATTGATCTTTGTATAATCTTGTTGTTGCCATGTACAATGATTCCAGCCCCACTTTTGAGAGCAACCAACCCCCATGTACAGGGTCAAACCCACTCCAGGCTGAGTCTTTAGAGAATTCATTCAATTCCAGCAAAATAACAATAATTATTATACCTCACATTTATGTAGAGTGCTTTAAGGTTTGCAAAGCACTTTACATATATGATCTCATTTGATCTTCACAAGAAGTTAGGAGAGAGGGGCTTTTATTAGGCCTGTTTTGCAGAGAAGAAAAACTGAGGCAGAGAACAGTTAGACTAAACTCCACCTGCAGGGTCAGATCTACTCTAGGCAGTGCCTTTAAAGAATCATTTCCACTTCAGCAATAACAACTACCATTTATTAAGCTCTTTAAGTTTTTATTTTAAAGTATTTTATTCATATTAATTTTATAGACGAGGAGATAACTTGCCCAGTCATATGCTTATAAGTGTTTGAAGCAGGATTAAACTCACATTTTCCTAACTATGGTTCAGCATTCTCTTCACTCCTCTATCACTAGAGTACTGGACACTGGACAACAAAGCAACATATTTTGTGACAATCTCCTTACTCTTCCCTTCAGCTTTTCTCCCTAGTCTTAGTAAATAAGTTCCCATTTTGCTCCACCTCTTCTGCATTTCTGCCTTCGGGTCCTTCCCCTCATTAAACCACATATAATCAAGAAGTTTGGGAATCATCAGCACAGGACCCTCCCTCAAGTTTTCCACATTACCTAGTCTGCTATACATCTTTGCCCACTTTAATCCCTGCTTTCTATCATACTAATTTGTGTGCATGGTATGATAAACCCTTCCCCTTCTTCCCCCAGGCACATAATCACCTCAAAGGTAGGGGTTGTTTTCTTTTTCTTTGAGCATCCCCTGAGTTTGCCCCAGTGCCTTGCACATAGTAAATGCTGAACAAATGTCTGTAGAATCGAATTAGCATCTTTGTGAGCATTTTTCCAATTACATATCTCTCTCTTTAGAACTAAGGTCCTACTCTGCTTACCTAGCTCAATTCCAGGCCTTTTGCTGAGTTAAAATGAAAATTCAGACATCCAGATTACAGGCTACACAGGCTGATATCTACCTGCTTCATTTGCTGACACAATTCCTTTTTATGCCTTCCCACTCCTGCCTCCTTCCCCTACTGGGGTTAGGGAGGAGTGGTTCACTATTTGTCTGCCTCACTCTGGTGGGTCTATCCAATCCTAGTTAGACCCACCTGCCACCTGGTCCAGCAGAACCTCAGCTCTGGTGGCTAGGTCCTCTGGTTTCAAAAAGATGTCAAGTACCTTTCAGTTGGTATTATAAGTTTGTGTGAGCTGGCACAGACAACATAAAAGGACCCCAGATCTTTGTTCTCATCCTTTGAAGACCTATAAAGAAGAATGACTTTAATGTACCATTACCTTCCCAGAAAATTTTAATTTGGGAGTATGGCTCCACAAGAGGTGGGGCAGACACCAAGCAAGCTTCACCTGCCTTATTGTGCCTAATCCTATTTCTTCTTCAGTAGATTTTTCTGTGGTTTTCCACCTGTATTATAAATATTTTCCCAGACAGGTGTATGAATCCCACCACAGGCAAGAACCTAGTACTTAGAAACTGGGGCTAGGAGATGGCTTATGTCCTCCGGTGTATCCCAGGGATTACTTACTTATGGAAAATTGAAATGTGGAAGGCACTGTAAATAGTACATTCAAAGTCCAATCTCTAATATAACAAAGGAGTTTAAAGAGAGGCCCACAACAGGGGATGAGCCACTGGAAAAAAAAAAAGCTCACAAGGATTCTACTGCTGGAATAATGCCCACCCAGATCCTAATACTGGAGGAGTGCCCACACAGCCTTATTACAGGGACTGAGGAGGGGGCGGGTGTGTTTGTGATTGAGTTACTGAACTAATTCTGAACTGCTGGAAGCCTCTACTAAGACATACTGGACTGATGATGAAGTCCCTTTGGAGGATCTTTCTTGTGTTAAAGTCTTATTCAAAGAGAAAAAAGGCTTGTCAAATGATTCAATATGTAAGTATTTTTAGGTTGAGGAGAGTAAAATTGCATTACCAGCTCCATATTTAGAACATGGTTAAAACACACCCTCCCCTCATTTTCTTCTCTACTACACTCTGGTTCTGTGGCTCTAGGAAAATCATAGGTAACTTTTTAAGGCAAGGTGGAAAAGCAGGTACCAATCTGTTGGGTAGAGGGAGTTTCCTCATGGGGAGTTCCCCTGGGAGAAGGAATATACTTCCATGGACAGGATCATGAAGCTAGAGGCCATCTAGTTGAATCTTTCCATTCAACAGGTTAGGAAACTGAGGCCCAAAGAGATCTCACCTCTAAGTTACACAGGTGGTAAGTGCCAGAAACAGGATAGCTTCCTTTGCTGTCCCCATAAGATTTCTAAGACAATATATCTCTTTTTAATTTATTATCTCTATTATTTTACTTATCCCTATTTTTATTTATTTATCAAACAAATCTTAATTTTTTCTAAAACTAAAATTCCTCTTCATGGAAAGCCTAACAGAATACTGACCACAGGAACAGAATACCTGGGTTTGACTGAGACCTGGGGAGGATTAAGGCTGGGCTCATCCGCATAAGACTCTCATTAGTGGAGAGGATGCTGCCCTGATATTGTATATCTTGAGTTTTCCCCTAACTCCTCCCCTTTCCAGATGTTCAGAGATAAATCAGCATCTGTCTAGAAAGAGAATCTTATGTAAATGATGCAGCTTTGAACTCTAAATTACCCATACTAATTGTCTAATAGTAATCAAGGTATTAAACCTCCTTAGGCCTTAGATTCTTCATCTGTAAAATAGGACAACCACATATAAGGTATTCCATAGTGTTGTTATGAAGTTCAAATTGGATAATAAATGTGAACTTGTTTTTGTAACCCCAAAGCAGAAGGAGGATCAATGGACCTGTGACCTAAGGCAAATGGGTAACTCAGTAGTTAACAATGCTGGGCCTGGAATCAGGAATACCTGAGTTCAAATCTGCCCTCAGACAATATTCTAGCTATGTGACCCCGAAAAAATTATTTCATCTCTGTCTCAGTTTTTTCAACTGCAAAATGGGGTGGGGTGAGGAATAATAGCATCTACCTTCCAGGATTGTTGTGAGAATCCAATAAGATAATATTTGTAAAGTGCACAGTGCCTGGCACATAGTAGGTCTTTTATAAATTGTGGTATGGATTGTATAGAGAACTCCTGATGGTATAGGTAATTCCCATCAAAGGAAGTTGGCTCCTGCTCTGCAATTTATCATCTCCAAAGTTCATCCTGGACACTGAAGGGCTAAATGTTTTGCCCTAAGTGATGAACTCAGGATGTATCAACCTGAACCCAGCTCTTCCTGCTTCAGAGACTGGCTCTTCTTCCTCTTCACCATGCTGCTGCTCCTAATAATAAGCTTTGACCAAAGTGGATGACATCAAGACTCAGATTTAAAATGTTTATTTCCAGGGCTCTTTCCCCTCCCTTCCTATCTTGGTACTTTATCTCTTGGATCCAAGATGTTAGATGAACACCAAGGTTCTATAAACATTCCTGCTGACATTTAAGCAGATTTGAGCCCTCTCCATTCTCCCTGTAGGCTCCTCTGGCTCCAAATCCACTTCTGTCTTCCTTTTACTGTGGAGCTGACGTCAGCTTGACTAGGCTGCAGCCAAGTGCAGTCCTATTACTAATGAGTTGGCAAGAGGAACAAAACACATAGCAGCTCTCCTGGAACTATTTTGTCATTTGCTGGAACAAATAAAAATGGCTCTCAGGACTTGGAAAAGAACAAATGTCATTTGAATTTGCTTATTTGTTTTCCCATATCAGAATGTAGATTTTACCACACCCTATAGAATTCTGACTGGTTAGGAAACATAAAAATGATTAAAAAAAAAAAGTCAAAGGAAAACTGCCTATTCTGCCTTTTCCACTTTCCAAACTTTGTCCTTTTCACATTCATGCTTAGCTCTTTGTTATGGAATATTGGGCATCAGTTTCTTATAGCAACTGGGATCTTGCTTGGTCGGTTCAACTGGTGAGTGAACCTGCACTCCAAGTTTACAACTCAAGATTATCCTCCCCAGTCCAAGCAGTTGGCTGGCTCAACTCTTGCAGAATGATGATAAAGATGGACAGATGTACCTTTCATAAAGGATTGACTTTTAGGTTTTCTGTCCTAGGATCTCAAGATTTTGGGAGGTTTACCCACTTTTTTTCAGGGAAAGGTCCCTGGGACTGGTCTTTGTGAACACAGGAGAGAGATACATATGCACATATCTACCTAAATACCTATAAATATGTATTTGTATTTATTATATTATATATTTCATTAATATAAATATCTTTCATAGATATTGAAATTTTCTAGATAGAGATGTGCTCTAATCAGTGGTACTGAATATACTCATGGTCTACTCTAGAGCACCCAGTCTGACTGACGGCATGGGGTAGGGGAGAGGAGAATTTGAAAAGATGGGTGCAGAAACTGGGGAAGAATAATAGCAGTCAGATACCAGGCGCACAACTCACCTTCCTCATGCCACTTGCCCTTGGTGAGACTCTGACAAATAAGTATAAGGATGAACTCAGAGATTTTTTAGTTTTTGACGACAGTATGGACATGTCAAGACTGGTTGACCAGGTAGAGGAAAAAAGCTACTCCCTATGGGAGTAGCTTTGCTTCTGTGCTTTTTTTTTCTATTCCATGCTCCCCAGCACCATCTTTATTTATTTTTATACCTTTTTTTTATTTTCAAAACATATTCATGGATAATTTTTCAACATTAACCCTTGCAAAACCTTGTGTTCCAAATTTTCCCCTCCTCCCCTAGGTGGAAAATAATCCAAAATATGTTAAACATGTTAAAATATATGTTAAATCCAATATATGTATACATATTTATGTAATTATTGTGCTGCACAAGAAAAATCAGATCAAAAAGGAAAAAAATGAAAAAAGAAAATAAAAAGCAAGCAAACAACAAAAAGAGTGAGAATGCTATGTTGTGATCCACGCTCAGTTCCCACAGGCCTCTCTCTCTGGGTGTAGATGGCTCTCTTCAAGACAAGAGCATTGGAACTGGCCTGAATCATCTTATAATTGAAGAGAGCCATGTCCATCAGAATTGATTCTTGTATAGTCTTGTTGTTGCCATATATAATGATCTCCTGGTTCTGCTCATTTCACTCAGCATCAGTCCATGCAAGTCTCTCCAGGCCTCTCTGAAATCATCCTGCTGGTCGTTTCTTACAGCACAATAATATTCCATAACATTCATATACCATAATTTATTCAGCCACTCTCCAATTGATGGGCATCCATTCAGTTTCCAGTTTCTAGCCACTACAGAAAGGGCAGCCACAAACATTCTTGCACATGTGGGGCCCTTTCCTTCCTTTAAGATTTCTTTGGGATATAGGCCCAGTAGAAACACCCCAACATCATTTTTATAGGAGAATAGAAAAAGTTTGTAGTTAGAAAACTGAGAAATCCCAAACCTCAGAAGTTATTGAGTCTTTACATGGATAATAGCCAGGGGCAGTCTATCCGTCACCTAGATTTCAGTCTCTAACAGAGAGACACAAATTTTTAGACAGAGAAGTAGAACCTAAAGAAAAGATTAAGCCCAAAGGCACTAATTAGCTGGAAAGACCCAACTTTGTTTCCTAAAGTATGTGGTACCTGGGGCAAAGGGTTGGGCTACTGAGGATGAAATGCCTTAGCCAATATTCAGTGGAAAGGGAGAGGCAGGAGATTCCATAAAAGAGAAAGAAACCTCCATAAAGGGAAAAAGAAAAGTCAGGAAGGATTTTGTTTTTTTCACTTCTGATAGCTGGGACTGGTCTTATGGCTCAGTGTGACCTCCTTCTTTTCTAAAAGTGCTACATAAAAAGACTTTGGTCTTTGAACTGAAAAGAAGAGATAACCAAGCATTTCAGGTAAAGCCCAAAGTGGAAAGCACAGAGAAGTCCCACAATCACCTGCCCAGCAGGGCAATGTTGGGCAGCCTCCATGAGGGCATGGAATCTGACCTGGCAGGAGCAATGTAAATTCTCTGCAACATCAGGGTTCCCAGTTGCTCCTACACACAAATGTCTCACTCATAAATGCTTTACCTTTCCTCACTTGTACTCTGGCTTTCATATTCTCCCACTGTATATGAATTTTTTTTCCTGAGGCAATTGGGGTTAAGTGACTTGCCCAGGGTCACACAGCTTGTATATGATTTTTTCCATGTTCTTTCTATGTGTCCAATTCTTCCCATTAACGGTGTATTTGTTGAAGAATACTTAGGTTTGAGATAAAAATGTCTTATTATTTTGATTATTCTGCCCTTTTCTTAAATGCTTTTGTGATGAACTAATTGTGCTCTCTGGAAACACACTGGTAGCTTTGCTATGGTTTTGCTGGATGTGGATAGACCCCCAGAGTACCTTGAACATGGGGGTAGCTATCTCTGGGAGATGTATCCTGAGAACTGTGGGGTGCTTACAGGCATGCTACCTCCTGCTAGAGAACCCCAATAGCTTTTTATTGAAGTACTAAAGGGATACATGCTTCTATGCTTTCAAGCAAATGAGATAACTGGGAGAAGTTAAAATTTGTGCTCACAGCCCCAGAAAAAGTGAAATCAATGCTTCTGGATGTCTTCCTGCTCCCATTAAGGATGTAGCCTTTGAGAAAGATATCAGGTACTATGCATTCAGCAGCACAATTTGGAGAATTTCCCAGTTGAAGAATAAAAACTTTTTTTATTCAGTTCCTTATTGGGAACCCCTAAAAGGGGAACCCCAAGTTTTTTAACCTTCCTTGTTGCTAGGGATGGGTTGGATTGATTGAGGATTTACAGTTTGAGTTGTGTATCCTGGGGGCTTTGATAGTGTGTCTCATGCCTTTTCTTGCTATTTTGATCAAACATTTTGTAAAGTCATGACCTTGATAAGGAAATTCAATGACAAATGGAACACAAGAGGAATATCTAGCAACTGGGAGCTAGAGCTGAGTGGTTTGATTTGATTGAAGAATCAGGAGGCTTGGGTTTAAATCCCAACTCTGAAAAGTCATTTAGTCTCCATGGGCCTCAGTTTCCCCAATATGCCTTCTATCTCTAGACATATGATCTTATGACACAAGCAGGGAAAAATATACACCTTTGACAGAGATCCGAGTGTAGTTCATGCAGAGGGCAGAACTAATAGTTGAATGCCAGCCAGCTGCCCAGAGAACAATTTACCTTGGGCAGATATATCACCCTCTGGTGGTGGCAGGTTGTTAAATTACATAGATGTCTATCTATTTCCTCAGAATTTATTTCTTCAGATTTATTCACTTTAAAGAATTGCACACTTTGCATTAGCTGTCTCAGAGCTTGAAGGGGAAAGCATTTAAACTTTATAGCATTCTAACTTTTAGTGCTCACACTCAATTTCCTCAACAGAATCCATCTGAGACTTTCATCTTCCAGGATCCCATCATTTTCACAAATCCTGGAACCTTAGTTATCATGCTCTTCTTTTGTGCTCCAAGGAAACTCTCTTGAGGAAAACATATGAAAATGAGATACCCAAGGATGATCATGACGGTGCTTAGGTTTCATAAACCACAGAGCCAGAAATCAAACGAATGGATCTCTAAATGCTCACAAAGCCCTGGGGACTTCTAAAAATAAGTAAGTACTACCTTGGCAAGAATCGTTTCTTTTGGCTGGAGGTGGGACTGAGAGGCTTCCCTGTAGTTCGAGTCTGGGGAAACCTCTCAAAGCCAACTGGTCCCAATTAGAGGAGATTTTCCATCCAGATGCATAGAAAATCTAATCTCTTAGGAAATGATGAGACAGCACTGATCCTTCTTGAGCCAAACAGGAAGGAGACAAGGGGAAAATAGAAGCTGTAGTCTCTTAATGGAAAAGATTGAATTAAACTTGAGTTTTCGAGGGGGCTCCTGTCTGGCTCTAAGCAATTCATTGGGTCTTTTCATCCCAGCAAGCTTCCCCATATGAAAGAATTCTGGATGGCCTTCCAGTGACACTTTACAGGATGGTAAAATGATAGAAAAGCCTTCTGAAAAAAAAATAAACAGAAGACATAAGCAAGGAGAACAAACAGGGCATAACAATATATTATCCTTTGTCTCAGAACAGTTATGAATCTAATACATGCAAACATTTTGCCCTTTTACTTGGAGCCAGACAAGCCTCTGAGTTTCATCAGTGTCTGGAATGCCTGTACACCCCGTGCTTGGGAAAGTTCAAAGTAAATTTAACCAAAGCCAATAGCCACTCTGCTCTATAAGAATTGGTAAGTCAGACATACTTTCCCCTTCTCCTTTTCTTTTCTTCTTAATCAGCCTGAATTTAGCAACGACAGGAACAAACCCTCCCTTCTTTCTCCCTCTGAGGAAAACCTCCACTGCTGTCAATGGAGTTCTGTTTGTGGGCAGCAGAGAATATGGCCCATTGTACAGGCAGATGCAAATGATGGTCCAGATTCAACAAAAAAAAAAATCTGTCTTCCACACAGAGAAAAATCAACAAGAGACTGTAAAGACAGACATTTTCTTTATGATATAGAAGCAGATTTTTGCAAAAAACAAAACAAAACAAATTCTGCTGGGCTTATATCCCAAAGAGATCTTAAAAGAGGGAAAGGGCCCCACATGTGCGAGAATGTTTGTGGCAGCCCTTTTTGTAGTGGCTAGAAACTGGAGACTGAATGGATGCCCATCAAATGGAGAGTGGTTGAACAAATTATGGTATATGATTGTTATGGAATATTATTGTTCTGTAAGAAATGACCAGCAGGACGATTTCAGAGAGGCCTGGAGAGACTTGCATGAACTGATGCTGAGTGAAATGAGCAGAACCAGGAGGTCATTATACACGGCAACAACAATACTTTATGACAATCAATTCTGATGGACATGGTTCTCTTCAACAATGAAATGTTTCAAACCAGTTCCAATTGTTCAGTGAAGAAAAGAGCCATCTACACTCAGAGAGAGAATTGTGGGAACTGAGTGTGGTTCACGACATAGCATTTTCACTCTTTTTGTTGTTGTATGCTTGCATTTTATTTTGCTTCTCTTTTTTTTAAACTGGTTTGATTTGATTTTTCTTGTGCAGCATGATAATTGTGTAAATTTGTATGTATATGTTGGATTTAACATATATTTCTACCATGTTTAATATATATTGGTCTACTTGCCATCTAGGGGAGGGCATGGGGAAAGTGGGGGAAATTAGAACATAAGGTTTTGCGAGGGCTAATGTTGAAGAATTGTCCGTGTATATGTTTTGAAAAATAAAAAGCTTTAATAAAAAAAAACAACAACAAAACCAAACTATTTTCTTGTGATTAGTGACATATGGATATAGCTATGAACACATATATATTTATGCACATATTTGTATCATATATACATAGTGTCACTACTGAGTTTGGAAGTGCAACTGTACATAAAATTGTTATTATTATTATTTTTTCTGCAGATTCAAGTCTCAACAATGACAGGTAAAACATTGTGAAGCATGCATAGTAAAGGCCCAACCAATCTGCTGGTTTGAAGTAGTATAGGAAAAGGTTTAGAAACAGCTAAAATTAGGAAAAATGACTGTTAAGATGAATAATTCTTTCTCTTTTTGTATCTTTGAGGCTGTCCCAGTCCTGAAGAGCACATCTTATGTTTTAAGATCACTTCTAAGGTCTTCACTGTCTGAGCCCATTGAAGGTTCTTCCAGTCCTGGTAGCCAAAGAGAAATGGAGAACCCCACTCTACTTATCTTGACCTTCCTTCCTTTATACATATTCACTTGCCAGTTGCTTGAAAGAAAAACAAAATTTGAAGCTCCCCTCTCCAAACAGGGACAATCTGTACTTCAGTGTCAAAAACCAAAGTCCTACTCTGAGGTACCACCTCATACCTATCAGATTGGCTAAGATGACAGGAAAAAATAATGATAAATGTTGAAAGGATATGGGAAAACTGGGACACTAGTACATTGTTGGTGGAGTTGTGAACTGATCCAATTATTCTGGAGAACAATTTGGAACTATGCCCAAAGAGTTACAAAACTCTAACATATCCTTCGATCTAGTAGTGTCACTATTGGATCTGCATCCCAAGGAGATCATAAAAAAGAGGGAAAGACCCATATGTGCAAAAATGTTTGTAGCCGCTCTTTTTGTGGTGGCAAAGAATTGGAAAATGAGTGAATGCCCATCAGTTGAGGAATGGTTGAATACATTATAATATAATATATGAAAATAATGGAATATCATTGTTCAATAAGAAATGATGAATAGGGTTATTTTTTTTATTATTAATACTTTTTATTTGCAAAACATATGTATGGGTAATTACTAAACATTAACCCTTACAAAGCTTTCTGTTACAAATTTTCCCCCCTACTCCCCACCCCTCCCCTAAATAGCAGGATATGCACTACATGATAATTATGTTAGAATACTTAAGTCGAATATATGTATAGTTATTGCCACACATCATTTTTTTGTTCAGGAGAAATCGTATCTATAAGAGAGAATAATCCAATAAAGGAGATACAATGCAAGCAAACCTCAATAGAGAAAATGAAAATGTTATGTTGTGGTCCACATTTCACATCCCTCTCTCTGGGTGTACATGGCCTTCTTCACTGCACAATTGTAATTGGTTTGAATCATTTCATTGTTGAAGAGAGTCATGTCCATTAGAACTGATCCTCATATAGTACTGTTGTTGCCGTGTACAATGATCTCCTGGTTCTGCTCATCTCACTCAGCATCAGTTCATGCAAGTCTCTCCAGGCCTCTCTGAAATCCTCCTGTTGGTCGTTTCTTACAGAGCAATACTATTCCATAACATTCATATACCATAGTTTATTCAGCCACTTTCCAGTTGATGGGCATCTACTCAGTTTCCAGTTTCTAGCCACACACAAAAAGAGCTGCCTCAAACATTCTTGCACATATGGGGCCCTTTCCTTCCTTTATGATTTCTTTGGGATATAAGCCCAATAGAAACACTGCTGGGTCAAAGGGCATGGACAGACTGATAACTCCTTGAGCATAGCTCCAAATTGCTCTCCAGAATGGTTGGATCCGTTCACAGCTCCACCAACAATGCATCAGTGTCCCAGTCTTCCCACATCCCCTCCAACATTCATCGTTATCTTTTCCTGTCATTTTAGCCAATCTGACAGGTGTGTAGTGGTACCTCAGAGTTGTCTTAATTTGCATTTCTCTGATCAATAGTGATTTGGAACACCTTTTCATATGATTATAAATAGTTTTAATTTCATCATCTGAAAATTGTCTGTTCATATCCTTTAACCATTTATCAGTTGGAGAATGGCTTGAATTTTTATAAATGTGAGACAATTCTCTATATATCTTAGAGATGATACCTTTATCAGAACCCCTAAATGTAAAGATGATTTCCCAATTTGATGCTTCCCTCCTAATCTTGTCTGCATTAGTTTTGTCTGTACAGAAACTTTTTAACTTAATATAATCAAAATTATCTATCTAGTGTTCAATTAAGAGTTCCAGATCTTCCCTGGACATAAATTTTGAATAGGGTTATTTTGGAAAAGCCTAGACTTACATGAACTGATGCTGAGTGAAGTGAGCAGAAATAGGAATGTATACAGTAACATCAAGATTATGTGATGATCAACTATGAGAGACTTAGCTCTTCTCAGCAATCCAATGATCCAAGGCCATTCCAATAAACTTTGGATGGAAAATACCATCTAGATCCAGAGAGAGAACTATGAAGATTGAATGTGGATTGAAGCATACTATTTTTAACATTTTTTCCCATTTTTTTCTTTATCAGGGCTTTTCTCTTTTTGTTCTGATTTTTCTCTTCCAATATGAATCATATTGGAATATGAATCATATGTAAAAATTGAATGTACATGTCTAACCTAAATAAATTAAGCAACAACAAAGCAAACAAATAAAAGCAACCAAAGTCCTCAGAACTCTTTTCATTTCAGCCAAGAGTACATTGCTTAAGTCTTTCTATACATTCATACCTGAGGTAGCATCTCTTGGGATCTCAGTATTGATGCTCATTTTGATGGAATGGAAAGAAGTATGCTTATTTGAGATCAAGCATTTATTATCAATAAGTAACAAATGGAGTTTTTTTTTAAAGTATGGACATGAAAATTTTTTGTAATCTTTTAAAATTCAAATCTTGAGAAGAAAAGTGAACAAATAATAAGTTGCCATGAAATCATGTTTGTCTTGGTTCTATTTGATTTTTTTTTAATTGGGGCTTTTCTAAGGATATGAGCATCTGGGGATCCATAGGTTTCAACAAATTAGGTTGTTTCATAAACGGAAAGTCAAAGTAGTATCAGCTTTGCTTATGATTCACATAGGTTGTACTAAATAAAACTCTGCTCATAGCACTTATAACTGCTTGTTCTGCATTGGCATGTGCTCTGTGGGACATGGTAGCAACCAAGCCACATCTCCTATAACTGTGCATGTACTCCAACTTGCCCACACCTGTGTGCTGAGAGCTCCCAGCCTCTGCATTCGCTCACACATGAAAAGCTCTTCTGTGGACCCCAGCTCCATGTCTCTACAGCTGACTGCCCACACTTTCTCCGCTCATGACAACTCCCACATTCCGCACTTGCCTGGACAATTTCTCTCCTGCTCTGTGGAAAGGGACCTGACATCCACTCACCACAGCTATTTTCTCTTCTTCCTTCAATGACAGCACACAAGCCAACTTCTAACCACCTTAAAGCCACATGCAGCAGCCCCTCTGATTATTTCCTATGGAAATTTGATTGCCTGTTTCCCCTTTCCAACCACCCCACAGTGGTAAGGGAATGATGTCTTTCCATGCAAGTGGCAATACCTGTATGTGCTTTCCCCTCTTAGACACAAATACATAGTATCCAACTTTTGGGGGAAAATGATTCAATGTCTTCAACTACCTCAAGGTTGGACAAGGTGAATGAGCTGTAGGGGGGGAAAGTGTGTGTGTGTGTGTGTAGTGGAAGGAAAGGAGGAAGAGGAAGCCATCAGAAGGTGCTAAAAAAACCTCAACAAAACCACGTTTTCATATTTTAGTGAATATAACAAAGCTACAACTAGTCAGGGAGGGAGGGAATGCAAGCTGGCTTTGTGACAACAGTGTCTTCCTCCACTCTTTCATAATTACCTTTTAAAAGTCTGCTAATTATTTAGGACAATATCTCCTTCCCTTTTCTCCATTCCAGATCATGCTTGATGTTTGTTTGGGTTATTTTCCACCTGTCTAAAATATTGGGGAGGGCTGGGCATGTTTATATTATGGTTTGCCCTAATTGTTGTTCATCCTTTGTTCTTGAAGGGGACCAATGAAATCACAAGCATGATGTGCTGATTTACAAGTGAATTGGATCTGAATGACTGCACAGAGTCATCAGCCTCACTCTCTCCTCCAGGATCATCAGTATCCAATGGCAAGACACAGGTCAAGATGACAAGTAATGGCTTAGGTTTCAGTGGGGGACCATAGCCTTTCTAAATGAAGGTCTTTCCCAGGTCTCAGTTTGTCTGAAGTCATGCCATTCGATGACTAAAGTCTAGGTACAAATTGAGATGAAATATGATTCAATTTACCATCCCAAAGATCAATCTGCCCTAATAATTGCACTTACGATGATCCTACGCGCTAAGATTTTTAGGATGTGTGTATCTAGTGGATGTGCTGCATGGCCCCAATTGCAAAGTGATACTTGCTGGCCCCTTAGAAAGGTGGAAGAAACTTCCTTTTCTTGCTGCTTGAAGCTATAATCTTACATTGCTTCAGCTTGGTTCATGGATTAGACATCATAGATTTTTTTGTATTAAGGACCAATATCTTCTTCAGCTCCTCAGGGATAGCATTATCTCCTATCTCATTTCTTTTTCTATGCTTACTTAAATCAGATCCTGCCTGCCCTGGAGAGAAACAAAAAGGGAAAGACAGAAGAATCTATTGGATGCCTCCAAAATTCAGTGGGAGATAGTGATAAGGCCTAGGTCTTGTGAGCTTCAGTGCCTTAACAGAACCATTAAACAGTGCATGTTGATATCCCATGATCTGAGTTAGGAAGATGAGGATGGGAAGAGAAGAAATATGGGATGGAATCACCCTAAGTTGGCCAAAAATGAGAAAATGGAGACAGGTAAATAGAAGGCACTCCTCATACACATCTGAAGAGGCTCTTTTTGGGTAGTTCTAGAGAATCTGTTATTAAAGAACAGAAGGAATAAATAGTCTGGTACCATTCTGGTTCTGCAGCATGGAAGAACTGTAACATTATCCTAATCTTGGGTTAGAACTGGCACGATTTCCTGGAGGGAAGGAGAAATTTTGAGGGAGCTTCTGTAAGAAAAAACAATGATGGAAAGCATCTGACATTACAGAGGACAAGAGTTTTATGGTGGGTAGAGCTTGGTGAAAGGAAGATCGAGAACAGGGGTACTGACAAGAAGCACCATACTGCTAATTGGAAGCAGAGAGGGATGACTTCAATGAAATGAATGGGAGCTATCAAGGTGAGAACAATCCTGACTTCATGCCTTGCTTTAAATCCACCCAAAGCAGTATTTTGAGTCACAAAGACTTAGGAAGAAGGAGAGGGTAGAGTTGAAGGTAATTTGCTCACTCCCTATGATCTAGTGATTTAATCCTTTCTATGTCCTTTATTGTGAGGGATTGAATTAAATAAAGTTTCTTCTAGATTTGATATAATAGCATTTAAGTGGATACAGCCCTGGATCCGGAGCCAGCAACTGAGTTTAAGTTTAGCATCCAACACATTCTAGTTGTGTGATCATTTAACTCTGTTTGCCTTAGTTTCCTCATGTGTAAAATGATCTGCAGAAGGAAATGGCAAGGCACTCTAATATCCTGGCCAAGAAAACCCAAAATGGTGTCATGAAGAGTCAGACATGATTGAACAACAACAATGAAGATTTGATGTCTTGTGAGCTTCAGTGCTATAACCAGAACAGGAGCTAACCTTAGACACTGCCAAATATTGACATTCTTGGCTTTTACATGGATGACCCTAACTCATTTAAACAACTTATTGCCTCCAAAAATTGAAAAATGTCACCAGGAAGTGACACATTGCAGTAGAAGGCTCTGGATCAGGAATACCTGGCTTTAAATGCTCTCTTAGACACTAATTATATTATTCTTGGCAACACTGGATCTCATTTTCCTCATCTGTAAAATGAAGAGGTTGGACTTGATGGCCGTCATGGTCCCAGCTTCACAGCTGTGACACTATGACCATTTCTTAGAGCTGGTTTCTAGAATGAAGAGGCTTTAAAATTGCAGTCAGCAAATATTTGACCTCCTTGCCAAGGACAAAGATAGATACACAAAGAAGGGGAATACCAGTGTACACTCAAAGCTCATTCGCAAATCATTATTGAGCATGATGTAGAAGATCATGAGCAATATCATCTCACCAGGAGCATGTAGGTGGTGCAGTAGATAGAACCTGGCACCTGGAAGTCCCGATTTCAAATCTGGCCTCAGACACTTAGTAGCTGTGATCCTGGGCAAGTCACCTGTTTGTCTCAGTTTTCTCATCTGTAAAATGAGCTGGAGAAGGCATCTTTCCAGTCTAGTGTCTTTGCCAAGAAAGCCCCAAATGGGACAGTCATGGAGAGGCAGACACAACTTAACAACAGCAGCAATAAAGCAGAAAAGCACTCGAGAGGAAAAGTGTACCTGCAGACAGCTTGGTCATTTAGTCCTAGCTAAACCTGATCATCCCAAAAATAGTTGCAGAAGAGAGGAAAAAGGCACAGAAGGAAACAGGTGGGCACATTCTGCTTTGTTCTCTGCTCAACCTTGATAATTGTAAGGCATATTTACACATTTGGTTTTAAGGACTGATTAGATTGTGAACAGGTGGCTGTAGGACTGAGGAAAACGAATTTGAGGAGAAAGAACCAAAGGAGAACATGGAGAAATGCACCTGAATCTTTGTGCTACGGGTGACCATCTCAAAACCACACGGAGACGGATTTTCCAGATATTTAAAAGAGAGCGTGGTCATAAAAGAATGGAGAAGATCACAGATGGCATTAATGCTGTAAAACAGACATTTGAGAAGATGGGGGCATTTATTGACTTATTTCCCGTCATTCTTAACTCTATAAAAATTTTGAGAAAATGATTTTCTTCACACAGTGAGAGCATCCTTGATTTAAAAAAAAAAAAAAACAAACAGCAACAAGAAAGGAATAGACAGGCTTTCAGAGACAATTTTTTTTGTTTGTTTTTTGCAGCAGTCTACACTTTCAATGTTCATTGTTTATTGACCATAAAAAAGATACTTAACTAGAAGAGCAAACTATAGCCATAAGGGCCCTCCCTAGTCCGGGTCTCTTCCATACAAATATTAAAACTATTTGAAATTCCTTTAATCAATCAAAACAAGCATTTATTCAGAATTTATTGTGCACCAGACAGTATTAGATATTTGTGCATCCACAAAATGAATGTTATTTAATAATAGGTTGCTTATCACCATCAAATGGGAGAAAATTAGTGATAAACAAAACTTTAGGAGATGTTTCCAAAAGGCATTCACTAATGTAATGATAATAATAGGTAGCATTTATATAGTGCTTTAAAGTTTGAAAAATGGCTTTTCATTTGTTCCTCACAATGACCCTACATTGTATTGTTTGCTATTTATTATTATCTTCTATTTTATCTATTTATTATCTGCATGTCACAGATGAGGAAATGAGATTAAAGAAGTTAGGTGATTTGCCAAGAGTCACATAGCAAGGAAGCATCTGAGACAGTATTTATTATCAGGTCTTCCTGAATCTAAATCCTGGGCTCTATTTGCCTTGGAGGATGTCTACCTCTAACCTTTTGCCTACTGCATCTAAGGCCATCTCTGGTCATCCTAATCTATAACTAGCTACTGGACCCAGATGGCTCAGAAGGAGAGAGGGAGGCTGGTGACCTTGCTCACTTTAAATGCAATTCACTTGCATATCATGGAATCACCCCCTTGATGTCATTGGTATTTTTTTTTTTTGTATTTTCCAAGGACAAACAACAACAGCAGCATTATCATTCTCCAACTGCCTGCCAGATACCTCATATTGGAATTCCATAGATATCTTAAAATCAACATGTTCACAATGGAATTTATTAGGTTTTCCCAGAAACCATTACCTCTTTTTAATTTCCCTGTTACTGTAGAGGCTATCTCTATCTTCCTAGTTACCCAGATTTGCAATCCACTGTCATCCTTGGGCTTTCATTCTCTCTTACACCCTATTCAATAAGCTATTAAATTCTATAATTTCTACCTTCCTACCAAAGAGATCATAAAAAAAGGGAAAAGGACCCCCATGTGCAAGAATGTGGCAGCTCTTTTTGTAGTGGTAAGAAACTGGAAACTGAGTGGATGCCCATCAATTGGAGAATGGCTGAATAAATTATGGTATATGAATATTATGGAATATTATTGTTCTGTAAGAAATGACCAGCAGGATGATTTCAGAGAGGCCTGGAGAGACTTGCATGAACTGATGCTAAGTGATATGAGCAGAATCAGGAGATCAATATACATGGGATCAATTCTGATGATCAGTTCTGATGGACATGGCTCTCTTCAACTATGAGATGATTTGGGCCAATTAAAATGATCTTGTTATGGAGAGAGCCATCTATACCCAGAGAGAGGCCTGTGGGAACTGAGTGTGAGTCACAACATAACATTCTCACTCTTTTTGTTGTTGTTTGCTTGTATTTTTTTTTCTTATTCATTTACTTTCTTTTTTCCTCAGATTTTTCTTGTGCAGCAAGATAAGTGTATGAATATGCTTACATATATTGGATTTAACATATATTTTAACATGTATAACATATATTGGATTACTTGCCATCTAGGGGAGGGGGTAGGGGAAAGAAGGGGAAAATTTGGAACACAAGGCTTTGCAAGGGTCAATATTGAAAAATTATCTGCACAAATGTTAGAAAATAAAAAGCTTTAATTAAAAAAAAGCTTTAATAAAGAAAAAAGTTATGGTATATGAATGTTATGGAAATTATTGTTCTATAAGAAACGATCATCAGGATGATTTCAGAGAGGCCTGTAGAGGCTTAGATGAACTAATGCTAAGTGAAATGAGTAGAACCAGGAGATCATTGTACACGGCAACAGCAAGATTATACGATGATCAATTTTGATGGACATGGCTCTTTTCTTTTTTTTTCTTTGCAAAACATATGTATGGGTAATTCTTCAACATTAACCCTTACAAAGCTTTCTGTTACAAATTTTTCCTCCCTACTCCCCCCCCCAGATGGCAGGAAATCCACTACATGTTAATTATGTTAAAATACTTGACAAATCGAATATATGTATACATATTTCCACATTTATCATTTTTGTGCAAGAAAAATCGTATCTACAAGAAAGAAAAATTAGAGAAAGGAGAAACATAATGTAAGCAAACATCAACAGAGAGCATGAAAATGTTATGTTGTGGTCCACATTTCATATCCCTCTCTCTGGGTGTATATGGCTTTCTTCACTGAACAATTGGAACTGGTTTGAAACATTTCATTGTTGAAGAGAACCATGTCCATCAGAATTGATCATCATATAGTATTGTTGTTGCTGTATATAATGATCTCCTGGTTCTGCTTGTTTCACTCAGCATCAGTTCATACAAGTCTCTCCAGGCCTCTCTGAAATCGTCCTGCTGGTCGTTCCTTACAGAGCAATAATATTCCATAACATTCATATACCATAATTTATTCAGCCATTCTCCAATTGATGGGCATCCCTTCAGTTTCCAGTTTCTAGCCACCACAAAAAGGGCCGCCACAAACATTCTTGCACATGTGGGTCCCTTTCCCTCCTCTAAGATCTCTTTGGGATATAGGCCCAATAGAAACACTGCTGGGTCAAAGGATACACAGTTTGATAACTTTTTGAGCATAGTTCCAGATTGCTCTCCAGAATGGTTGGATCTGTTCACAGTTCCACCAACAATGTATCAGTGTCCCAGTTTTCCCACATCCCCTCCAACATTCATCATTATCTTTTCCTGTCATCTTAGTCAATCTGACAGGTGTGTAGTGGTACCTCAGGGTTGTCTTAATTTGCATTTCTCTGATCAATAGTGATTTGGAGCACCTTTTCATATGATTACAAATAGTTTTAATTTCATCCTCTGAAAATGGACATGGCTCTTTTCAACAATAAGATGATTTTCAACAATAAGATGACATATATATATATACACACATACATATGTGTATATATATATATGCGTATATATATATATAAAAGAATTGCACATGTTTAATCTATATTGCATTACTTGCTGTGTAGGGAAGCGGGGGAGAGGAAAGGGAGGGAGAAAAATTTGGAACACAAGGTTTTGCAAGGGTGAATGATGAAAACTATCTTAGCATGTATTTTGAAAATTAAAAAAAAACTATTATTAAAAAAAAATAAAACTGATACACCAGAGAGAGGGATATGAATGTGGACAACATAACATTTTCATGCTCTCTATTGATGTTTATTTGCATTATGTTTCCCTTCTCAAATTTTTTTTCTTGTAGATCCGATTTTTCTTGCACAGCAAAATAACTGTAAAAATATGTATACATATATTCGATTTGTCAAGTATTTTAATGTAATTAACATGTAATAAAATTCCTGCCATCTAGGGGAGGGGTGGGGGCTAGGGAGGAAAAATTGTAACAGAAAGCTTTGCAAGGGTCAATGTTGAAAGCAGCAAAAAACATCCAAACAAACCAATCATAATAATAACATTTTGACTCGAAAGAAAAATGTCATTTCATTTACAAAACTATTTTCTGTCTGTATGTGTCTTATCTGTACACAAAATAAAAATGGAGCAGTTAATATATGAAAGGGGAAAAGATGGTAAATGCAATGCTTAGTTAAAAAGGTAATAGGTACTAGAGACGGAAGACCAAAAAAGGAGGGTGAGCAACTTAATTAGCCCCATGCTACTCAAAATAGTGGAGTCTTTAAGTTTATTAAGCACTAGGTTACTATAGTCCTTGATGACTGCCACTTTGAAATACAGTTTAAGTTTGGTACAGCTAGGTCACCTTCCTTTGTAATTTTTTTTCATTAATTCTCCTGAAATTATTGACTTTTTGTTCTTTCAGTTGTTTTGTTACTATTTTGTCTAGCTCTATAAAGTAATTTCTTGATAGTTTGGTATGGCACTGAATAAGCAGATTAATTTAGGTAGAATTGTCATTTATATTATGTTAACTCAGCCCACCCATGAGCACTTGATATTTTTCCAAAAATTTAGATCTAATTTTATTTGTGTGAAAAGTATTTTGTACTGTGTTCATATAATTCCTGGCTTTGTAAAGCTATGCTATAAAGTGGAGGTCATCAAAACCATTTGGTACTGGTTAAGAAATAGAGTAGTGGATTAATGGAATAGATTAGGTTCACAAACCATAATAGTCAACAATTATAGTAATCTAATGCTTGATAAATCCAAAGACTCCAGCTTCTGAAATAAGAACTTACTATCTGACAAAAATTGCTGGGAAAACTGGAAAACAGTATGGTAGGACTCTAGCTCTTAGTTTATAGGGACTAAGTTGATTTTGTTGGAATAAAAAGGTTTACACTAAGTATTCCTGGTTTAGCTTGTACCTCCAGCCAATTTCTCCTGGGAACACTAGAACTTAGCTCATTTTGCTCCTATCCAAGATTTCCCCTGGAAACATCAGTATTTGGTTCATGTTTAGGTCTATATAACAAAAAGAGTTCTTAGCTTCCATGCACACATTCCAGCTAACAAAACACCTATAGGACAGGTTTTATTTACTTAGGTTTTACAACCCTCAACCCCCACAAAAAGTTTTGCAGCTGAGTCTATAAACAGACAACTCCATTTCCCTCTCTCGTGGGCCACACTTTCCCAAGGATTTACATTATCCTGAAGATTTAGAGGCTTCTTCAGGGAAGCTAGATGGTGCTGAGCTTGGAACAGGAAGATCTAAAGTCAAATCTGACCTCAGATATCTATTGACTGTATGATTCTGGGCAGATTACTTAACTCCTATTTGCCTCAGCTTTCCATCTGTAAAATAGGGTCACAAAGAGTTGGATGCAACTGAAAAATGACTGACCAACAATAAATGCTTATTTTAATTAATTTTGTTTTTTAATAATTTTTTCCAATTCCATATAAAGATAGCTTTCAACATTCTTTTTTCCCCCATTTTATTAAAGCTTTTTATTTGCAAAACATATGTATGGGTAATTTTTCAACATTGACTCTTGCAAAGCTTTCCGTTACAAATTCCCCACCCCAGTCCCCTCCCCTCCCCTGGACGGCAGGAATTCCATTACATGTTAATTATGTTAAAATACTTGACAAATCGAATATATGTATACATATTTCCACACTTATCTTGCTGGGCAAGAAAAATCAGATCTACAAGAGAAAAATCTGAGAAGGGAAACATAATGCAAGCAAACATCAATAGAGAACATGGAAATGTTATGTTGTGACCCACATTTCATATCCCTCTCTCTGGGTGTATATGGCTTTCTTCACCGAACAATTGGAACTGGTTTGAAACATTTCATTGTTGAAGAGAACCATGTCCATCAGAATTGATCATCGTATACTCTTGTTGCTGTGTACAATGCTCTCCTGGTTCTGCTGATTTCACTCAGCCTCAGTTCATGCAAGTCTCTCCAGACCTCTCTGAAATCATCCTGCTGGTTGTTTCTTACAGAGCAATAATATTCCATGACATTCTTATACCATAATTTATTCAGCCACTCTCCAACTGATGGGCATCCATTGTTTCCAGTTTCTAGCCACTACAAAAAGGGCTGCCACAAACATTCTTGCACAGGTGGGTCCCTTTCCCTCCTCTAAGATCTCTTTGGGATATAAGCCCAATAGAAACACTGCTGGGTCAAAGGGTATGCACAGATTGATAACTCTTTGAGCATAGCTCCAAATTGCTCTCCAGAATGGCTGGATCAATTCAGAACTCCACCAACAATGAACACAATAAATATGTTTTGACTGACTGAGAGTTCCAATCTGTTCTCACGAGCAGCCTGAGGCTCCCATTTCCTCATCTATAAAAGGAAAATCATAATAGCATCTCCCTCCCTGGGTGGCTGTGAAGATAAAATGAAATATTTGCAAAACATTTTGCAAACCTTTAGAGACTACATAAATACTAGTGGTTACTATTATTCTTATTCTTATTCTCCTTCTGCAGACCCTTTTAAAATCTCAGCTTTGACATTTACCATCTGGACAATTCATTTACTTTTCTGGACCTCATCTGTAAAATGAAGGTGGCTGGACTACAGTTCTCTTCCAGCAGTAACTCTGTGAACCTTTGCCTATCATCTGAACTTGGATGCTAGGAGTTTTATCTCTGGGACACTGGGCAAGTCCTTTCTCTGGCTTTAATTTCCTTATCTGAAATATGAAGGATTGGAGTAGAAGGCTTTGGAAGTCCATGTCAGGCCCAAGTCTATAATCCTATGATCCTTGGCTTTGAGTACTCAGGGTGAGTCTATATCTTATCATAAAGTTAACATTATCAAGGGAGGTCCTTGATAATGAAGGAAAGGAGATGTGAGTCAGAATCAAGTCTTCCGTGGGGGAAACTATGCTTAGTCACTGAGCTAACGGGGAACCAGGACAATGAATGCCCCGGGTGTAGCCGCTCTATTAATTCTCCTCAAAGAGTCTCCTTGTGTTCCCTTTACAAACCAGAATCATTTCTGTCCCTTCTGGTCTGGACAGCTGTCCTGAGGAGGGTTAGGAACGTTTCTATTTTTTGATGGAATGATTGGGAGGGTCTCAGGCATAGAAAGAGCTTCCGACCCTTCCCAGCCTCAGCCTGGCCCTCCCCAAATAGCTGAAAGGCTCCTTTTATGCTGACCTTACTAAATCTGATGACTCCCATCCATTCAGCTACAAGTTGGTTGTGAACAAGGGAGGCGACAGAAAAGAAAAGGGATCAAATCAAACAAAAGGAGAAAGCACAAGACAATTTCACACCAGTCTCTGGGTCAGTAAAGGATTTATTTAGATCAGACCCTTGTATAAACAGTAACGGGAAGGAAGTTTCAAAAAGTATTAGTCTTGGTACTTATATTTTTAGCTGGACTAGGGGTGGGGAACCTGTGGCCCTCAGCTGACCCTGAGTTGAATTTAATTTGGACAGGCGAGTTTTCTACAATTAAATGCTTGTTGCCCTTCCCAGTCCTGCTGCCCTTCACAAGCTGGCTCCTGCCCACGCTCTGGGCTTGTTTCACATGGTTCTTCTTCATGAACTTCTGCAGTCCAGGTAAACAGGCTTATTTGCTGCCCTTAGGCCTTCCCACAAGCCATCTCCCACGCCTGCAATACTTCTCATCATCACCTCTTCTTAAAAAAATTTATTTAATTTATGGGATAAAACAAGCATTTTTATAACAGAACAAAAAAAGATGATTGCACGTGAAATTGCAAATCCACTATGTACAACTTGCTCTTCCTTTTAAACACACAACAAAGTTATCATGTAAATTTCCTTTTTTTCCATTTTTTTCTTTCTTCCTCCTCCTCCCAGAGATGCTACCATTAGACCCCAAAATGTCCATAAATATGTATATATATATATATATATATATACATATATACACACATATGCATATGTAAATTTATTCTTTACATACTTCTATTTATGGCTTCTTTGGATGCTGCCAGTATCTTCCTTCACAGGTCCTTTAGAGTTAATTTTGGTATGTATAATTGTCAAAGTGACTTATTCACCCAAAGTCTTCCTTCAAACAATATTGCTGTTACTGTCTACAATATTTTCTTGGTTTTGTTCATTTTACTCTTCCTTATTTTATGCAAGTCTGTCTATGTTTTTCTAAGATCATCGGTTCTTATAGCACAGTAGTGTAGTGTCCCATTGCAAGCACATCCCACACTTGTTTGTCATTCTCCAGTTGATGGGCATCCTTACATTACTTTCACTCTTCAGCTCCCTAGTTACATTCTCAGTTCAGCTCAGGTCATGAGTCATCCCCATCTCTCACACAAGAAGCTTTCCTCTCCCCATTTTCCTTTATATATATATATATATATATATATATATATAATTCATTTAATTATATATATTTTTATCTATCTTCAGATCAGCAAGACATGGTGCAAAGAGACTTGATCTCAGAATCAGGAAGACTTGGTTTATCCTGCCTATGTTATAGATAGGCCTTGTGACTTTTGGTAAATCCCTCTAGGATCAATACTGTCCACATATTGTGTGGACATAGTAGTTTGCAGGTTGTAGGGAAATGTTTTAGACTTTTTATGGGCTATTGTTGGTATCTCAAGCCTGGCACAAAGTAAGCACTTAATACAAAAGAAATAAATAATAAGCTAACTAACTAAATAAATACATTGACTATTAACCTCCTGCTGCCAGGCAATCCCCTAGGACTACAATACTAAGTCAGATTGAAGAAAACTTTAAGATCTACATTGGGAGAGGGAGTTTCCTTATTGGGGAATTCACTTTATCAAGTGAAATCATATAGATCTAGGCCCTAACCATATTTTTTGTTTTTATATCACCTTCATTTCCATATATGTAGCTCAGTAGCTAGAGCATTGGACCTGGAGCCAGGACCACCTGAGTTCAAATTCTAAAATCCAAAAGACCCAAGTTTGATTCTGGCCTCAGTCACTTTCCAGCTGTGTGACCCTGAAAAAGTCATTGCAGCTCTGCTTGCCTCAGTTTCCCCACATGTAATTTAGGGATAGCAGCACCTACCTTCCAGGATTGAATCAAATGTGATAATACCTGCAAAATACTTAGCACAGTGCCTGGCACACAGTAACTACTACATAATAATAATTAGGTAGCACCATGGATAGAGTACTGGTTCTGGAGTCGGAGAGTTATCTTCCCCAGTTCAAAACTGGCCCCAGATATTTACTGTGTGACTCTGGGCAAGTCGCTTCACCCTGTTTACTGCATTTGTAAAAGGAGCTGGGGAAGGAAATGGCAAACCATTCCAATATCTTTGCCAAGAAAACCCCATAGGGAGTCATGAAAAGCCAGACAAAAAACACTGCCTAAAAGAAAGGGAGGAGGGCCTTTGCAGACTTCAGTAGTGGTCCAGAAGACGGGGATGTGAATAACTCTTTGGATCTTGAGCTGCAGGCCAGGGGCTAGTTTTCTTTCAGCAGGTGGAGGTAGGGGCAGCAGATAACAAGGTGGGAGGGAGGATGGGGAAACTATTTCATTTGAAACAGCCTTTGCTCCCCACCTGATTCCATTACTATATTCTTGTCAGCCGGGCCCTCCCTACTGGGTGAAGAGAGGAGTTTCCTTTTATTTATTTATTTATTTATTTATTAAATTTTTTATTTTTTTTTTAAATTTTTAAATTTAATTTAATTTTTTAAGGAGTTTCCTTTTAATTACTTAATTGAGTTTTATTTCTGTCATTAGAATTTCAGGCCTAGAATCAGGAAGACCTGAGTTCAATTTTGATCTCAAACACTCAGTGACTGTACGACCCTAAGTCACTTTACCTCAGTCTCCTCATCTGTAAAATGGGGATAACAGTAGCAACCCAGGGTAATTGGGAGAATCAGATAAAATATATTTATAAAGTGCTGGAACATAGTAAAAGCTGTATAAATGTTAACTATCATCATCGTTGCAAATCCAACTAGGATAAGAAAAACTAGAAATTCTAGATTTTGGTCACCATCGGTCATTGGAGCCCCACCATAAAAAACAGGCAAAGAGCTTCTGTCCTAGCAACCTACTCCATCCTGACACCCTGTTAAGTGTCATTTATATGTTGAATTTTGGATTTCTCAGTTATTTTTAGGAAGTTGTGGTTCACTTCCCAACTAGGTTGTCAGAGAAGTAAATTTAAATTTAACCAAATTAACCCTTTTCCTGGGGAAGGCAGCTGTTCTTAGAAGTTATTTCTTTTTTGGCCTATACAATGAAATAAGAGAAGAATTGCAGCGTCCCCAATTTAGTTTTCTAACCACTATTGTCTTGTCAGGTAGCCTAGCTCAGACCAGAAGTTATTGGGTGGAGCCTAACAGACATTATCATAAAGGAAAAATAAGTATTTGTCTCAATCCACAAGCAAATTAAAAAAAAAATTTAACATACTTTCTTTCTAAAAACAAGGAATGTAAATTTTGAGTCCATAAATACAAACTAGAGAGGGAGGGAAAAAGAAAGAAGAGATGGAAAAAGAGAATGGTTTAGAATAGAAGAGTCTAGTATCTTGTGGCCATACTTTTTTCTCCTAGGTGTCCACATTAGGTGTCCTAGCATGTACTCTTCTCACGATTTCAGTTTATGTAAACTTACGACAAACATGTTTACATAATAGCCATGTTGTTAAAAAAAAAAGAGGCAAGAGAACATTTTAAAAAAGAAAATGGAAAAAATACTTCAATTTGCACTGAGTGTATCAGTTCATCCACCTCAGGAGATACATAACATTTTTCTTTTTCTTTTCTCTAAAAATTTTTTAAATTAAAAATCTTTTAAATTTATTTTTAATTCATGACTTAAATATATAAGAATCCAAGCCATTCTCCAATTGATAAATGGTCAAAAGAAATGAACAATTTTCAGATGAAGAAATTGAAACTATTTCTAGTCACATGAAAAGGTGCTCCAAATCACTATTGATCAGAGAAATGCAAATTAAGACAACTCTGAGATACCACTACACACCTGTCAGATTGGCTAAAATGACAGGAAAAAATAATGACGAATGTTGGAGGGGATGTGGGAAAACTGGGACACTGATACATTGTTGGTGGAACTGTGAACGGATCCAACCATTCTGGAGAGCAATGTGGAACTATGCTCAAAGACTTATCAAACTGTGCATACCCTTTGACCCAGCAGTGTTTCTACTGGGCCTATATCCCAAAGAGATTTTAAAGGAGGGAAAGGGCCCCACATGTGCAAGAATGTTTGTGGCAGCCTTTTTTGTAGTGGCAAGAAACTGGAAATTGAAAGGATGTCCATCAATTGGAGAATGGCTGAATAAGTTATGGTATATGAATGTTATGGAATATTATTGTTCTGTAAGAAATGACCAACAGGAGGATTTCAGAGAGGCCTGGAGAGACTTGCATGAACTGATGCTGAGTGAAATCAGCAGAACCAGGAGAACATTATACACGGCAACAAGACTATATGATGATCAATTCGGATGGACATGGTTCTCTTCAACAATGATGTGATTCAAACCAGTTGCTATTGTTCAGCGATGAAGATAGTCATATACATCCAGAGAGAGGCCTGTGGGAACTGAGTGTGGACCACAACACAGCATTTTAACGCTTTCTGTGAATATTTCCATGCATTTTGTTTTCCTTCTTAGGTTGTTTTTTCTTCTTCTCTTTCTAGATCTGATGTTTCTTGTGCATTAAGATAACTGTATAGATATGTATACATGTATTGTATTTGTCATATAATTTATCCTATTTAGCATGTATTAGATTACCTGTCATCTAGGGATGGGGGGTGGAGGGAAGGAGGGGAAAAGCTTGGAACAACAACAAAAAAAAGTTTTGCAAAGGTCAATGTAGAAAAATCACTCATATGTTTTGTAAATAAAAAGCTTTTAATTAAAAAAAATAAAATAAAGCTGGAAAAAAATTAATTTATTTTTAATTCATAGAATAAACAAGCATTTCCATAACATAGTATTACTTAAGAAAGATAACACATGAAATTGCAAATCTATTATGCACAACTTGTTATTCCTTTAAAATATATAGTTGGATAATTTTTTTTTCTTCCTTTTCCCCAGCCCCTTAAAGATGGCTACTATTAGACACAAATACATATGTATATATACACATATTTATAGTGTATAAAATTATGTTATACACACTGCTATTTGTCAGGTTTTTTTTTCTAAATCGTATTTTTCATCGCAGGTCCTTTGGAACAGTCTTGGATCATTGTATTGATCTGAGTAGCGAAGTCTTTCATATCATCATTACAGTACAGCTGTTACTTATGTCCAATGTTCTTTTGGTTCTGTCATGATAGTTTCAGTGGTTGTCCCATATATAGCTACTAGTTGGACCAGACATCAGGACTTGTCTCATTCCATGGTTCTTTCCACAAGGTTCCAAGAACTCTGGCTCTCTTCATGATCACCCATATACTTTTGTTGCTCCATTCATTGAGATGAAGGAGTCCTTCTCCTTGTTAAAGTCAACCTCCTCTGCTTATATTCTGGAATCCTCTCTCCTTTTGCTTTTAGTAGCTTGATCCATACATTGATCATCATGTCTCCCTATTGACACCTTCCCAGTCTATAAACATGCATAGGTCTTTCCATCCTTAAAAAAGCTTCTCTTGACTTTACCACTTCTTCCAAATATTATCTTATCTCTTTCTTCCCCTTCATGACTAAACTCCCATAAAGAGTTGTTTGTTCTACACTCATTGCTTTTACTTCTTTACCACTCACTTTAGAAATCTTGACGACTTCTCATTCTATTGAAACTCTACTGAAACTATTTTTTCAAAACATTATTAAGTATTTCTTAACCACCAAATCCAATGAGCTTTCTAGGCCCCCATTCTTCTGAATGCCTTTGGAGACTTTGACATTGTGAATACTCTTTTCTTATTTTTTCTTTTTATTTCCATGCCATTTTTATCTCCTGGGTCTTTTTCCATCTATTTCTTCTCAGTATCCTTTAATAATTGGGACATTTATATCATGTTTTAAGCTTTGCTGAAATATCATGTTTCTCCCACCTTGAAGGCTCCTTTCTGGGCCATTTTCTCTTTGTTTATAGTCTTTCCTTTAGTGATCTTGTCTATCCTTTCATTTCTACACAGAAAATTCTCAAATCTATATATGCAGTCTTTAATCTATCCTTTACATAGCCCCATCTGTCTGACGGTCATCACCATTTCCACCTAGATGCAATAACTCAAACATAGCATGTCCACAACACTTTTCTCAACAATGAGATGATTCAGGCCAATTCCAATGATCTTGTGATGAAGAGAGCCATCTACACCCAGAGAGAGAGGCCTATGAGAACTGAGTATGAATCACAACATAGCATTTTCACTTTTGTTGTTTGCTTGAATTTTATTTTCTTTCTCATTTTCCTTCTTTTTTGATCTGATTCTTCTTATGCAGTAAGATAATTGCATAAATTCATATGCCTATATTGGATTTACACATTTTTTACCATGTTTAACATATATTGGATTACTTGCCATCTGGGGGGAACAAAGGGAGAGAAATTGGAACACGAGGTTTTGCAAGGGTAAATGGTGAAAAATTATCCTTGCATATATTTTGAAAATAAAAAGCTTCAAAAATAAATAACATGTCCACAACAGAAAAACCATTTTTCTTCTCTTCTCCCTTTCTTCCCAATTTTTGATCTAACTTCCCTCCAATTGTCCTTATTTTAGTGGAAAATTCGTTATCATCCTTTTCCTTGATTCTTTTCCTTCCTTCATCCCCCCTATCTTTTAATTACTCAGTGTTGTTAATTTTATCACAATATCTTTTTCACCCTTGTCTCTATTCCCACAGACACAATCCTAACCACCTTTCACCTAATCTTTATCTCCTTCAGCTAGAATTTTATAAAATCTTGATATCTTGTTTTCAGTCTTTCCCTTTTCAAATCTGTCCTTTACATGTGACCACCAAAGAAATTTAAGGCACAGATTTGTATCACTTCCCTCTTAAAACAACAACAAAACCTACAGAAGTTCTTACCTATTGGATATAATTCAAAGTCCTTAAAATGGCATGTAAGGCCTTCCATAATTTGACACTAATTTTTCTCACAATACTCCCCACTTCAGATATACTGGGTTCAATCACACTGGATTGCCAGCAATACTGATGTTCATTTCCTTGTGGGAATCTTAGTGTTTCTTCAAGGCTGGTAAGATCATGCACCAACTGAATTCTCCCTGGATTGGATCTCCCAATTGGTATTCTTTTCCCCTTCAAATTGTCTTGTATGGTATTAATTTACCTATGTACATGGTCTATTTACACAGTAGAATATAGTTACATTGTTTGAGGGGAAGAACTGACTTTTGTCCCTGTAACCTCAATTTCTCAAAAGAAGCCTTATATCAATTAGGTGCTCAGTGTTTATAGAAGTCTCCTTCCTATACTTGACATCGGTCCTTTGCCTTGGTATTCAAGACTTTTTGTAACTTGACCTCATGACCAACTTTATCTTCTATTATTCCATGTATTTCATCCAAAAAAAAAAAATCAGACTGTTTCCTATTCAATGAAAAGGTTCTGGGATTTTTCTTTCCCTATTTTGTGTCTCTCCAATTCCTGATCCTTTTTCCAAGCTCAGATCAAATGCCATCTTTCACCCATGTTATCCCCATGTAATATGTATATATCCAGAACTCTTTTTTGCTCTGAACATATTACTTTGTATGGTGTACTTTATATTCTAGTTATCTGTGTCTTAACCCCTCTAGTACTTTGTATTCTTGTTAAATCTCTTTTTTGTTAAACCATTAGAATTTTTTAGACATTGTCCATATTTCTTTGCATCCTTTAGTTAACACTGTTCATTATTTAAGTACAGTAATAACTCAAAAATGTTAAATGGACTTTTAAGAAAAAAATATTTATATACTTGTGCTTTCAACAAAATCCTTATAATGTACTACCATATTTTAGGGAATATTTTAAATGAGTCACTTTAGTCAGCAAGGGTCTAAGCCAAATGGTTCCCAGGATTCTGACATTTGAACATGTGAGAATTAGAGAGATGAGATTTTCCTACTTCCTTCCCCTCCCCCCCAGGCAATTGGTGTTAAGTGACTCCCCCAGGGTCACACAGCTAGGAAGTGTTAAGTGTCTGAGGCTAGATTTGAACTCAGGTCCTCCTGAAGTCAGGACTGATGCTCTATCCACTGCAGCAACTAGCTGCTCCTTTCATATATATATATATTTTTTTTATAATTTTATTTTTTTATTTTATTTGCATAACATATGTGTGGGTAATTCTTCAACAATAACCCTTACATAGCTTTCCGTTACAAATCCTTCCCCCAACTCCCCACCCCTCCCCTAGATGGCAGGATATCCACTACATGTTAATTATGTTAAAATATTGGCAAGTCGAATATATGCATATATATTTTTTTAAACAGGGTAAATACCCTATTTAAAGAAAAATCACACATGAAGTTTGATATTCAGAGTAGTTTAAATGGCATCTTCCCTTCCTGTTTTATTAGAAAGGCAGCTAGGTGGTAAGGTGAAGAGAGCTTGTGTCACAACAGACACAGGAACTATATAAACACGAAACACTTTTTTTTTTTTTTTTTTTACTGAGGCAATTGAGGTTAAGTGACTTGCCCAGGACCACACAGGAAACACTTTTTTTTTTTTTAAAACAAATAAAGTCAGATCTAAACAACTGAAGTATCATTGTCCATGTGCAGGTACAGCCAATATAATGAAAATATGAGTTTTACTTAACTGACCTATTTATGTAATGCCATCCCAATTATTTTTTAAAAAATAATCTTACTTAAAAAAATAACAAAATTCATTTGGAAGAACAAAAAAATCAGGAGCCTCAAAGAAAAACCAGAAGGAAAAAAGTCATAAAGGAAGCACATTTAGTAGCATCAGAATTTAAACTAGATTATAAGGTGAGAGCATTGTTGAAGTGTAAAATGTATTATTTTGATTATTTTTAAATTAAATTTTTTTGTATAAATAAAATCTATGCAGCCAAAGATAGAAAGCAGAAAACTGGGGAAAAATTTTCATAAGACAATCTTTCAGAGAGAATGTGCTTGGGGTAGAATGTTGCTGTGGTGTAGGAAATGATGAGCTGATTGATTTAGAAAAATATGGAAAGATGAACCTATAAAGGAAAATGCTGTTCACCTTCAGACAAATAGATGAAAAATGAAAATAAGCATAGTATGGTCTTACATATGTGTATGATATATATGATATATTTGTATATGTATGTGTCGGGTATATATATACATATATGCCCATGCTTAATTGCAGTCTTCTTTGGGGTAGGGGAGGGAGGAAGGAGAAAAAAAAAAGTAAAACATGAACAGCAGAGAACAAAAGAGAATCTACAAGGAAACAAAGAAAAGCTGGACAGCTTTGAAAACAATGTGTACTATTTATTATATAGGTTTTCTTGAATGGAAATGTATTGTTTTATACAGAATTCTCTTTTATGTTGCGCTGTTTACATGCCAATGTGGTTTTAAAAAATTCTTGTTTTGTATTCGTTGAAATAAATTTTAAAACTTACAAAAAAATAAAAAGAATAGAGATCTGGATCTAGAATTGGGAAAAACCTAAGTTCAGAACCTTCCAGGAATATTGTGAGGATCAAATGAAACAATCATTGTCGAGAACTTAGTATAGTGAGGGGCAGCTAGGTGGCACAATGGATAGAGCACCAGCCCTGAAGTCAGGAGGACCTGAGTTCAAATCTGATCTCAGACACTTAACATTCCCTAGCTGTGTGACCCTGGGCAAGTCACTTAACCCCAATTGTCTCAGCAAAAAAAAAAAAAGAGTTAAAAGAACTTAGTATAGTGCCTGGCTCTTGTTGAATTATTTCAGTTGGGTCTGACTCTTTGTGACTCCATTTGATATTTTCTTGGCAAAGAAATTAGAGTAGTTTGCCATTTTATTCTCTAGTTCATTTAATAAATGTTTGCTCCCTTCTCTTTATCATTCAAAAACAACTGGGAAAAACAGAAATTAATACAATTGGATGAATGTTATATTCTTTAGAGATCTGAAGAAAGTAAAGCATTCTGAGGATCTAGACTGCTCTGCAAGATTCATGTATATGTCCCTTTCTTCCACCTGATCAGGAGATTTAGGCACATTCATGTAAAGGATTAAAATAATTCAATAAAGTTCACTAAGAAATGAGCGCATGGTTATGTTTTAGTCTTACATTCTGGCCCATTGAATGTCTCACATCATGACTGACATGACCCCAGTCTGAGAGTAAGGCATTTTTGAGAGTCACTGAGTAGCAAAGCCACTTGGAATCTTTAGTTGGGTGGAAATAGGCTGTTCCTTAGATAAGGACGATGACCACTGCGCCTTTCCATTGCTAACAAATATGTAACTTGCCAAATCCAACCAAACACATACAAAAATGCACAAGGGTAGCTGTTCTCCAGAATTTTGGTTTAATTTTTTTATATAAAAAGACAATAAATTACATTTGAGAACTCTGGATTGTAATGTTCTTACGATGGCAATTCACAATGTATGATTACATATTATATTATCTGCAATCAGCAAATAACCATAAAGTAGGTAGCCACTGGAGCCCAAAGATATTGGGGGACAGGGTTGTATTTGTATATTTTTGTTTAAGGATTAGGTTTTCTCTAGCATAAAATTAGCATAACAACAGATTGTGTATGTATCACCCATACTTGGAAATACATTTCAACATCAGAACTAAGATAAAGCTGATTACAAAAACAAAACAAACAAAACAAAACGACAAGATCATGAAAAGTTTGGTTTTGAAGAATAAATAGGAACAGTGTTTTTAAAAAATTAGTCTAGTTTCTGTATTATCTAATCTTAAAAATAAGCTCAGAGTAATAAGCTAATGGGGCTTTTAAAATGTGGACTCCTAAATAAATAAAAGTTTTTGCTGAATTAAACTTATCTGGGATTTAAAAAAAATCTAATACCCATTCTATTGCTAATTATTATTTTCTCATAATACAAAATTAAACTTTTTGCCCAAGAATTGCATTAGTAGGTAAAAACAAGAGGTATTCAAACATGAAGAATAAAAGAAACTTAATATGCAGATTTTTTTTAAAAAAGTTGTTTCTGAGTAAGTGTTAAATAAAATCAGTTCCATTTAAGTTTTATGTATGTGTTCCCATTTGGGGGTGGGAAGGGACCTATTTAAGTTTTTGGATTGCCTTAAAACAAAGACTGAAATTTTCATATTTTTATCTATTTCAAGTTATTATAGTTTTTATGAATTCAGAAATTGAGCCCTGCTTCCACCTCTTTCCACTCTAAATGTCCTCCATGAAGCCTTCCTTGAGCATCTATGACAATGGCTGGCTTCCTTCTTGGAAATCCTTTAGCACTGCGCCCCAAAGTCACTTATCAAATCTTATATATGGTATTATAGATATTTTTGTATGTTTTATTCTATCCCTTAGATATGAGCCCCCTGAAGGCAGTGCATCTTATTCATCTTTGGATCTTCTAGATACCCAGTTATAGCACCTTCCTCTCAATTAATACTTATTAATCAATACATAATAGATAATCTGGCTTTCTAGTCATGGTCTAGACAGAAATAATAAAAAAATTTGTCAAAATCTTAGTTGATATTACATTTTTCAAAACTGCATTTGTAAAGTAAACTTGATGCAAGTAAACTGTAAAATTCCCTTTACTGTGAATAGTACTTTTGTTTTTGTATAACTTTATTCTTTACTCCTAGGTAATTTCTATGATGATCAGAGCTGCTTCTTTCAGTTATCAAACTCAATCATAGTCCATCTCTGTAAAGTATTTACAACTTTTTCCAAAAGCCTTCTAAAAAAGGAGACAAATGTGGCTTCACTAAACATCTCAATGCCATGCTAAAAGCTGTAGGCTATTGGACTGAAATTAGTTAAGTTCTCTTCTGCTAGAAGAGAAATTAAAGATCCTAAAGTAATGTCATGAAAGGAGGCAGCTAAAAACGGAAATCTAAGCAGAGGAAGGAAAGATCATAAATTAATCAGAATGAGGTAGCATGCCAAAATGTTTACTGTGCAAAAAGAAAAAAAAATCACTCCATGTGGATAAAATACTAGGGCAAAGGAAAAACAAATTTTATAAAATAGAAAACAAAACAAAACAAAACAAAAAAATCTTCAGGAATATGACTGAAAAGCAATCATTCAAACTCTGACCCATTATGGAGTTCTAAAGTTCTAAGCCTCCACGTTTTTCTTGTGAAGATACCAAGTGGTCTTTGATGGTCTTTACAGCAATCTTTATTTTCAATATTATATTATACAAAAAGTCCCTTAAATTGCTCTCACATATTGCAGAACACTCAAAGACATTTCTAAAAGCAACTAAATCTTATCCACTAAAGATTTTTACAGACAATAATTAACAATTGTCCCCATATGGGGATAATTAGAGATAGTTCTGTTAGAAACAATATAAAGCTTAACAAAACTATTTCTGCCTGGAAAGCAAATCCTTTCTTTTACCTGGTTTTTGACAATTTTGGAAGAGATAATCAGGGTTGATTGAGTAGAGGAAGTAAGAAGACAAACCCAGTTTTCTTTCTGCCTCTGCCCTTTTCACATCCACCCACACCCACACATACCCACACCCCTATGGGTCCCTTCCTCCCTTCTTTTCCAATATCCTAGAAGGCACTCAAAATCCTATCAATTACAATTAACATTTACAACTCAATTTCCACCAAGCTGTTATACAAGCTCAAAAAACCATGAAATAGGAGCAAAAACCTGGGACTTTCACATAAAGAACTGTGCCACCAGGTTAGCAAGGCCCAATATGATGATGAAGCTGTGGAATAACAGTCTGGGCCATGTCAGGCGCTCTTCATTGTAGAGGGATATTATGTAGATGAGAGACGGATATATGAACACAAAGGCCAGGCCACACGTTGCTCCTGAATATCTACAAAATACAAAGCTCACTATGTTAATGTTCTTCTTGAGTTTTTCTGCTTTACAAATAAAACATAGTAAGATTTCAATCTCTCTCAATCTGAAAAGGCAAAGAAATCATTACTGTTGAGAAAAGGCACTAAGGTTTAAAACTTTTAAAATTCCCCATCAAAGTTAATATAAAACATTATTTCCTGTTCATCTTTATCTGTTCAGGAACATCCGCTTGATAAAGAGTTTTTATTTTTTCCCAAAACATCCAGCTGTCATAGACTATAGCCACATCCCAAGATACATCTGGAGATAGGCTTCTCAGCTTTGATCTTCTACAAATTAATTATGCATTCTGGGTTTTTAAGGATCTACTGGCATCTGTTTAAAAATGAGGATGGGCACAAAGTGCCTCAGTAGTGTCAATGTAACTATTATAGATGGAAACAAAAAAGGAGCTCACAATTGCCCTCTTCCTCCCCAACAATTGTTGAATAAAGATTTAAAGGGTTCTACAAGTCCTTTCCAAGCTAAAAGCAACAGGGCTTTATTTGTAGGAGTACCACTTCGCACCTCCCACCCCATTTCCTAAAGACTCTCATTTTTCCCTTGCTAAAGAGAATTAGAGAAATAATTTTCTTGGGCAAGAGCTTTAGGACTTTGCCTTCAGAGATTTGATTGGGAAGGAAGACATATACAGAGAGAGACAGACAGATACAGAGAGACAGAGAGGTAAGGAGAGAGAATGGGGGGGGGAGAAATAGAAAGGGAGAGGAAGAGAGAGACAGAGACAGAGAAAGAGAAAGAGAAAAAGAATGGGAGAGGAAGAGAGAGAAAGAAGGGGAGGAGAGAGATCTTTATTTAAATCTAGCTATCTCTCTCTAAATAAATCTTTAACCCAACATCCTGTGAACTACCCTAAAGATGCACAAATCTAATCAATTCTTCTTTCATTTGTTTACTTTACCATAATATTTTTTTGAGGAGAAGATAATAAGGAAGAAGGCTTTCCAATTTTTTTTTCATCTATCTCTGTTATAGAAAAGTATACCTAGAAGACAAGAATCAGGTCTTTTATTTCTTCAATATAACTTCTAATAATGTAGCATGTATATTAATTCAACAATTAATTCAACATGTAGCATATATTTGGCTAAGTGTTTTCTGACAAACCATACACATATGTTGTAAAACTCATTTTAGCCTTTTATGCCAAAATCCAGTGTTCTCCTAATGACAGACACAAAGGAAGTAAGCAGAACGAATAATGTCTCAGGTAGAGGGAAAGACTATATGAAGGGTTACAGGAAACAAGTGATCCTTTTTTTTTAATTCTCTTCAAGTACTTGGGGCAAGTATATTACCAATAGAGTGCAAAGAACAGGTAGGAAGGAAACAAAGATGGGGGTCAAAAATGGAGGTGGGCCTGTGGCATCCCCCTGTAACCCCAGCTGCCCAGGAGCCTGAGCCTGGAGGATCTGCTGAATCACAGAAGGCTAAGCTGGTTGAGAGGGTGCACTAAGCTGTGCCATTAATAAGGTAAGCTCCCAGGACAAGGGGAGCCATGAAGTTGTCTGAGGAAAGATAAAACCAGCTTGGGGCAGAAACAAAAAAATGAACTCTCCCACGGTTATCAGAATGGGATGGGGCTCACTATAAACAGCCCTTCTCTTTTTAGACTGTGTGAGACAAGCATATCCAGTCTTAAAAATTGGATCAGAGATGTTAAAATCAACATGAGTTTGAGGCAAATAAGAATCTGCTTAGAATCCAACATAAATGGGGATACAAAATGAGAAATTTTTAATTTTTTTATAAATATTTTTAGTGTTGGAAAGTTCTGTTCTTCCAGACACACAGGTATATATTTTGTGATTAAGATGATATGTAAGGATGACAATAAAGTAACACACAGGGGAAGCCATTTTCTTTTTAAAAAATTGTTAGAGCGAGGTGATTTCAGATCAGTTCCAGTGGTCTTGTGATGGAGAGAGCCACCTGCAACCAGAAAAAGGACTATAGGAACTGAATGTGGATCACAACACAGAATTCTCACTCTTTTTGTTGTTGTTGGCTGGCTTTTTGTTTTCTTTCTCATTTTCTTCCTCTTTGATCTTTCTTGTACAGCATGATAAATGTGGAAATTTATATTTCTATATTGTATAGAAGAATTGCATATTTAACATATATTGGATTACTTGCTGTCTAGGGGAGGGGATGGGAGCAAAAGAAAGAGAAAAAAATTTAGAACGCAAAGTTTTGCAAGGGTGAATGTTGAAAACTATGCGTATGTTTTTAAAATTAAAAAAATCAAAAAAATTGTTATTAGGAACTTGATAAGCAACAAAAATTATGAATATTTCTTTTTACCACAAAGAAGAACAAAAAAGGAGATTGTATATGAAATTGTAAACCTAACTTATGTATAACTTTTTAAAAAGTCTATGTAGTAATGATGCATAATGTAGTGAATAAGCTTCTCTAGTCACTCCCCACCATACTCCTGATTCAATACCTAGGTGGATTTCCCAGTGTAAATGTACTCTCTTTACTCTGGGAAATTGTAATAAAAGGATCTAAAATTGTCTCCAATTTTATCTCGAGTCCTGAGCTAGGGAACAAGGCTCTGGCATAACATTTCAGTGATAAATTTCTCTCTTTTCTCCAAGGATGCTTTCACCTCAATTGACTTTCCCCACTATAATACTAATAAGTACAGTCAGACTAGCAAATGCCTCCAGTTAATTTCATAAAGACAAAGGAAAATTAAAAATAAACAGGTTTTCTCCAGATCCCAGAACCAAAAACCCCTTCAGAATCACAAGTGCAATAGGGGAGAAGAGATAAAAAATTACTATCTGAGGTGGGGAAGAGGTGGTCACAGTGTATGGAGAATTTTGACATTTTGCAGAAGCAATTTTCAATTCGTTTTCCACTGTGAAAACATTCCTAAGACTAACATGCCTATTTTCCATGAGTTACCTTACAATGCAGATGGAGTGGAGACAGAATAAGCCTGTGTCAAAAGGAACTAATCAGGAGTCAAAAAAGTGAGCCAAAGGTCTTGCTCATTCTGACTAACTCCTCCTTGTACACCCCCCCCAAAAAAAAAGAAAAAAAAGAAAGGAAGAAAATAGGAGCAATTAGGCAATAAAAGAGTAATGGGATTTAAGGCAGAAAGAGACTAGGGTCTCCCAAGAAGATATCTTGCCTACTAGAATCACTACTCTCAAACAAACCCCAAATCAGAGTGAATGAAGCTCTTGACTTTTGCGAAAAACTGGCACTTAGATGACTGGGCTTATACCCTAAAGAGATCTTAAATGAGGGAAACGGACCCATATGTACAAAAATGTTTGTGGTGGCCCTTTTTGTAGTGGCTAGAAATTAGGAACTGAATAGATGCTCATCAATTGGAGAGTGGCTGAATAAATTATGGTATATGAATGTCATGGAATATTATTGTTCCATAAGAAACAACCAGCAGGATGATTTCAGAGAGGCCTGGAGAGACTTACATGAACTGATGCTGAGTGAAAGGAGCAGAACCAGGAGATCATTATACACGGCAACAAGATTATGTGATGATCAACTATGATAGATTTAGCTTTTCTCAGCAATGTAGTTTTAATCCAAGACAATTCAATAGGTTGAGATGGAAAATACAATCCACATTTAGAGAGAATTATGGAGACTGAATGTGGATTGAAGCATAGTTTTTTTTCCCCCTTTTTAGGGGTTTGTTTGTCTGCTTTTTTTTTTTTCTTATGTTTTTTCCCCCACCCTTTTGGTCTGATTTTTCTTGCACAAGTTGACAAATATGGAAATATGTTTAAAATAATTGTACATGTATAACCTATATCAGATTTCTTACTGTCTTGGGAAGAGAAGAAGTAAGGGAGGAGGAAAAAAATATGGAACACAAAATCTTATGAAAAAGAATGTTGAAAAGTATCTTTACATGTATTGGAAAAATAAAAAAGTATTGAGAAAAAAAAGCTAATACTTAGCTATAATTAGTTTCAACATATCTGAAGAAACTACCATATCACAAGTAAAATCAGACATAAGAAAGGCTGTTTCTTATAAAGAAATGTTAACTAAGTTAGGGATATGTGATCATTACCTTATAATTCCTCCTATGTTTGGGTAGAAACAGGCCATGGTCACTCCAGCTCCCACAATAATGAGATTAAGAACCAGCACATGGAAAATACTAAAAGTCAAAAGATGGTCATGAAAGAAAGAAATAAAACAAAAAGAGAAAAACAAAAATCAAATCAGCATTGAACTCTTTTGAAAGAGAACAGTCTTCTTTTATCACTTCCCTAAAATGACAATGACATAGCTAGTGAGCATACTCATACAACTTCATCTTTTAGAATAAATCAGTGACTCAAAAAAAAAAAAAAAAAGGGCATCTAGTGACTGTGGTTCTACTAGATTTCAAACCCATTAAAAGGTCAGGTGTAATCTGACAAATCATCTATATGCAATATGTGATTATTAATACACAATGCTTTAAGAAATATTACCAAGAAAAATTATTCTCAATAAGTGAATTTCCAGATAAAAGCAAACTCTTTTAATGTAATGTATGATTACAGGCTGATAAAACCTAGTGAGTTACACCAGAGAAAATGAAAAGCATCAGGGAAGGATAATTTAAAATATGCTTAAATAAATAGGTAGTCTGTTACATGATCCAGTAGACTTAAAAAAATGTCTTGTGCTTGGGACCTAACCTTTCCTGAGATGAGGAACACGCACTAAGGCATTGGCTAAACAAAGTTCAAAGTTCAGCCAAAAAGAAAAAAAAAAAAAACTATGCTGGACAAAGACACAACAAATGTATTCAAAGAAGGCTACTTTTTGTTTTGTTTTTTGCTGAGGCAATTGGGGTTATTTGTCCAGTGTCACACAGATTTTCTGCCTTTTTTTTTTTTGTAAAGGACATGCAAATGCCTCTGTAGGGCTGACCATGTCCTGGAAGCAGGCTGGCAAGACGGGAAAGGGACCCAAAGAAGAGCCCCCAAAGCTCCTTCTGGCACAGGCCAGTTTTCAGGCAGAGAGCTCTGTATTTAGGGAGCCACCCTTTGACCCTTACAGAGAGGGAAAAGCACAAAGAAAAAAAGGAGAACAAGCCCAGCATTTTTTTTATTTTTTTGACCATCACTTATTTCAGCTGACTACACATAATTCAAAAGGTGTAAGACACAACTGGAGCTTTAGATTTGATGAAATCTACCTCCTATATGTGGAATGCTGAGGCTATTGCTGTCTCAATTCTCCTGAGGAAAGAGAATTAGTTGCTTTCAACTTTGTTTAGCAAATTTATTATAAAATTATTTAAAGTAAGAACTATTTACTTAATGGGTAATAAAACAGCTAGCATTTATATAGTGTCTATTCTGTGCAAGGCACTGTGCTAAGCACTTTACAAATCTGACCATAACTGAGACTTAAAAACAAAATTTTTACGTAATCTGATCAAAACCCATTTTTTCCCTCAAATATATTAAAGCTAAGACTTTTTTGCAAAAATGAACATGTAATGAAGCAAAGCAGGTAGACATTTTAATTCTTCTTTCACAATCTGACCTAATGCACCTTGCTCAAATATATAAATAAGTAGAAACAAATGAAATTAAAACAATCTCACAAACTCTGTATTTTAAGTGTAAGGCACGTGCACACACACACACACACACACACACACACTCACACACACACTTCTTCCTTATTCTGGGGGCAAAACAATATTTTCATCATGGAGTAACTTGCAGGAAGGGTTGTGTAGTTTTGGACTTAAAGGTTGGTCTCTCCAATGTGCCCCTTGGACAAGGGTGAGAGTTTATGACTTTTCAGGCTTCCAGGCAATTCTCCAAGATTGTAAATCTTAGATAAGAATTTTCTCCCTAGGTTATTTCCAATACCTGTGAAATCACTTGTCTGTCCTCCCTCCCCAACCAAATAATAAGGTAATCCAATTAATATCAGAAGTCTTAACTTAGCTTCTTATCTCTGGACTGAAGTGTTCTTATTCTAGATAAATAGAGTATGATCTTGGGCAAATTACCTAAAATTTCTCTTGGTCTCATTTTTCTCACCTGTTAAATGAAGGTATCAAGCTAGATGACTCTGAAGGTCCTCTCTGGCTTGAAATCTATGATCCTTGGTTATCTTCCCTATTTAAAGATATTCAGGTAAGAGTCTAAAAACTTGCCCTGAGAAACCAATAAAGAACTGAAGGGGATTTACACAGTTTAAAATGCTCTACTTTGAGATAGCAAATTTAATTTTGTTCTTTACATAATCTGACACTCCAGAAATCCTATTGCCATAGAAAAAAAGCCTTACCTAGGGTACACATTACCGAAGACATATCCCAATAATTGGACTCGAGCCAAGTAGCCCAGAAGTGGGTAGACAGTCATCATTTGGAACAGGAGAAACATCCTTCCAATGAATGACAAGATGTCATTGCTCGGGAAGTTGTCTAAGAAATTCTAATCCAAGAACATTAATAAGAAAACGTCAAAACAAATCTTGACAAATAAATTCTATACACCATATATAAAAAGGCAAGATATGTTTCTAAGGTATTCAGAATAGTAAAGGCATGTTAGGCTTTTGTCTATTTGCAATGACTATTTTAGTTCAATCCTCTCATTCATAGCAACTATGTGAAGAAAAGCTAGGATTACCATCCCCTCATGTGATCTATGGAAGCTTCTGTCTAAGCTATGTCTCAGCACTATCAGCAAATGGAAAGGTATAATTTCCCTACTTCCTGTTTCCATTCTTGCCTCCCCAAAATGGCTTGATATATGGAAAGTCTGTCACACAGAATTGTTCTTTATTCCTTTCTCTGCCATACACATGTCAGCTAAAAGAATGGGACCAATTTGCTCATTAGAGATAAAAAATTCTCAGTAAGTTTTCTCTGACAAAGATTCTGTAATCAAGGACGTAAGAAAACTTACCACAGCTGCTATCAGAATAGTAATTTAATCCCCCCACTCTCCCTCACTGAATCCATGATTTCATGGGCATAGGGAAACATCAGGGAGAAAATACCCTCTGCCAACTAGGACCTGGACTATTATTAATTTACAGCCTGAGAAAGTTGCCTGTGGCCTTGAGAGGTCACAAAGCCAGGCTGGGTCAGATGTAAGACTAAAGTTCTTATATCTGACTATTAGCTATATTTCTTTTATAAAGCAAATAACAAAGTTATCAGTGTGGTGATAATCACCAGCTGCCGATCCCTTGGAGGTGAACTCTTATCACCACTAAAACTACTTTCTCTAATGACCCCTGTCAAATCCTCAAGTCCCATGATTTTTTTTAATATCACTGTCCCTTCAAATTCGGTTAAATCTTTATTAAGTACTTTTTGAAAGTAAGACACAATGCTAGAGATTTGGGGCCCAAAGGGGCTCCTATCCTACTGGGAAGCAGAGATAAAACTATGTACAGCCAAAGATAATATTGAGATAAATTGTGATGGGAGAAAAGAGGAAATCCTGAGGAATTGCTATATGAAAATCTAAGAGGAAGGGAATGTTTCAAGAAGGGAGAATTCTCTCACTAATATTCTCTTCCCTTGCCTTTGGTGAAGCTTCTCTCTCCTAGTTCTCTTCTTGTCTAACAGATCATTTTCAGCCTCTTTTCATGATTTATCTTCTTTCTCCTGTTCTCTAAGCATCGAATCCTTCAAGAGTCTGTCCTAAGCCTGCTCTGCTTTTTCTTTTCTCTTGGCAATCAGAAGATCAGAGAGTTAAAGCTGCCAAAGGAGTTGATGAGATAACTAAATGAGATACTAGGGAGTAGGGGTTGGGGAGGATCAGCAAACTATAAAGGGCCATAAAGTAAATATTTTAGACTTTGTGAACCATGAGGCAAAAACTAAGGATTTTTCAGGTACTCAGAAAACAAATTTCTACCAGTCTTTACTGTCAAAATTCAAAACAACAACAACAACAATATGAGATTTTCTATAATTCAGGTATACTAATGAGAAAGAAGGGATTCTTTTTGGGGATAACATTTTGTTTCATTGGATTCAAAGTCTGAGTTGTTTTCATTAAAACTGATTGCATACAATCATCTGTCAATGCTGATTATATTTGAAAATATCTTTCACAGATAGATATAACGATTATCCTTATTTTTACAAATGAAGAAACTGAAGTAAAGAGATTAAGTGACTTGCTCAAAAATCACACAGCTAGTCTCAGGCCAAATCTGAATTCTTCATGACTCCAGATCTCTAGTTCCAGCTCTGTCCTTGTGCCAAGGAAATTCTTCTGACTAATGGAAGATCCCATTCTGAAATTTAATAGGCCATCATTTGCAAAATTCAATTTGCTCTCAACCTCCAATTCATTTATATGTGTGAGAGAAGCAAAATAATTCTCAGGACATTTTGTACCATAACTGTCATCTTTATAACATTTTAAGGTTTATGAAATGCTGTAAGTATAAGTATTAGAATTCCCACTTTATAGATGAAAAAACTAAAGGTGAGAGGTAAAATTACTTGCTTATGGCCACATATCTAGTGTCAGAGCTGGAATTTTAACCCAGGTTTCCTGACTTAAAATCTAGATCCCACTCTATTATGCTTCTATGCTTCCTCTCAAGAGAATTATGAAGCATATTAAAAATCCCTTTGTGGTTCAACTGAAAATATTGTAAAATAAATATTTCTTTGGTCTAACATCCTTTCCAGATTTAGCTGAAGGTAGGAGACTTTATCAGTACTTAGCCAAACTTCTCAGGAAATAGTGTCTTCAGCTAAAATTATTTTTTACTAAAATTCCCTTATTCTGATCCCTCCCGCTTTTTTTTTTTTTTTTTTTAAAGAAAGTACATTAAAAAAAAATCAAGGAGGAAAGCCAAGAATTCAGAAATTAGGTTGAAGGTAGTAACCGTTTTTAGATGAGAATACTTCAATTCTAGCTAAGATCTTTGACCTCTTCTCTTGAAGGGAAAAAGGAACTGATTTGAGGGATATCTTTGTGACCATCTCTGGGGGGAAGGAGAGTCAGCAAGAGAGCTCCTGAAGGAAGGAAATGGTCTTAAAGGAATTGCATGATTTCAGGGAAATGATTTTCCAAGATTAAGTGATTATTGTTTAGGACTGATGAAATGATGTATTAATTTATACCTAACCCTGAGTTTACATAATTATGCTTTTCATATTATGAAATTTTCCTTGTTCAAGATTACTATGATTAGTTAGTAACACATTTATTAAGCGCTTACTAAGCGTCAGGCTGTGGCAGCTAGGTGGATACAGTGCTAAGCTCGGAGTCAGGAAGTCTCCTCTTCCTGAGTTCAAATCCGGCCTCAGATATTTACTAGCAGTGTGACCCTGGGCAAGTCCCTTAATGCAGTTTGCATCAGTTTCTTTATTTGTAAATAGAGCTAGGAAAGGAATCGGTAAACCACTCCAGCATTTTTGCCAAGAAATGGCAAATGGCATCATGAGGAGTCAGACATTACTGAATTACTGAAAACAATTGGGAAGATGATGATGTGCATTTGATATTAATAAAATAATTGGATTTTGCTTTTTTTTTTTTTTTTTTTTTTTTGCTGAGGCAATTGGGGTTAAATGACTTGCCCAGGATCAATACAACTAGGAAGTGTTAAGTGTCTGAGATCACATTTGAACTCAGGTCCTCCTGACTTCAGGGCTGGTGCTCTATCCATTGCATCTTCCTCCCTTCCCCCCCTTTTGTTGTTGTTTGGTTTGGGAGGAAAGCTAATGAATTATATCTGTATATACTGAGTTTGAAATGGCTTTAGGTCATTCAGTTGGAGATGTCCAATAGGTAGTTGTTGATATAAGAATGTGTATCAGGAAAGAGATTAGGATTGGATAATTATCTTCAGAGAGGTAACTGAAATGAGATAGTATAGAATAGGGGTCAATAAACTTTTTCCTATAAAGGATCAGAGAAATTATCATGGGCTTTGCAGACTTATACAGATACTTATATAACATGAGAAAAACATATTTTCACCAATTTTTCTTGCCAATATTGAAAACATAATAATGATGACAATAATGTACAATTTTCTGTAATACGATCCTACTAATGAGAAGAAAGTAATTCTTTTTTTTGGGGGGGAATAACATTTTGTTTCATTTGTAATTCATAATTAGTGTTCTCTAGCATTGAAATTGATTACAGATGGTTATCTGTTAATGCTGATCATATTGATCATATTTCATACCCGAAAGTATCTTTTTCAGTTAGGTACTAATTATGAAATTACAAGCATATGATTTTTAAAAAACGATTCAATCTATATTCAGACACAGTAAGTTACTTCTCTAAGTATGGATAGGATTTTTTTAGATTGTTCAAATGAGTTCTTCAGAGTAATCTTCAGAGTAGTGGATTATTAGACTGCTGAGAATAGCAAAATTATTTATAGCTGGTCATCCCAGAACATTGCTATTAATTTGTATATAGTACATTTCCCTTTGCTTGAGTTCATGAAGGACTTTGCAGGGTTTTTTTCCCCAAGAGCATTCTGTTCATCACTATTCCATGACAGTCATACACCACAATTTATCCAGCCATTCCCCAATTGATGGGCAACCCCTCAATTTCCAATTCTTTACCCTGAAAAGAGAGTTGCTACAAATATTTTTCCTTTTCCTCCCCTGGCCCCCATCTTTTAAAAATGTCTTTTGGTATTCCTGCCTAATAGTGATATTGTTAGATAAAAGGATATGCATGATTATATGACCTTTGGACACAAATCAGATCTTTTGATCATTTATTAATTGGGCATAACTCTTATTTTTTTTTTTTTTTTGCAAATTTGACTTGGTTTCCTCTAAGCATATTTTTTTAAATTAAGTTTTTATTGGAGCCAAGATGGTGGAGATCAGACAGGAGTCTCTGTAACCTCCTCTAACCTTCCCTCAAACCAACAACATATGAAGCCTCTAGACTGATTTTGAAGCAAAAAAATCCACAATATCTGGAGGACAACATGATTCTAGAAGAAGATACACTGGAAGAACTTCAAAACAGAACTGCCCAGTACCTGAAATAATTCAATCAGCAGAACTGCCCCAGGGTGAACTAAAGCAGAACTGCCCAGCACCTGACATAATTCAAACAGCCAAACTGCCCAGTTCCTGAAATAACTCAATCAGCAGAACTGCCCCAGGGCAAATTAAAGCAGCTGTCCCACCTTTGCCTTAAACAGACCTCACATCTTTAAAAAAAAATGAATAAAAAACCAAAAAGAGCTCTCACCATAGACAACTTTTATGGAGAGAGGGAAGAACAGACCTCAAATCCTGAGGTCCCTAAAGGTAAAGCAACTCCAGAAAAAGCCCCAAAGAGAGACACAAACTGGACTCCATGTCACAAGGCTTTCTTTGAAGATTACCTAAAGGATCTTAAAAGAGAGTTAGAAGAAACATGGGGAAACGAAATGAGATCACTGCAAAATAAAATAGAAAAAATGGAAAAAGAATGCAATGAACAAAAAAATGTAATTGGTCAATTGCAAAAGGAACTAAAAAGAGTAACTGAAGAAAATAAGACATTAAAAATTAGGATCGAACAATTGGAAATGAATGACTCATCAAGACTTCAAGAATCAGTCAAACAAAAACAAAAAAATGAAAAGATAGAAAAAAACATGAAATATCTCCTAGGAAAAACAACTGACCTGGAAAATAGATCTAGGAGAGACAATCTAAGGATTATAGGGCTTCCTGAAAGCCATGATGAAAAAAAGAACCTAGATACTATCTTCCAGGAAATCATAAAAGAAAACTGCCCTGATATTTTAGACCCAGAAGGCAAAATACTTATTGAAACAATCCACCGATCACCTCCTGAAAGAAACCCAAAAATTAAGTCCCCCAGAAATATCGTGGCTAAATTCCAGAACTATCATACCAAGGAAAAGATATTACGGGAAGCCAGAAAGAAACAATTTAAATATTGGGGAGCCACAATTAGAATCACACAGGGCCTAACAGCTTCTACTTTGAAGGATGGAAGGGCCTGGAATCAGATATTCCGAAGGGCAAAGGAACTTGGATTACAGCCAAGAATGTTACCCAGCAAAAAGGTATTATCTTCCAGGGAAGAAGATGGTCATTCAGTGATATAGGAGAACTTCACCTATTTCTACTGAAAAGACCAGAATTGAACAAAAAATCTGATCTACAAACACAGAACACAAGAGAAACATAAAAAGGTAACAAGAAAAAAAAAAGCCTCTTGAGAACTATATTTATGTTATAGACACTTATAGAATGAGGGTTGATTTTATGAATCTATTATTACATTATGATTATGATATGATTACTGTGATTTTATGATTATTATTATATGATTATTGTGATTTTATGATTATTATGATATGATAAACTGAAAAAGAAATTAGAGGTAGAAAA
>JAJPUD010000760.1:364938-378559 GCA_023553655.1 Myrmecobius fasciatus | reverse complement strand
CCATTCCCAATAAGATCAGGGGTGAAACAAGGTTGCCCACTATCACCATTACTATTCAATATTGTATTAGAAATGCTAGCCTTGGCAATAAGACAAGAAAAAGAGATTAAAGGAATTAGAGTAGGTCATGAGGAAACCAAATTATCACTCTTTGCAGATGATATGATGGTCTACTTAGAGAACCCTAGAGAATCAACAAAAAACTATTAGAATTAATCCACAACTTTAGCAAAGTTGCAGGATACAGAATAAATCCACATAAATCATCAGCATTTTTATACATCACCACCAAAATGCAACAGCAAGAGATACAAAGAGAAATTCCATTCAAAATAACTGTCGATAGTATAAAATATTTGGGAATATATCTGCCAAGGGAAAGTCAGGATCTATATGAGCAAAACTACAAAACATTCTCCACACAAATAAAGTCAGATCTAAACAACTGGAAAAACATCAAGTGCTCTTGGATAGGTCAAGCGAATATAATAAAGATGGCAATACTACCTAAACTAATCTATTTATTTAGTGCTATGCCAATCAAACTCCCAAGAAATTATTTAACTGACCTAGAAAAAATAACAACAAAATTCATCTGGAAAAACAAAAGGTCAAGAATTTCAAGGGAATTAATGAAAAAAAATGCAAATGAGAGTGGCGTAGCTGTACCAGATCTAAAACCAAAATCATTTGGTACTGGATAAGAAATAGAGTAGTGGATCAGTGGAATAGGTTAGGTTCACAGGACAAAATACTCAATGACAATAGTAATCTAGTGTTTGATAAACCCAAAGACCTCAGTTTTTGGGATAAAAACTCATTATTTGACAAAAACTGCTGGGATAATTGGAAACTAGTATGGCAGAAATTAGGCATTGACCCACACCTAACACCATATACCAAGATAAGGTCAAAATGGATTCATGATCTAGGCATAAAGAATGATATTATAAACAAATTAGAATAATGTAGGATGGTTTACCTCTCAGACCTGTGGAGGACCAAAGAAGAACTAGAGGTCATCATTAATCACAAAATAGATAAGTTTGACTATATCAGGTTAAAAAGTTTTTGTAGAAACAAAATGAATGCAGACAAGATTAGAAGGGTAGGAGTAAACTGGGAAAATATTTTTACGTCTAAAGGTTCTGATAAAGGCCTCATTTCTAAAATATATAGAGAATTGACTCAAATATATAAGAATTCAAGCCATTCTCCAATTGATAAATGGTCAAAAGATATGAACAATTTTCAGATGAAGAAATTGAAACTATTTCTAGTCACATGAAAAGGCGCTCCAATTCACTATTGATCAGAGAAATGCAAATTAAGACAACTCTGAGATACCACTACACACCTGTCAGATTGGCTAAAATGACAGGAAATGGTAATGATGAATGTTGGAGGGGATGTGGGAAAACTGGGACACTGATACATTGTTGGTGGAACTGTGAACGGATCCAACCATTCTGGAGAGCAATTTGGAACTATGCTCAAAAAGTTATCAAACTGTGCAAACCATTTGACCCAGCAGTGTTTCTACTGGGCCTATATCCCAAAGAGATTTTAAAGGAGGGAAAGAGACCCACATGTGCAAAAATGTTTGTGGCAGCCTTTTTGTAGTGGCAAGAAACTGGAAACTGAAAGGATGCTAATCAATTGGAGAATGGCTGAATAAATTATGGTATATGAATGTCATGGAATATTATTGTTCTGTAAGAAACAACCAGCAGGATGATTTTAGAGAGGCCTGGAGAGACTTGCATGAACTGATGCTGAGTGAAATCAGCAGAACCAGGAGAACATTATACACAGCAACAAGACTATACGATGATCAATTCTGATGGACATGGTTCTCTTCAACAATGATGTGATTCAAACCAGTTCCTATTGCTCAGCGATGAAGATAGTCATATATATCCAGAGAGAGGCCTGCGGGAACTGAGTACGGACCACAACACAGCATTTTAATGATTTCTGTGAATATTTCCATGCATTTTGTTTTCCTTCTCAGGTTGTTTTTTTCTTCTCTTTCTAGATCTGATGTTTCTTGTGTAGTAAGATAACTATATAGATATGTATACATGTAATGGATTTGTCATATAATTTATCATATTTAGCATGTATTAGATTATCTGTCATCTAGGGGTGGGGGGAAGGAGGGAAAAAGCTGGGGAAAAAAGTTTTTGCAAAGGTCAATGTAGAAAAATCACTCATATGTTTTGTAAATAAAAAGCTTTTAATTAAAAAAAAAGTTTTTATTGATGTCTTTTATTTTAAATCATCATAGTTTTCTCCTGTATCTCTCCTCCTCTTAGCTATCCCTCACAACAAAAAGTATTTTTAAAAGAAAAGAAATAGAAGTAGAGGGAAAAAAATTAGCATGACCAAATAACACATTGAAAAAATTAATAATCATGGACACTTTGCAACATTTGTGGGTATCCCATCTCTGTAAATTAGGGATGGTTTGGAAGTGTTCTTTCTCATATCTCTTCTTCTAAGATAGAGCATATAAGTTTAATTGAGCCAACGGCATAATAGTCTTAAGTCTACTTTACTCTGGACACATTTCTTAGGTTGCCATAATCAAAAGTGATTTAATTAACTCACTATTGGTAAATGACTTTTCATGCTTGGCTAACAAGTGAGCCATTCAGAAATTTCATTTGGTTGTAACAACTTCATTTTCAATTTTTATTTTTGTCAAAAAATTTTTCTCTGGGGGCAGCTAGGTGGCGCAGTGGATAGAGCACCAGCCTTGAAGTCAGGAGGACCTGAGTTTAAATCTAGCCTCAGACACTTAACATTCCCTAGCTGCATGACCCTGAGCAAGTCACTTAACCTCAATTGCCTCAGCAAAAAAGAGCCATGTCCAGAGGGGGCAACTAGGTGGTGCAGTGGACAGAGCACTCATCCCTGAAGTCAGGAGGGCCTGAGTTCAAATCTGATCTCAGACACTTGAAGCTTCCTAGCTGTGTGACCCTGGGCAAGTCACTTAACCCCAACTGCCTCAGCAAAAAGAAAAAAAAAAAAACTTCTCTGATGAGATATCCCATTTTAAATTTTGTAATTTTTCTAACTGTTGCTATTCTGTGAGTTGGGAATACTATGGTGAGTATTTAGTCTGGCAATGTTGATATATTTTGTAGTCTTATAGCACAGCTATATTGTCAGCATTATAAGCTCAATGCTCTGATGTCTAATTTGACAATAAAATAATCCACACCCCATTGTGCCTTAAAAATAAGACAAAGTTTATTTTTACCCTTTCTTTTGACAAGAAGAATATGCATTGGAGATTAAAAAAAAATCATGGTCTGGGACAATGGATGGCATGCAAACTGTTTGAAGATATAACTCCATCACTGCATTTTGTAATATACCCAGCAGCAGTGCCAAGTGATGAGAGCCCCACATCTGGTCTCTGTCACAACTACTCAAGTCTGCTGTGCAACATGAAAACAGCTATAGACAATGTAGACAAAAAAGGCTGACTGTGTTCCAACAAAACTTTATTTACAAAGCCTGGAAATGTGAATTTCATATAATTTTTGCATGTCACAGAACAGTATTCTTATTTTGATTATTTTTTTTTCAACCACTCAAAACCCATTTGAAACCATTTTAAAATCACAGGCCATATAAAAAGAGGCAATGGGTCAGATTTAAGCAGCAGGCAGTAGTTTGGTAACCCCTGGTAAAAAGAAAGAAGAGAAGGCCCAGGATACCACCTTGGGGGATACCCACAGTTAATGACCTGGAGGAAGATTCAGCAAAGGAGGATGAGAAGAAGAGTCACCAAGAGAGGAAAAGAAAAGCCATGTCCCAGTAACCTTGAAGGAGAGACAGCATCTAGGATAAAAAGGGGACTAACAAGGTCAGGGGCTGCCAACAAGACAAGAAGGATGATGAAGAAAAGGCCATTAAGTTTGGTGATTAAAAAAGCATTCATAACTTTGGTGGGAGCAGTTTCAATTGAATGATGAGGTCAGAAGTTGTCCAAACTGTGGAGGGTTTTAGGAGAAAGTTAAAGGAAAGGAAGCAGAGACCAAAAACAGAAAGCTTTTTCAAAGAGTTTAGCCACAGAAGAGAGAAGATACAGAGTATAGCATGGGAGGGAATGGTTTGGGTTTTTAAGGATGGGGAAACATGGGCATGTTTGTAGGCAGTAGAGAGGCAGCTAGTAGGGAAAAATGGAAGATTAATGAAAAAATATGAATGACAAAAGGGCAATGTGCTGGGGAAGAAGAAATGGAAGGGGATTATAAAGGCACGTAGTAGGGTTTGCCTCAGATGGGAGAAAGCCCGCTTCTCCATATGGGACAACATGAAGAAGGAGAAAGTGTGGAGGCCGTTTCAGTGATGTGAAATGAAGAGGGGGCATTTAGCAAATGATCTTCACTGTTTTATTGAAATATGAGAGGGAGGCAAACAGGCTGTTATGGGAGACTTGAGGAAAAAAAAGTCTAGAGTAGTTGCCATGGTAAGTGGGTGAGGGAGTTTATTAGGGAGATGTAAAAGAATTGCCTTGATGCAATGAGGGCCTGATTGAGATCATTTTGGGTACTGGACCCAATAATTGTGGTCTTGTAGTTTTTTTCCAGCTCTGTTCAATAATACATAAACAGGAATGAAAGAGGAAGACAGGAAGAATAATGTAAGGTTAGACTTGGCAAAGCATGACTGACTATTTGTTAAGGGGGCAAAGGATTCAAATAGGAAGGATAACGGTGAATTTATCTGGTCCCCCACAGGTCCAAGATATACATCTTCCTATCTTGAAGAGTATAGTATACTAGCCAGTATAGACATGATGGCCCAGGAAAGAACTGAAGGGTGGAGGGACCAAAAGTTACGGTGAAGAAAGAGATCAGTTAGGGGTCATAAGGCAAGAGGAAGGAGAGAACAATTAAAGATTGTGATCAGATAAAGGAATTTCAGAGTTCATGAACATGGAAGTAGAACACTTGCTTATGCTGGCAAGACCAAAGGTAAACTCAGCATTGGAACATGTCATGGTAACTGAGAAGTCAAAGTGTTTGAGGGAAGTCTCAAGCTATATGTTGAAGGCTCCTATAAAAGTTACTGCAAATGCATCATGGGCATGAATGGGACTGACTGGATGAAGTTTTCTCAGTTTGAGACTAAGTCACATGATCCCTATTCCCAGGGCCAGGTCAGACCTTCAGTCAGTAAAGCTACAGGAAGTGACGCAATCCACAGAAAGCAGACAACATTGGTGACCATTGGTCAAGGATGGTTACTTCCTTTTAGTCTATCCAATGAAAAAGCTTAGGTCTTTTGATATTTAAATCCAGGGTTTCACAAGCATATGGAGTTGGGCTGGAGTTGGGATGGTTCCCAGGTGTGTCTGGGCCTCTCCCTGCAGGAACTAAATAAATGCTTTCTCTTTGTACCTGAAGATGTCTCTAATTAATTGGGGAAAAGGGGTCTAGCACCCATCCCACAGAGACAAAAAGATATCTTAAGAGCCTGGGACATTCTCAGTTTGGATACCCCTCTCTGAAACTGAACAAATGCTTAACTTCAGGCTTGTGGTCACGATGCAAAACACCACAGAATTATTTTTCCTGTGACAATTAAATGATGCCTTCTGACTCAGATTCCAATGCATCCAAAGCTAAGCCATCAATGGGCTATGACTGTTCCTGTTCAATAGATTTCCACTGCTAAAAACACAGAGATGAGAAGACTTTTTACACCCTTACAGGAAATATTTTAGATCAGAGCTGCCCAGCTTTGCTGACTCCCAATTTAGGCTCATGGCATTTGACCATTTGAGAGAAAGGTTACACTAAAGAGATATTTGTGAATATTGTCCATGTCAGTGTTTATAGCTACCTTATATGTTCCAAGTCCTGAGTTATGCCAGTGTAAGCTCTTTCTTCAACAGTTCTAAATCACCTCCCTGACCTAGGTGGAATTAAGCCAATTTTAGCTGTGGACCTCAAAGCATACTGGGTCCTCTCCCTTTGTGGCCAAATTCTTCAGAGTAAGGCAAGATCAAACAATTTCTCTTGGGCCTGGAGGCTGGCATAAATCTTTCCTAATGAGTTAAAAATACCTTTTACAAGAAACATTCCATAAACCAATTAAGTCCAGTCCTCTTTCAATTGTTCAATTGTTGTCTCCCCTATTAGACTGTAATCTCCTTAATGGAGGGACTCTTTTTGTATTCCTAGTACTTAGGATGGTATCTGGTGTTTAATGCTGTTTATCTCTTTTTCAAAAAGGACTAATGATATCACATTGCTCATGAGCTGGATTTAAGTGAGGCAGAGTCACACAAAGTCATCAGCCTCACTCTCCAGGATAACTGATGAAGGCCCAGGATGTGATATGGGGGAAATAATCACTGAATAACTAATAGTAAAAACTGGGGAGACAAAGGATGTATCCCTTTCTGACCAAAGCAACATGTGAAAAACAATACTGATTAAGACACTGGATTAACTTTCTTCTTAAATCATTCAGACCCAACTCAGGCAAGGAAGCTCACAGTGTTCTACTCAGGTTTGGGTAGGGACAAATTCTTTGATTGGATTGCCCAAGACTAAGGGTGGTTTGGAAGTAAATGACATAATAAAAATTTTATCTCATAGTCCATTAGAATAGGTTTACCTCTTTTTACGGTATTCATTCATCTCATTTTTACTGTCTTCTTAATTCCTTCTCTGATTTATTGCAGTATGGTTGATTGATGCTGGCTACTAGTAGCTAGGTGGATAAAGTGCTAGGGATGGAATCAGGAAGATCTGGATTCAAATTTAGTCTCAGATACTAGTTATTATTATGGTATTAATGTGAACTGATATAAAGAGAAATATAGTTTTGTGATTTGCAAGAATCATTCTCAGAGCAATGTGGAACTATGTCCAAAGGGTTATAAAACTATGCATACCCTTGGATCTAGCAGTGTTTCTACTGGGTCTGTATCCCAAAGAGATCATTAAAAAGGGAAAGGACCCACATGAGTAGCCTTTTTTTTTTTTTTTTGTAGTAGCAAAGAATTGGGTGGGAATGGCTGAATAAGTTATGGTGTATGCATGTAATGGAATATTATTATTCTATAAGAAATGAAGATGCTGATTTCAGAATTCTAAGCCTGGAAAAATTTACATGAACTGATGCTAAGTGAACAAACCAAAAGAACACTGTAGACAGTAACAACAAGATTATGTGATGATCAATTATAATGAATTTGACTCTTTTCAACAATGAGGTGATTTCAAGGCAATTCCAATAGACTTGTGATGGAGGGTACCATCTGCATCCAGAGAGAGGACTACAGAAATTGAATGTGGATCAAAACATAGTATTTCCACCTTTTTTTGTTATATACTTGTGGGTTTTTTTTTCCTTGTGTTTTTTCCCCTTTTTATCTGATTTTTTATTGCACAGCATGACAAATATGGAAATATGTTTAGAAGAACTGAACATGCTTAAACTTGTCTTGGGGGAGAGAGGGAGAGAGAGAGAGAGAAATTGGAACAGAAGGTCTTGCAAAGGTGAATTCTGGAAACTATCTTTGCATGTATATAGAATTACTCTCAATTACAGAAAAAAGAACAGCTAAATAAGACAGTAGGAAAATTTACATTGACATATTAGAGGCTTAAAATTCAGATAAAAGATACTGAGAAATGGATAAAAATATTCTTCAAAATAGAACATTTTAAAATCTACTTCTCATTCACAGAATAGAAATTCTGCCCCCCCCCCCCCCTTTTTTTTTTTTTTTGGTCAGAATTTAGGCCAACTGAAAATAAAAGGCAGAAAAACAATAAGCCCAGTTTGCTGTAGGTGACAAAGCATATTTTAAACTGTTGATGCCATATCTTGTAGTTATAAGCAGAAATGATAACTATTCTAAAATATCTGAATAACCCAGATACATGGAATATTTTTCATATAGATGATTTAAAATGCATTTAACTGGATTAATTTTCTATTTGTCAATTTGTTTTATATCTGTGCCATGTTTTCAGGGTTTTTGCATTTTAATTTTAGAAAATATATATGACTTTTAAAATGTGGGAGACTAACTAAAGTTTGGTTCATTTATAATGTTAGAAGGCCAGATCCCTTTTTTATGTGAGTGCTGACTGATTTATGATTTATGAATGAGAATGAGAAAAATTACATATTAATGACACTTGTCTGGAAGACAGCATTCTTTTGTTAGGGACTGTCTTAGGAATTCAAATGTGCATATGCTCTGCTTTATCAAAAAGTTATCTTGGATTTGGAAAACATTTTGGCAAATTTCGGGAAGAAATATCAGCATAATTTGAAAGCATTTTACAAGGAATCTGAATATTTGGACTATAAATGAAATATGAAATATTGTCTATATTATATTTCATCATGGCTTTCAGGAAGTCCAATAATCCTTAGATTGTCTCTCCTAGATCTATTTTCCAAGTCAGTTGTTTTTCTAGGAGATATTTCATATTTTCTTCTATTTTTTCATTTTTTTGTTTTTGTTTGATTTTTGAAGTCTTATTGAGTCATTCACTTGCATTTGTTCAATTCTTATTTTTAAAGTGTTGTTTTCTTCAGTTACCTTTTTTAGCTCCTTTTGTAACTGACCAATTTGTTCACTGCATATTTTTTCCACTTCACCAATTTTGTTTTTCAATAAATTGGTGTCTTTTTCATATCTCTTTTGTAGGGCATTATATCCTTCTTGCACTGATCTCAGTTCATTACCCCATTTATCATCCAGCTCTCTTTTGAGATTCTTTATGCAATCTTCCAGGAAGGCCTTTTGAAAAGGGGACCAGGTTATATCTCCCTTGATGGCTTCTTCTGGAGTTGCTTTGTCTACAGGAACCTTAGGATCTGGGGTCTGCCTTTCTTTCTCTCGATAGAAGCTGTCTGTGGTGAGAGCTCTCTTCTGCTTCTTACTCATTTTTTTAGACAGTGTGGGGGGGTCTGTTTAAGGGTAGAGAAGCCATGGCTGCAGTAGTTTGCCCTGGGGCAATTCTGCTAATTAACTTCCAGTGCTGGGCTGGTGGAGCTAGGACTTTGCCCTATTTACTCCTTAAACAAGGCAAATCTGCCAGAACACCTGCCCCCAATCAGGGCAGAGTATCCCGAGTGCCTCAGATACACCCCAGGTGTTTGGAGTTTGGAGTTTCTGCCATGCTGTGCTGAGTCCCACCCAGTTCTCTGCCCTCACTTCCGGACTGCACCGAGCAAACTGTTTACCCCGATGCCAGACTGAAACAGATCTGTTATGAAGTTCTTCAGAGGTAACTGCAAGCAGTGTCCAAATATTTCTGGATTTGTTGACTTAAAGAAAGTTCAGAGGCTTGTTTTATTGTTGATTTGAGAGAAGGTCAGAGGAGGATACAGAGAGTCACATTTTCACTCCGCCATCTTGGCTCCGCCCCTCTATATTATATTTCAATGACAAATTTTGTGATTTGTAGAAATCTAAATCATACTGTCATATCCTATTTAAGTGACTTTCACTTTATCTTTGGTATTGTTTAAACTTGCATCAACTGATGCTTATAACAGGTCCTATAGCAAAGGCCCAGCCAACTGCCTACAGGAACCTTTCTGATTGAATAGAAGGCTGGTTTTATAAGAGAAAAAAAAAATCAACTGAAAAATTCAGATCACAAAATAAATTTTGTTACCTATGTTTATTGGTTTTTTTTTTTTTTGCTAAGGCAATTGGGGTTAAGTGACTTGCCTAGGGTCACACAGCTAGGAAGTGTTAAGATTTGAACTCAGGTCTTCCTGACTTCAGGGCTGATGCTCTATCCACTGCGCCACCTAGCTGCCCGGTACCTATGTTTTTAAAGATTGTGTGAAGCCTGTGTAAAGGGAGTTTTCAAAAGTATAATCCAATTCAATATATAACATTCTTCTTTTAGCTTACTGCTTCAATACTGATAAGCAGACATTTTTAGTATAGGAGTAGATACTCCATATGCTTCCACACTATTGTTTCTTCTCCTCAATACTTTAGGCTTGTTCTATTTCTTACATCTTAAATATCTCACCCCCTCATATGCATCTAATAAAATCTTACCCACATATTAAGGATCAAGACAAATGCCATTTCTTGCATGAAGCCTTCCTTAATTCTTCAATTAGTAACATCTTTTTCCTTGCCTGGCTGTCACAACATACTCAGTTTGTATCTCTCATGGAATTTCTAAGCATTATTTTGGATTATAATTATTTGAGTACATGTTCTATCTTAGTTGTGATTTCTATGAGGGAAAGGATCTAGTCTCATTTAATCTCTCTCCCTTGGTGTTAGTACAATTATCTGCATATTGGAGGAACTAAATGTTTTCAATCTATAGCACTACCTACTGGTTAATAGTCACACTGATGATTATGAGGTTTCCTCAAGAAAGAGTAAACAAGGAACTGGACTTTGTTGTCTCTGAAAATGTTATAGAATTTATGTAGTTCCTATGGAAAAGAAACATTGCACAACACACAGGTATAAATATTTTTGTATAATGCATATTTCCTTACCTGCTCAATGCATTCTTTGGATAATGGTGGAGAGGGAAATGAAGCAAAAACCAGGATACCAACATAGAGATATGTTAACATCACCAGCAAATAAGCAATGGACAGATCCCTTACCTGCAAAGATAGGATCTAATATATTTATTCTATAAAAACCAGGCTAAAGTCATTTTGAATAAGATAAAAATAAAAATAAATAAATGCCAAATGAGTCTCCCTTATTTTTCTTTTTGTAACAGTCCTTACTCAATTTATCAATTGCACAATCAATTATAATTACATAAAACAGATGGTATAAAAGGAAATTGAAGTGATATTGCATATGTTGCTAAGAACATCAACAAAATTAAAATTTCTTACTATTGGCCTCTGTACTCTTCTTGCCCATCATGTGTATATATCCATTTTCAGCCCCAAAATTCTAAGATTTCTTTACCTAGATACTTATGAGTAAAATATCTCTTTCCTGACCATCCCTCCTCTAATATGAGTAGCCTCAGTTGCTAGAATAGAAGTTCTTTGAGGTCAGGGGTTGTCTTTGCTTTTAGTACTTAGCAAAATCCTTAGTATTTAATGGTATGCTAAATAAGGGTTTTTTCATTCAATTAGAAAATTAATATCTAATATTACAGAAGCTCTGAGTTATTTTATTCTTAAATAAATAATAAAAACAATGGAGACTACATTAAGAATAAACTAAATCAACAATTACACAAGTAAATTAAGTCATTCTACAAATCCTTAAAGTAGACCCATAATAAAAAGAAGTGGGATATGTTATAGTTAATAAAGAAGAAAGATTAGCCAAAATATCAGGCAATTAAGTATTAAAGACACATTTATTTAAACCTAAACAACAAACAAAATGAAATTGAGAGACAGCTGCTCAAACAGATGTGCAATGTTATTGTTGGATTCTGTAAACATATACAGAGCATTAAATACAGAGGATTGCTTCCATCTGTTGCTGCCCTCCTCTCTTGGCCCCATGCAAGTTAAAAGCTTCAAGACATTTAATACAGCCATCTGTTAGAGCCAAGTTGCAGACTCTACATCGGATGAATCTGCAATCTATCAGCACTAAAAAGTTATAGCCAAATCCTTCAGCACAACTAAATTATAGCAATGATCCTATTCTCTCTGAACATAAATAATTTTGAAAGCTAAGGAAACAGATTAAAGAAACAATATGTATATTATCACTTTAATTTCCTTTTGTTCAACCTACTTCACATTGCCCCAGTTGACAGTGCAAAAAAATTGTCTTTAAGTCTACAGGGAAGAGGACATTGACTTGAGGGACATTGATGGGTGGAGGAGGGGGGACGACAGGGAAAGGCACACTCATGGCTGGATGTGGTAACACGTACCAGGCCATTTTTTTATATGAAGCACTGGGCATGCTTTGATGGGGGAAGGAGTGATGTGAGAAGGAACACTTGGCAATGTCTGCTCTCCCAGACCTGCAGGTATCAGATCAGAGGGGCACCCAGAGACTGTCTCAACCACCACTGGGAGGTGCAGAGTTGCACCCTCTAACAAAACAAGAACCAAATCTTTGTAAACCTGAGTTTTGCAACATCTGGCAGCTGCAAATTTCAGTTTCCAGCATTAGAAATATAAGAACTGTGGCAAAGGTTATAGGAACTGGCCGGCTTTGGGAGTTCAACTGATTGGAACATTCTTACTCACAGAGATAAGTGCAGCCAAAACTTCCCCAAATCAACAAAATGTAGTTACATTCTAAGATAAATGTTGGCTAAGAAGGTAGCATAAACTTCTGTGATCCCTTGCCCTACCCGAGCCAGTGAATCCAGTAAGTGGATCTATAAAACCACAATTAGGTATCAATTGCTTCTGTAAGCTCCACAAGAAAACTCTCCAATGTCCAATAGGGCATTATTTCCTGTGAAGTAGGGGTGGCTTAGCAGGCAACCTGTCCCAGCTGAAGGGCTACTATATAATTATATAAATATAATAATAAAGCCATTTTGGCCAGGGCTATGAGAGTCCTGAGGAGGACTCCCCAGGACTGTGAGTCAATGGACAGCTTATATTGCATCAGAAATGCCAGCAGGTACAAACTTTAAGGACTCATGCTATCAAGGATTTAGGAAGCTGACTGTTTCCAGAGCCACTCTGGGTTCCAAAACGATGAAATGCAGACTTCAGAAGACTTAGCTTGAGGTTGGGGATTTTGCTTTTGCTCCATATAATGATGAGAGACACAGCTGTTGATAACTGGGATGATAAACAGATCCAGATAGGGGACTGCTCCCAAGGGGAAATGGTACAGTCCAAAATGAATTTTTTGGGAGGTGGGGTGAGGCAATTGGGGTTAAGTGACTCGCCCAGGGTCACAAAGCTAGTAAATGTTAAGTGTCTGAGGCCAAATTTGAACTCAGGTCCTCCTGACCCCAAGGCCGGTATTTTATTCCCTACGCTGTCTAGCTGCCCCCAATATGAATTCCTTTTACAGCAAAAGGAAATATTTTGTTTCAACAAAATGTTTTTTTTCACACTTCTTCCTCTCCAGTTGAGAATGAAAGAAAAACAAAACACACTACCAACATATATAGTCAATGAAAACAGATTTTCACATTGACCATGATCAAAGAAACATTTTTCTGCATTCTGAATCTTTTTCTTCTCTATCAGGAGGTGGACAGCATGCTGCCTCATTAGTCTTCTGGAATCATGCTTGATCATTATATTGATAAGAATTCCTAATTCTTTCAAAATTGTTTGCCTTTGCCATATTCCTTTCATTGCATAAATTGTCTTCCTGATCCTGTTCATTATGCATCAGTTCATGCAGAACTTCAAAAGTTTCTCTGAAATCCTTTCCTTCATCATTTGTAACACTGCAAGAGTATTCCATCACATTTGTATACTTACACTTGTACTTCTTAATTTCCCTTATGGGTACTCCCTCGGAATCCCATTATTTGCCAGCTCAAAAAGAATTATAAATAGCTTTGCATATCCTCAAAGTTTGCTTGGCTTAAAACTAATCTCGCCCTCAATCTATCTTTCCTCTAATTCTCTCTTCACACACACACACACACACACACACACACACACACACACACAC
>JAJPUD010000760.1:321568-364928 GCA_023553655.1 Myrmecobius fasciatus | reverse complement strand
CACACACACACACACACACACACACACACACACACACACACACTCACACTCACACACTTTGCTTTATTCACTGTATTAGTTCCTATGTCTACCCATGTTTCTCTGAATTCTTTATATTCACAAATATAAAGAATTACAGTGAATTAAACTTTTTAAAAATTATTTTTTTCAATCAGCAAAAAATCTACCTTTTCTGTCTAATACTCCCTACTCTGTAATTGAGAACAAAAGAAAGACATAACCCTAGGTACAAATGTGCATAGTCAAGCAAAACAAATTTCCACACTTCCTCTATTAAAAACAAACATCAAAACCCAAGTCTTATTCAATACCAGGAGTCCTTTACTGGTATCTTGATAGAGATAGTCTTCTCTATCAAGAGGTAAGTAACATGTTTCATTATTAGTTCTTTGAAATCATATTTATTATATTGATTCATGTTCCTATTTCTTTCAGAATTGTTTTTCTTTACCATATTGATGTTACTGTACATACTGTTTTCCTAGTCCTGTTCACTTTACTTATCAGTCCATACATACAACTCTTGACAAGTTTCTCTGAAACTTCTTCCTTTCTTACAGCACAATATATTCAACACATCTGTGTAGCATATCTTATCCTGCCATTCCCCAATTCCAGCTTCTCAGATTTCCATTTTTTGCTACTTCTTTAGGGTTATAAAACTGAAAACTGATTATAGTTCTCATTTTTAAGACTTAATCAAGCTGATGTGGATTTAATATTCTTCCACAACAGGCAAATCCAAACTCCTTTGTAACTTTACCTTTCATCTCCACTCAGGACTCAATTCAATTGTGAAAAGGATCTCCATTCTTGTACTGTCAATCTCTGTAATCTCATTCACTACCTATTTATCTCTAATTCAAGCCCCTTTGTAACTTCAATTAGCACTCAACTCATATTTAATTAAAGCTTTGCAGACTCTTCTCTGTAGACTAATCCTAATACCCTGAGATTTACCTGTATAGTTCTCATTTCTTTAAAAAATTTTTCCCCTCAGCCTCATTTCTAAAATATATAGAGAACTGACTCAAATATATGAGAATTCAAGCCATTCTCCAATCAATAAATGGTCAAAAGATATGAGAGACAATTTTCAGATGAAGAAATTGAAACTATTTCTAGTCACATGAAAAGGTGCTCCAAATCTCTATTGATCAGAGAAATGCAAATTAAGACAACTCTGAGATACCACTACACACCTGTCAGATTGGCTAAGATGACAGGAAAAGATAATGATGAATGTTGGAAGGGACATGGGAAAACTGGGATACTGATACATTGTTGGTGGAATTGTGAATGGATCCAACCATTCTGGAGAGCAATCTGGAACTGTGCTCAAAAAGTTATCAAACTGTGCATACCATTTGGCCCAGCAGTGTTTCTACTGGGCCAATATCCCAAAGAGATCTTAAAGGAGGGAAAGGGACCCACATGTGCAAAAATGTTTGTGGCAGCCCTTTTTGTAGTGGCAAGAAACTGGAAACGGAAAGGATGCCCATCAATTGAAGAATGGCTGAATAAATTATGGTATATGAATGTCATGGAATATTATTGTTCGGCAAGAAATGGCCAGCAGGATGATTTCAGAGAGGCCTGGAGAGACTTGCATGAACTGATGCTGAGTGAAATGAGCAGAACCAGGAGATCATTATATATGGCAACAACAATATTACATGATGATCAATTCTGATGGACATGATTTTCTTCATCAATGATGTGATTCAAACCAGTTCCTATTGTTCAGCGATGAAGATAGGCATATACATCCAAAAAGAGGCCTGAGGGAACTGAGTGTGGACCACAACATAGCATTTTAATGCTTTCTGTGAATATTTCCATGCATTTTGTTTTCCTTCTCAGGTTGTTTTTTTCTTCTTCTCTTTCTAGATCTGATGTTTCTTGTGCAGTAAGATAATTATATAGATATGTATACATGTAATGGATTTGTCATATAATTTATCATATTTAGCATGTATTGGATTACCTGCCATCTAGGGGAGGGGGGTGGGGGGAAGGAGGGGAAAAGCTTGGAACAACAACAAAAAGTTTTGCAATGGTCAATGTAGAAAAATTATTGTTTTGTAAATAAAAAGCTTTTAATAAAAAAAAATTTCTCCTCATGTGTTCTCATTTCATTTATAAAAACATTTTTCAACTTTTGGTTCACCTCTTTTAAGAATTCTAATTAAGTTTGTGCCCAATTTGTGTTTTTCTCTGAATCTCTGCTTATAGATGTTTTGGAGTTATTCTCTTTTCTAGTTTTTGTCTTGAGCTTTCCTGACAGCATTATAGCTTTTTACAGTATGCTTCTTTATAGTTTCCTCATTCTTCCAGGCTACTTTCCTGACTGTGGATTTGATTTTTAGATTGGATTCTAGTGTATTTTTGGAGGGAAAGCTGAGCCTGTTGGACCTGCAAACTAATGCCCCCAAACTAATCTGCTGCAAGGTAGAATCTGATTGCTGCCTCCCTAGTCTGAACTTGCTAAGTTTTTGATCTAACTTTTAATCAGATAACAGTAGACTGCTACTGGACTTAGCCCTATCAGCTGAGAAACTGTTGCTTCAGAGTGAAATAATTATAGGCTCTCCTTTGACAATCTAGAAATCTTGTCCTGTAAGCTAGGCCAGAAGTTGGAACTGAGACCCAATTCTGCTCCTGGAGTCACATGAGTGCCTCTTGCTTCTGAACTTCAAACACCATTCCTACACAAGAATACCACTACCTGTGCCCAGGTCCTTTCTCAGTTGTCTTGGGTCTATGAGCCAGACCAGGAGAGTCGGCAACAAAGCTGTCAGCTTTCACCGGTTCCCACCAGTATTAGGCTGGTGATGCAAGTATGGCTCGAGGACTTCCTCTTAGCTTGGCGTATGCCTTTCCCTGGGCAATAAAGTATTCCAGAGAAGCCATGTTTCTGGCTGGACCTTCCCCACTGCTTACAAACCATTCTGTCACCTTTGGTCTGGCCCATCTTCTAGATTTGTATGGAGGGGAGCTTAGCTATATTGCTTCCTATTAGCTGACACCCTGGTTTCATCCCAAGCTATAACCCTGTGAGTTCCCAGAACCCTATACTTCTGCTAAAGCTAAGAAGGAGGTGAACTGACTCTAGAAGAAAATTTAAAATTATATGGATCAAGAACAGAAAAATGCTATGGACAGAAAAATACATGTAAATTATAAAAATGCTTTTTGTAAGCATTTTGTAATGCTTTTAATTGTTAAAAAAATGCTTAATAAGCGTAATGTTCAGCTGTGTAGGAGGGGAGGGTGTGGTTGGAACACAATTGCTATAAAAGTGAGGTAAATCAGGCTTATCTTCAGCAGGAGAGTGGACTGCCTCGTTCTTCTGGTTTCACTTGACCATGCTCTGGGTGCATCTCCTTAATTTCTGACTTTGGCATCAGATGATTATGGCAGCAAAGACATCTAATGCAATATTTGGCTGCCTTAAGAGATTAAGGTCATTTGTAGATCTCCTTGATCTCTCCTTATATTCCTCTCATATTATTCGAATGACATATCCTTTACCTATCTCATATGAAAGCAATCTAATTTATATTCCATCCTGTCTTCTCCAGCAGACTGCCACCTTCTCCCCCTTTACTTTTTTTTTCCAGTTTCCTTTACTGGAACTTCATCCAGATAGTGTCCACTAACTCCAAGACATGGCCCCTCTTTCTTTCTATCCCATTGTATTTGGTGAACTCATCAGTCCCCATAAATTCAACTGCTGTCTATATACAGATGATTCTCATATCTATTTGTCCTGCTCTGCCCTCCAATCTAACAATTCCCAACTATCAGACATCATGAACTATATGCCATATAGTTATCTTAAATGTAAACATGTTCAAACTGAACTCCCCATACCCCTGTCACATCTCCCCATTCCTAGTCCTTCACTATTCTAATATTCCTATTACTATTGAGAGCAACACCATTCTCCCAGACACCAAAGTTTACCACTCAGGAGCCATCCTCAACTCTCTCTTTCACTTCCTCTTCCCCATCATATCTAATCTGTCGCCAAATCTCATCAATTCTACCTTTGCTTCTATTCTGTCTCTTCAATTTGTCCCCTTTTCTCTTTTGACATTTTTAGTACCCCATTGCAGAAATTCATCACCTGGAACTACTGCAATGGCCTGCTAGTGGGTGTCCAGCCCATCTTCCATTAGGCTGTCCTAAAATACAGGCCTGACTATGTGACTCCCTTATTCAGTCTTTACTCTATCGTTTTGATTTTGCTTCCCCTGACTCCCTCATCCAGTAAGATTTTTTACCTTTTCAATCTTATACTTCCCTCTCTCCCCATAAACATACTTTGTAATAGAGCTCCTCTAGTAATTACATGCTCCATCTCCTGACTCTGGACTTTTCACCGACCTCAAATTTTTCCCTTTTCATTTCTGTCTCCTGACTTCCCTGGCTTCCATCTAATCTTCTAGTAAAAATCCAATCCTTCCATAAGAAGTTTTTTCTGATTACTTTAATACTATTGTGTTTCCTCAGTCAGTTATCTCAGATTTATCCTGCACAGTTTGTATATAACTATGTGCAAAACAAAACCAATGGGACCAAGATTAGAAGGAAAGCACAAAGTTGCAAAATAATTTTTACAGCCCGTGTTTCTGATAAAAGTCTCATTTATCAACTATATAAAAAATTGAGTCAACTATATGAGAAAAGCAGCCATTCCCTAACTGAAAAATGGTCAAAGGATATGAAGAGGCAGTTTCCAGATAAAGAAATTAAAGCTATCTATAGTCATTTAAAAATGCTTTATATCACTATTGACTAGAGAAAGGCAAATTTATATAACACTAAGGTATCACCTCACAAGTCAGATTGGCTAATATGACAGAAAAGGAAAACAGTAATTGTTGAAGAAAAACTGTTGAGAAAAATGGAACATTAATACATTGTTGGTGGGGGTGTGAACTAACCCAACCGTTCTGGAGAGCAATTTAAAAGTATTCTCAAAGGGCTGTAAAACTGTAAATACCCTTTGATCCAGCAATACCAATGCTAAGTTTATATCCCAAAGGGATCATAAAAAAGGGGAAAGGACTCACATGTACATCTCTTTTTGTGGTGGCAAAGAATTGGAAATTGAGAGGATACTCATCAATTGGGAATGGCTAAACAAGTTCTGGTATATGAATATAATGTAATACTATTATTTTATAAGAAAGGATGAGCAGGAAAATTTTACAGAAAAACCTGTATACATGTATGTGAACTGATGCTGAGTGAAGTGAGCAGAACCAGGAGAACATTGTACTCAGTAACAGCAACTTTTGCAATGATCAACTATGATAAGACTTAGCTCTTCTCAGCAATACAATGATCCAAGACAATTTCAAAAGACTTGTGATGTAAAAAGCTCAACATATCCAGAGAAAGAACTCAAGAGCCTGAATGCAGATTAAATCATACTATTTTTAATTTTTTTGTTGTTTTTTTCTTTTATTTACTTGTTTTTTCTTAGTGAGTTTTCCCTCTTGTTCACAAAAACCACCCTTTTATTCTGATTCTTCTTTCACAATATGACTAATGTGGACATATGTTTAACATGATTGTACATATATAAACTGTTATCAGATTACTTGTCCTGGGGATGTAGTAGTAAAGGGAAGAAAGGAGAAAAATTTGGAACTCAAAATATTACAAAAAACAAATGCTGAAAACTATAAATGTGTGTGCGTAAACTGTGAGCTCCAGAAAAAGAGGGATTATTTTCTGTCTATCTTTCTCTAGTGCTCAGCACAGTGACTGGTACATAGCAGGTACTTAATAAATGTTTACTGACTAAATGACTCCCTTTTTCTCCCTCACTTCTTGTTACCCCAAGTCTTTGTCTTCTTTTTTCCTCTCTCTACATTCTTTCCTTTGGTGATGTCATCAAGCACTATAGCTTCAACTATTACTTGTAGGAATGACAATACATTTCTAGCCTTGATCTGGCTTCTTAAATCAAAATGAAATTTCCAGTTGCTAATGGTCCCAAATATCCCATTGGTACTTCAAACTCAATATGATAAGATGATTCATTTTCTTACCAAATCCTGGTAATCCTTCCTCGCTTCCTGATCCATGTTTAGTGGTACCACCATTAACCTAATTATCCATTCTTGTAACTTCTAAATTATATTTGACTCATCTTTTTTCTTTGCTTTATGCAGTCAATAAATCCTACTGCTCTATCTTTGTAGTATCTTTTGTACTTATCTTTTTTTTGTTGTCATCTATGTCCAAATCTTTATTATCTTTCACTTAGATTACTGATTTGTAATAGTCTAATAAGTCTTCCTGTTTATAATATTTTCTTCCTACAATCCATGCTACAGAGAACTGCTGTATTGGTCTTCCAAGTTAATAGGTATGATCATGTCATTTTGCTGATCAAAAAACTTTCAATTACTCTGACTTCTTATTGAATTCAAATAACAACAACAATAACCTCCTTAGCCTTTTGGTCAGTCTGGCTTGGACTTACCTATCAAATTTTATTTCATGTTATTCCTCCTCATACCACTAACACTTCATCCAAACTGCATAAACTACTTTTCCAAATTGATTTCCCTTTATTCCCTCTCAATATGCTACATTCCAGCCAAATTGACCTAAATGTTAATACTCATGCATGATAATCATTTAAATCAGTTTAATCAACTTATCTATATAACATTAAGGAAACTATATTACCTCTACTTTAAATTTTCAGTGTTTACTGTGAATAACATCTTTTCAAGATAAAATTTATCCCTAATTCAATACTGTGGTTTGAAATAAGTTAAGGAACACAATCTACCAAAAGAGGGTTTTCCCCCCCCTTTTTCTTTGATTTTTTTTATTATAGGAAGTTTATTTATTTTAATTACATATTGCTTTATGAATCATATTGGGAGAGAAAAATCAAAGCAAATGGGAAAAACCATGGGAGAGATAAAAAAAACAGAAAAAAGAAGAGAACATAGCATATGTTGATTTATATTCAATTTCCATAATTCTTTTTCTGGAGGCAGATGGCATTTTCTGTCCAAAGTCTATTGGGATTGCTTTGGATCACTAAACTATTGAGAAGAACCAAGCCTTTCATAGTTGATCATCACACATTCTTGCTGTTATTGTGCACATGTATTCCTGGTTCTGCTTATTTCACCCAGTATCAGTTCATGTAAATCACTCCAGGCCTTTCTATAATCAGCTTGTTTATTCTTTTTATACAACAATAATATTCCATTACCTTCATGTACCATTCAGCCATTCCCCAAATGATAGGCATCCACTCAGTTTCCAGTTCCTTTTTCACTACAAGAAGGGCTGCTATAAATATTTTTGCACATGTGGGTCCTTTTCCCTCCTTTATGATTTCCTTAGGATACAGATGCTGCTGGGTCAAAGGGTATAGACAGTTTTATAGTCCTTTGGAATACTTCCAGATTACTCTCCAGAATAGTTGGATCATTTCACAACTTCACCAACAATGCGTTAGTGTCCCAGTTTTCCCACATCTGCTCCAACATTTCTCATTACCTTTTCCTGTCATCTTAGCCAATCTGAGAGGTGTGAGGTGGTACCTCAGAGTTGTTTTAATTTGCATTTACAAAAGAGATTTTAAGATTTGTTTCTTAGTTCTACATGCAATCACTAGAACTTCCTCACAAAGTTTAGTGTAATCATGAGCTTTTTTCTAGATGTTTAGACATATAGAACAGTTGTGTTAAGGGCCAATCAGTTCTATAACAGCCAACACACAAAGGTGCTTCTTCAGACACTGTCAATCTGTGCACTAATTTTCTCAACCTATTGGTTAAGGTGACCCAAGATTTGTTACTTTTCTTTCACAGAGAGTCCATATCTCTGAGCAAAGATTCACACCTTTCTCAATACCCTCTCCCCCTCAACTGCTAAGAATTTTCTGCTACCAAGGAAGTTTTTCTTGGCAGCTAGTTATAGGGTGTAGGCACAGAAGAATTCATCCATGGAAACTGGACCCTTTATAAACCATCTTTCTTGAAACAAGATTTGGCAACATGGATAGTTTAATTTCTTCTGGCTCACATATGAAGGAATGTGTTCCCTTGTCATGTAATCTCATGTCTTTTAATTAAGAGAAACACACTATTTCCAGAGGCAATCCATCTCACTTTTGGACAATTCTACTCATTAGAAAAGTTTTTCTTCCATCAAATATAAATCTGACTTCTCTTCCAGGCTGAACACTGCCAGATATGGCATAAGCTTCAGGCCCTTCAGCATCCTGGTGCCCTTTTCTGGTTGCTTTCCAGTTAGTTGATACTTGAAGCACGTAGAGCCATCCTGGCTCAAACTCATCAGAGTGTACTTTATTTATTACCCCACATGCACTCTATGTACCTATCAGCCAGTAGACTACTACTTCCCATACATGGCCTTCTATCTCTCAGAAATGAACTTTTGAAAAGTGCCTGAAGCACTTATTTCTTTATTTCATCTCTTCCAATCCCTGGAGCCCTTAGACTTCTGGTCTAGATGACTGCCTGACCAGAAATTAAAGGAAGTGAATTTTTCTATCTCTGAACTGTATGAAAAGTCATTGAGAAGTCAACAGGAAACAGAAAAGGGGATCATCAGTAAAGCCAGTTCCATTGTGGGCAGATAAGCTTACAGCCTCCGAGGGGACCAGAAACCATTTGAAGGAATCGTGTAGCCTGTAAGGGTCCATATGTAGAAATAGCTAAAATGGAGGGCTTTCCTAAAAAAGCCATAGGGGCAGTTGGACACCAAAAGTAGGGTCACTGGAAGGAACCAGAAAAGGTGATAGCTAGTGCAGGCACACTGGCACTAAAGAACACTCCAGAGGTCCAAGGTCCTTGGCACAGTGCTGAATCACCACTGAGGACTCCAAGATCCACATAGACTTAATCCTGGGAAATAAAAGTTGGCACAGGAACCCAGGTCACTTGGGTTAAGACACAAATGTTACACAAGGCAATTGGTAGCAGACCCAGCACTGCTACAAAATCCTAATTCAAGAAGGCAGGATAGAAAGATAATTAAGCCAAAGAAGACACCAACCAATATGATGAATCATAGATTTGGGGCTGTTCAAAATTCCAGTCTAAAAGGAGAGGGTCAATGTAAATAGTCTCTTAACAAAAATATGCACCTCAAAGAATACATGAGTACCTAAAAGAAATGAAGCAAGAGATGTAAAATGAAATAAAGGTTTGGGAAGAAAGAACCAGAAGAAGAATAAAATAGGCTAAAAAAGAAAGTGATAAATCTTACCCAAATAACTCACTTCTTGAAAATTAGAACAGATCAAATACAAATCAATAATTCCATGAGATAGCAAGAAATATTAGAACAAAAAGAATAGATATCTGATATGAAAACAATTGACCTAGAAAAGAGATCAAGGAGAGGGCATTAAAGAATCACTGGATTCTCTGAAGACTATACTTTCAAAATAAACCTGGATGTTATTCTTCAGGAAATATAAATGAAAACTCAGTCCCACAAATATTAAAGCCAAAAAATAATTTTTATAAATTAAAAAAATTTAAATAAAGAAGCCTTTCAAGTGACAATGAATCAAAGTAAGGACCACATAAGACCTGGAAATTCTAATATAAATAAGATACTGGATATAATATTTCAAAAGAATAAATGTGTTTACAATCAACAATGACTTCTCCTACAGGAGAAAAAAAATGAGTTTTAATGAAACAGAGGACTTCCAAGAATTTCTGATGATGGAGATAAAAAGAACTGAGTAGGAATTTTGAAATATAATTATGAGTCAAAAGAAATCTAAAAGAATGGAAGGAGCTATAGGATGATACAATACTAACATTCTAATAAGGAAGAAGAAACATCATGACCTTAAGAATCTTAGTGACTCCAAAAAATATTTAGAGAGTAAATTTTATTTTGGAAATATCTATTTCCATAAAACCAACTCTTAGTTTTATTTATTAATTCAATAGTCTCCTTATTTTCAATTTTAATAATTTCCCCTTTTATTTTCAGAATTTCAAATTTGGTATTTAACTGGAGGTTTTTAATTTGTTCTTTTTCTAGCTTTTTTTGTTGCAAACCCAATTCACTGATGTTTTCTTTTCTATTTTATGCAAGTAAGCATGTAGAGATTTCTTGTGTTTGGACTTATCTTACTTGGCTGTAAATTTTAGTGGCTCTAAATCAGGACAACAGAATCATACATTTAGAGTTAAAAGAGAACTCACTAGTTATCTAGTTCAACTCCTTGAAATTTCCAGATAAGGCAACTGAGGCCTAAGGTCACATAGAAAGTAAATGGCAGATATGAGATTTAAACTCAGGTCTACTTGATTCCATATGGCCAGAGTGGCTATCTAAATGAGTTGGTAATAAGTCCAAAAGTACAAATGGCCTAACTATGCTCTTCTGAGCTGTCCCAGAGCTTAGAAACTTGGTATGTATACACACACACACACCCCTTGTATATTACTCTGAAGACAGTCTGGCTAATGGAACTAATAAGGACCAGGGTCAGATTTGTGTAAGCTCACTTCATTTTTATTATTAGTATTGCTTTGACAAGTATAATTTTAAACAGATTTCTCAAATACTTTTCAAAAATCTAGAAAAGGAAAGAACATTAACTTCTTACAAATCTCTAAAACACCCACACTTTCATGATAAAAACAGATTTGGCCTAAGTCTAGAGAATAAAGCAAATCTAATTAAAAAATATCTAGGTTCAAACAATTCTTTCCTCCCAATCATGTTTATAGGGTAATAAAATAAAGGTATGATCTTACTTATTGGACACTGCTGCACGAAAGGTTAACTACACTAACCTGGGTTCTTGTCTCAGTTCTGCTACTATAACCTTCAATATAGCATTTAAAGTTTCCTCTTCTAGAAAATGAAGAAGTTGAACTACCAAATGACAATGTTAAATATAAATTATGTTCTAGCAGTATACTAATAAAAATGTTTTAGTTTAGTCATATATCTTAGAATCTTCTCAATAAGTACACATATACTATGTAAAAATAACTAAAAGACAGAGTATGTGCTCTATTGGTATTCCAATAAAGTTAAGAGAACTAATTGAAATCTCTGAAACATGCCATGGTACATAGCTGGAGACACAAGGCATCAGCAGGCACAAGTAGATTGCAATTTGTATCACACTGGAGGGAATACACACATTTAAGGGATGACAGGTCTGTATGAGAAACTGATTCCTCTCCTGGCCTCATCCCCCACCTTTTGGACTTCAAAACTTTACCTCTAATGCTGTTTCATCATGGAATTTACCTAAGTGCTTTAGGCCTCCTTCTTTTAGTTCATCCTATCACACTTGTGGCCTACTCACTACTGAATATCTGTCTGCAAAACTTATCTCTTTTGCCCATCAATAAGTTCTGGAGACTCCATTTTATGAAGGGACCCGGATTGATTTGCCTTTACTGTCCTCCCAAAACTGTTCCTAATTTTCAGGGCTTCAAAATAATGTTGGCTTCCACTCCTCTTCTGTTCCTTATTTTTTGGTATTGTCTTCCTGCATTAGAATATAAACCCTTTGCTGCATAAATACCATTTTGGAAAGTAACTCAGAATTACACAAATAAATTAACTAAAATGTCCATACCCTTTGAATCAGAGACTCTATTACTGGGCTTACATAGAGCCAACAATAAGAAATGTGTCCTGATATACACCAAAAATATTTATAGCAACATTTCTGTAACAGAAAAGAACTGAAAACAAATAGGTGCTCATCAATTGGGGAATAGCTAAACAAACTGAATGTATATGCAAATGAATGTAATGTAATATTACTGTGCTGTAAGAAATGATGAATGTGATGAATTCAGAGAAACGTGGAAAGATCAGCATTGATACCAAGTGAAGTAAACTGAGCCAAGAAAACAATATACACAGTGATGACAATAATATAAATGGAAAGAAAGCTCACACACATACAGAGAAATCAAAAGTGAATGTAGCAAAATTATACAAATCAAGCATGACTTAAGTGAAGAGATATGATAGGACACTCTCAAACCACCTCTTAAGTGAGATAAGAGATCCACAAGTATGGCATATTGCACATGTTTTCTTACTTTTTCAATGTATTAATTGACTGTGCTGATTTTTTCCTCTTCTTTTTCTTTTTTTGTTTTTAAAAAATACTGTTTCAAAATCATAGCTTTCTAGGAGGTGGAATACTACGGAAAACTGGGATAATGTAAGAAATACGGATATCAACAAAGAGTTATTTAAAAAAAGAAAACTAACAAAAAACCCAACCATTAGCTCTTTAAGGGCAGGGAGACTGTCTTTTTGCTCGTATTTACATATTCAGCATTTAGTACAGTGCTTGGCATATAGTAAGTATTAATAAATGCTTATTTCCTTCCCCTCTTATCATAAATTTAGATATCTCAAAATATTAGTAACTTTATAAAGGAAGGTAAAATAACAAAAATGTATGTTTCTATTTCGAAATACTTACATTGTTCTCCTGGTTCTTGTTGTTCTTTAGGAGTGTAATAATACAGTTATGAATGAAGAAAGCAAGAGTAAGTACTCCAGTCAACTGTGGAAAATGAAGTCTGATCTCTAGGAATAAAGGAGAGAAATCATCAAAATTTACAACTAGGAGAGATGCATTAGCTGCCAAAGATGTGATCACTAACCAAATGGCAAAAATCAATAGTTTCTGTTCTGTTTAAGATGTGCCAATTTAAAAAAAAAAGTTTCTTCTTGTTGCTTTTGACCAACTTTACATAGGGAATGTCATGAATTTGCTAAGAAAATGCTCCACAAAAAAAGATCAGAGAAGGAAGAAAAGTTTGTATGATTTTTCTTAACAACTGATCTTAAAAGCATTGGTGACATTTGCCTTAGGCTCTCCCCTCTTGGCATTCAATTTCAAAAATGAGAAAAACCAGTGAGATGAATCTAGACTTTAGGGGACACATCAAACTTTCTGGGGAGAAAAGGGAAAATAATGCATATAAATATGAATGATAACAAAGAGGGAAGTCTTTGAAGAACTTATTTCTCAGGGTAGATGTGCTGTATTTTGATTATCCTGTTTCTCTTCTTTTTGGTTGTTCAGTCATTTCAGTTATGTCTGATTTCATGACCCCATTTGGGAGTTTCTTGTTAAAGATATTGTAGTGGATATTGGGTCTATATCCCAAACAGATCATAAAAGAGGGAAAGGGATCCACATGTACAAAAATGTTCATATTAGCCTTTTTTATGGTAGTAAGGAACTGGATATTGAGGTGATGCCCATCAATTGGGAAATGGTCGAATAAGTTATGATATATGAATGTAATTGAATATTATTGTTCTATAAGAAATAATGAACAGGCAGATTTCAGAAAAGCCCTGGAAAGACTTATATGAACTTATATGCTAAGTGAAGTGAGCAGAACCAAGAGCATGCCTTACATAGTAACAAGATTATGTGATGATCAGCTATGACAGATTTAGCTCTTCTCAGCAATACAAGGATCTAAGACAATTTCAATAGACTTGGGGATGAAAAATGACATCTGCAAACAGAGAAAGAACTATGGAGACTGAGAATTGAAGCTTGCTATTTTTGCTTTTTTTTTTTCTTTCTTTCTTGTGGTATTCCCTTTTTGTTCTGAGTTTTCTCTCTCAATGTGACTCATGAAAATATGTTTAAAATGAATATACATGTATATATATCAGACTGCTTGTTGTCCTGGGCAGGGAATTAGGTAGGGAAGGAAGAGAGAAACGAAATATGGAATTCAAAATCTTACAAAAATGAGTGTTGAAAATTATGTTTACATGTAATTGGAAAAATAAAATACTGTGAAAAAAGATACTGGAGCAGTTTTCCATTTCCTTCTCTAATTCACTTTACAGATGAGGAAACTGAGTCAAAGAAGGTCAAGCAATTCATCTGGGGTCACAGAGCTAGCAAGTGTCTGATGCTAGATTTGAACCTAAGATGACAAGTCTTCCTGACTCCAGGTGCAGTGCTCTATCTATTGCACAACCTAGCAACCATTAATAGCATTCAATCCCCACCGATGACAATATAAGGAGGGAGAAAAAAATTGACCTGATTATGCCAAATATTTTTATTTGACCAATTAGTAACTGGAAAAATGTTTTCTTGGCTTGACTCAGAATTTGTTAGCAAAGGCTACCTAGGTTATTGTTCTCTTTGTATTGCAGTGAAAAGTCGCTATATTTATATTAAACATACTAGGTCTCAGAACCCTCATGTTTATGGCAAATGACGATATCTGTCACAGGGTGAACAGCTTTAGTTGCCCAACCAAAATAACACATATTCTATAATCATAAAGGTGCTGTGGTTCCCACCGATTTGGATTGGGTAAATTGTTTAAAAAAAAAAAAAAAAAAAGGATGATCACCAAAGCAAAAATACACTCTCCCTGCTATCACCCTCCTTTTATAAGCATTTCTCTTCTGAGAAGGAGGTAATGGGAATGCTGTAGGAAGCTGGGGGAAGAGGACAAACAAGGCCATGAATATCTTTACTTCAAAACTTCTTATAAATAAGGTTCCTTGCTTGCCCTTTGTCGGTTGCTTAAGAGATGTCTAAGCTGGGTTTCATGAGTAGCTCATCAATCATTTTTGGATATCTTTAAAGAGGACAAACTGAAATAAATCCAAATAGATACAACCTCCAACACAGGACAGAGTTAGTTGTTCAGAATGTTAACAACAGTGCAACAAAATACTGATTTATCTTGATTATAATTAAAACGATGACAAAACAATCTATATTTAGAGATCATAAAGTAACATTCTTTGAAAAAGTAGAGAGATTCTTTCTTTTTTAATAGTTTTTTTTTATTTTCAAAACACAAGCAGAGATAGTTCTAAACATCCACCCCTACAAAACCCAATATTTCAAATTCCTCTCCCTCCCCTTCCCCACTGACAACAAGTAATCCAATATGTGTTGAACATTACAATTCTTCTACACATATTTCCACAATTATGCTGCACAAGAAAAATCAGATCAAAAAGGAAAAAAATGGGAAAGAAAACAAAATGCAAGCAAACCTCAACAAAAAAGGTGAAAATGCTATGTTGTGATCCACATTTAGTTCCCACAGTCTTCTCTCTGAGTATAGATGGCTTTCATCATCACAAGATCATTGGAACTGGCCTGAATCAACTCATTGTTGAAGAGAGACCTGTCCATAAGAGTTGATTTTTTTTTCTCTTGGTTCCACATCCTTCACTCAAGCAAAGTAATGTAAATCTCTCCAGGCCTTTCTAAAATCATCCTACTGATCATTTCTTATAGAAAAATAATATTTCATAACATTCATATACCAAAACTTATTCAGCCATTCCCCAACTGATGGGCATCTATTCTATTTCCAGTTCCTTCCCACTACAAAAAGGGCTGCTACAAACATTTTTGCATGCATGGGTCCTTTTCCCTTTTTTAAAAGATCTCTTTGGGATACAGACCAAGTAGAGATACTGCTGGATCAAAGGGTATGCAGAGTTTGTATCTGATATGGACACATTTTCATATTGCTCTCCAGAATGACTGGATCAGTTCACAACTGCACCCAACAATACATTAGTATCCCAGTTATCCCACATCCCCTCCAACATTTGTCATTATCTTTTCCTGTCATCTTAGCCAATCTGAGAGGTGTAAAGTAGTACCTCAAAGTTTTCTTAATTTGCATTTCTCTAGTCAGTGATTTAGAGCATTTTTTCATATGACTAGAAAAATTTTTTATTTCTTCATCTGGAAACTGTCTGTTCATGATCCTCTGAACATTTGTCAATTGAAGAATGACTTGTGTTCTTATAAATTTGAGTCAATTCTCTATATATTTTAGAAATGAGGCCTTTAGGGGCAGCTAGGTAGTGCAGTGGATAGAGCACCAGCCCTGAAGTCAGGAGGACCTGAGTTCAAATCTGGTCTCAGACACTTAACATTCCCTAGCTGTGTGACCCTGGGCAAGTCACTTAACCCCAATTGCCTCAGCAAAAAGAAAAAAAAAAAAAAAAAAGAAATGAGGCCTTTATCAGAAGTCTTGGATGTAAATTTTCCCCCCATATTTCTACTTCCCTTCTAATATTTGACTTCTTAATTTCATTCACCCCTATAGTCAACCAACTGTGAAATCATACTTCTCTCTCCACAATATCTGTTATACACACTCCCTTCTCTCTACTCATGACAACCCAAGTTCAAGCCCAATCATTTCTCACTTGGATTACTACAATAACTTTCTAATGGACCTCTGCCTCTGGGAGTTATTGCTTGTTCCAATCTATCTTCTATATAGCCAACAGTGATTTTTCCAAAGTCCAGATTTGGTCTCACTATGGCCATTTATTCAATAAACTCTACTTCTAGGATAAAATATAAACTGCCATGGTACTTAAAGCATTCACAATCTAATTTCACTCTCTTTTTCAGTTTCATTATATAGTTTTCCCAGTCCACACACTCTACAATGCAGCCGTACTCTTGCTGTTCTTCATGCATGACACTCCATCTCTTATTCTTATGCCTTTGCCTCAGTTGTCCCCCAGACTAAAATACTTTCCTTCCCCAACTTCTGTCTTTTGCAATCCTTCGTTTCCTTTAAGATTTATCTCAAGCATGATTTACTGCATGATATCTTTTCTGGTCCTCAAGATTGCAAATGTTTTCCCTTTCAAGGAAACCTTGTATGTGTTTTTATAAAGTCCTATATAATATGTGCATGTTGTATCTCCCCTTTAGAATGTAAACTCCTTGAAAACTAGCACTGTTTTGCTTGTTTTCATAACCACTCTCTGGAACACAGAAAATGATTAATAAGCACTTAGTGTTTCACTGAAAATCCTCATTATATGTCTCTCCACATACAATGTCAAGTCTCTCATCTGAAACAAATTCAACCTACTACAATAATCTTTCAGTCACTGATTCAATAGCCTAAGAGTTTGGGAAAAGAATCCCATCCTGAAACAGTGTTTCCTTTCCTGCCCTTTAAATAATCATTAGTTACTCTTTCTCACCAATTTCCAATGTAAGGAACTGATTCAAATTTATAAGAACTAAGAACTGTTCTCCAATTGATAAGTGATTTAAGGACATGAAAAGGCAATTCCCAAGGTAAAAACAATCCAGATTATCTGCAGCCACATGGGAAAATGTTTCAAATTACTAACATTTAGAAAAAAATAAGTTTCAAAACCATACTTAAACAATTTATTACCTCAGAGATAGATCCAGCTTTAGTGAAAAAACTAAGAATTGGGATTTTGTACCTCTCTTTGTATTGTTAATGGTAAAGAAAATCACCACATTTTTTATATCTAATTAAGCAACCCTGCCTGATTCTCATAGTAATACTGACATGCACTATTTTTTAGGGTATAGTCTATGCACCAAATATTATGCGAAGAAATATCAAAATTTCAAAAAATATCAAAAATTCAAAAAAAAAAAAAAGAAAAGACTAGGAGGAGAAACACTTAATGATCATAATCTTCACTCTTCCAAAATCAGCAAAATCTTACTATAACAGAAACAATGTTGATAATGTACAGAATTGTTGAAGAACAGACTCAAAGTAGATATTATCTACATATGCCAATCAGGAAACAAAATCTCAACCTCTAAAATCCTGGGGTAATGTCCTCCAGGAATGCCTTCAGATTAAAAGATTGTTTCCTTTTTTTATTCCAAAATACATTACTTTCAAAGCAGAAAAGAAACCAAGGAATAAATTAACCTGCTTCCTTCTGAACTAAACAAGGAAGGAAAAGGCCTCAACCTTATCCCTGATTTTATCTTATCTTTAATAAAAAACTATCTAGAGGTTTAACAAAGAACAGGATAGTTCTATAATAATTATAGAGCAAGGTTGTAAACTTGTAGATAATACTGATGTCATAGTTCTTAATTTGGCTTAACAACTTACCTGGTACAAAATACTCTGTTGATGTAAACCAATGAAATTCCAAATGGAAACCCAATTGAAAAGTCTTCAAGGTGACAAAGAAAATCAAATAGATAACTGATATAGTGCCTATGAGAAAGAAACAATCAGAAAATGTTTATCATTTGAATGTCGTACAAAAGAATTTAGGAAGTATTTTAAATAAAACAGAGGAAACTTTATTGCTCTCTAAATCCAAGAGTAAATTCCCACAGAAACCCAATTTACAGGTGAAGCATGGAAAGATGGTTCAGTCTATGTAAATGGAAGCAAGAATATCAGGGAAAAAAAATAATGGATTCTGAGGAGAATGCCAATAATGAAAAATAATTCTTTCAGATTTGATTGCAACATTTCAAGTTATTCTTGGACTCTAGTTTTATATTTTTAATTAGATTTTCCCTTAGGGTCACAATTAAATTAAATTCTATTACATTCACATAAGCTAAAACCCAGTGAGGTAAAAAAAATGATAATAATCTGGACTTGCTTTAACATGGAATTTCAAGATGATAAGGAATTAAGGAAGAAAAAGTTAGGATACAACTAAAAGAGTTGGCTAAAAAGTTAGAAACTGCCTGGCTCTATCAAGTACCTCCCCAAATGAAGTCCTGGTTAGGTGTTATTACATGTTATCAATTGTAGATTTCAGGCTTTACCCTGCCTTGGTGTCACCCACAGGACAATGTGGAGCATGTGAAGATGTAGGACAGTCTAGTTGAAAGGGATGGTTACAGTCAGGGATTTAATACCCAGTTCAAAAGGAACTTGATAGCTAGAAGCAACAGCTGTAGTTTTATGGCCAGGTTTGGGGCTTAGATAATGCCCTTTTAGGGCTTGGTGAAAGATAGCTTTGTATTCTTAAAAAAAAAAAAAAAAGTTTGGCCATCCACATCCAGAGAGAGAACTATGAAGACTGAATGTGGATCAAAGGATAGTATTTTCATCACCCTTTTTGCTATTGTTGTTTACTTTTTTTTTCCTTTCATCTTTTGATCTGATTTTTCTTATGCTTCATGACAAACACAGAAATACGTTTAGAATTGTACATGTTTAACTTATATTGGACTGCTTACTGTTTATGGGAGTGGCTGGGATGAAGGGAAGGAGAAAAATTTGGAACACAAGATTTTGCAACGGTGAATGTTGAAAACTATCTCTGCATGTATTTGGAAAAATAAAAAGCTATTAAAAAAAAGAAGTAAAAAAAAAAAGACTGGAAGGGATATATAGTTAAAGAAAGAACAAATGTTCAGATAAGTGTAATAAGGGTGTATACCGAAATGGTGTTGGCAGAAATAAAAACGAGAATCAGATGTAAGAGATATGAAAGTAGTTGAATCAATAATATATGGCAACTAGTTGACTATGAGAAGTAATAGAGAAGGAAGAGTCAGCCTATTTCAAACCAGGATATAATATCAGAAGACATTGTGATAGGGGATGCCAGAGACAATTACATCAAGAGAGGAGTAAAAGATAATAAACTTAGTTTCAAACATAACTAATTATGATGACAGTAAGATATCCTAGTAGGTACTGTGTTGGCAAGTAGAGATGTAATTCTGGTGCTCATATGATGTCAGGTCTAGGTAGCTGATGTTACAGTACTAATTGAAGCTGCAAGTACAGATTGAGAACAGAAGAGAGCCATGGGCATAATCTCAAGGAATAACTAAATTAAGGCACAAGGAATATAACCAGGAAATGGGACAGAAAAACAGTAACTGAAGAAATAGAAGAACCAAGAGTGTGAAGTCAAGGGAAAAGAAACTATTTAGTTACAAAATGGCAACAAAAATATGAAAATCTTGAGAGAAGTAAAAGGAGGAAAACTGAGGAAATGCCATCAGACTGAATAATTACAAAGTCACTGCTGAAAGCAGTTTCTAATGAAAGTAGTTTCAGTAAGATATTATGGGCAGAAGTTTGTAAGAGAAAGGCTATGGGGAGTGGAAGCACTGCATTTCTTCACTTTTAAGAAAGTTGAGAAGAGAGAGGAAAGAGATAGATAACAGCTGAAAGAACTGAAAAGAGTCAAAGCAAAGGATTTTCTTCAGATTAAAAAGACCTAAGTTTGTTTGTGGACAGATAAGAAAAAGCAACTGGTGAAAGAGAGACTAAAACTGTATGAGAGAAATGTGGATATGATAAAGATCTTTGATGATCCATGGAGAAGAAGGATACCTAGTGAGTAGTCTACTGCAATGAGAGGAGAGAGAAGGAAGGAGGTCATGCCATATGATTTCAACATTCTTGGTAAAACAGGTTGCTAGGTCATCTGCTAAATTTGGAGTAAGGAGTCAATGTAGCTGGGGTGAGAAAAGAATTTGAAAAGATTGGAAAAGTTGCCATAAGAAAAAAGACAAGATGTTGATAAGAGTAGAATAGAAAGATTACTAACCAGCAGAGGTACAGCTGAAATTCTGCAGTATGATTTTATTATAGGTGAATTCAGATCAATTTTAGGACTTTCTAGTAATAGTCCTTCAGCAAGAATGGAGAAATCAAAGGTTACAAGTTACTTGGGGATGACAAGACACTCTGGGATAGCAGCTTAAAGAAACATTATAGACTTCGTTCAGCCTTTTGTATGGAGAGAACTGAAACTACAAAAGGAAAGATAATTTAGGAGAAAAAGGATGGATAAAAAGGGACCTACAAAAGGATCTTTCAGGAGCCCAATAATTAATCAGTTTCAAGACCTGAGATCCAAACATGAAGTGGAGTACAAACATGATAGTATGTGATTGAAGAAATTTGTAGAAATGTAGAGTTGAACAGGGTAAAGAACTATGTATTCAGGTTGTTAGAGGGGTTATCAGCACGAGTATTGAACAGCCTAAGAATGACAACAGGGGATGAAATGCAGAGAAAGACCACAAAATGGTTACTAAAGACCACAAAATGGTTACTAAATTCAATGAAAAAAATCTAAGACCTAGACATCAGTAGAAGGAAGGAACAAAAAAGGGAAGAGAGGGGCAGGTGGGTGACACAGTGGATAGAGCACCAGCTCTAAAGTCAAGAGGACCTGAGTTCAAATCTGGTCTTAGACATTTAACATTCCCTAGCTGTGTGACCCTGGGCAAGCCACTTAACCTCAACTGCCTCAGCAAAACAACAAGAACAACAACAACAACAACAACAAACCAAGGAAGAGAGTGGTACAAATGAATTACATACTCCTTGAAAAAGGAAAGATCTCTGAAGGCGGCAGTGGAACAATCCTTCTTCTTAGAATGGAGAGCTGAAGAAAATTGATATAGATAAAAATGTTTGCAAGTGATATGACATCCTCATGGGGAAAGGCAGGTTTCAATTAAAGTGAGGAGATAGAAGGAATGTTGACTAAAAAGTTAAAAAATATAGGGGAGTTTATTGAGAATGAAGAAGTTCCAAATGGCATAGTGAAATGGTGTAGGTAAATGAACGGACTGTGAAAGGAACTGATTGGAGAAGCAGAATAGGTTATTTAGAAGGAGATAGTATGGCCATGTAAGGAGGTGAGATTGCACTCAATTGTAAGGAGATTCTTGGGCTTACCTAGAATGTTAAATTTTGCAAAAAAAGATGGAGATTTGAAGTTGAGCAGTGGTAGGAGTAATCCTACCAGATACAAAGGCACTGTCCTGGACTTATTCCACCATTTTTCGAACTGCTGGAAATCAGTATTGTTGGCAAGGAAAATTTCAAAAGAGTGGTTGTTGGGTTGGCTATCACCTTCAGCCTCTGGGCAAATCACTGCAATACAAAAAGCATTAGGTTAAGTGAAGTTATGAAAAATACTGACTCTGTTAGAAGAAATTGCAGTTTCTTTACTAAAGGTCTCATAAGACAGATTACATCCCTCTCTTTAACTCCAAGTGATCTCTTATAAGAACAGTCTAGAGTTCAGGTAGTCTCTAATAATCAGAATCTTGATCCAATATTAACAGAGTTAAAAACAAGGTTGAAATATAATTCTGAGAAACCTTAAGGGCCAAAAATACAAATTTAAGCTTTGCTCTTGCTCCAAAAAAGTAAAATACATGAATAGAAAAATTCAGAAACAATCTCAAATAAAAACACTCTGGATCCAAGTAGACTTTTATGCTAATTCTATCAAACATTTAAAGAAAATTAACTCTTTATAGTTGTTTATAAAAAGAGAGAAAAAACCCACCATATTAACTTCTTCCTATGAAACAAATCCTAACCCAAGAAGGGAAAGGAAACTATAGATCTAAATCACTAATAAATGTTGATACAAAAATATTCAATAAAATATAATCAAGGAAACCAAAAGAAATATTCACAAATAGGCTAAGTAGTTTGAAATTTTATCAGAAATTTAGGCATGGTCTAGTATTAGTTAAAAAAAAGAAGCATAATAACTTAATAATAATAAAAACATAAAATCATGTAATTAAGATGGGAAAACATTCACAAAATAAAGCATTCCTGTATTAAAATTACTAAAAACATATAAATTAATGAAACTTTCCTTATTATTATTATCTAACAACAAATTTTCTAAAACCAAAAACTGACATTACTTATAATAGAGAAAGCCCCCAAAATCTTTCCAATAAGATCTAGAGATGTCCAATGCTGATGCATTAAAGATCATCTATAGATCTAGAAATGTTAATTATAGAAAAAAGACATGAAAAATAAATTGAGAAAATTAGCATAACCCAAAAATGTGGCAAAATTATCTCCATTTGCAGATGATCCAAGAATTCAATAAAAATATTAACCAAACAATAACTTCAATAAAATAGTAGTTTATAAAATAGATTCATAAAAATCATCAGCCTTTTTGTATTTTACTAAAATAAATCATTAGGAAGATAAAAAAAATTCCATTCAGAATAAGTACAAGCACAAAATATACAGATTAAATTACCAAGCCAATAGTACTTATGTGAATATATAGCTATAGCATATCCTTTACAAAAATAATTAAATAACCATTTAGACATTCATTATTGACAAGTCACAATATTATGAGGCTTAGCAACAATAGATTTTAAAGTATATTATAAAGAAGCAATCATCAAAATTTTTAAATATTGGTTAAAAATTTTAAAAAAATTATCAATGTAATACAAAAGGTAGAAAGAAAAAAAAAAAAGATTGCCCAGAAGCAACTAAACATAGCAACCATCAACCAAAAGACACAAAATTTTGGCGTAAAGACTCCTTTTTTGACAAAGAACTACTAGGATAACTGCAAAGCAGATTGTTGGAAATTAGGTTTAGAAGGACATATAATACTGTATACCATAATAAGGTTCAAATGTATACATAAACAATACCTGCTAGGTAATGTAATGTAAATTTTTTTCCCCTGAGGCAATTAGGGTTAAGTGACTTGCCTAGGGTCACACAGCTAGGAACTGTTAAGTGTCTGAGGCCACATTTGAACTCAGGTCCTCCTGACTTCAGGGCTGATATTGTATCCACAGCACCACCTAGCTGCCCCAAGGTAATGCCATTTTAAAAAACAGGAGAATGTTAGGCACCACCTTGTAAAAAAAAGGGAAAAAAGTCTTAAACAGGTGACAATTGATCAAAGCATTTTTAATTACATGAGATTTAAAGGCATTTACATAAAACTAATGCTACTATAATAGAAGAAGGAACAAATCTTTGTAGTAAATATTTCTGAGAAAGGTTTGAGATCTGAGATGTATATGAGGCTGATATAAATATATAAAAGTAAAAGCCATTCTTTAATATTTAAGTGATTCAAAGGATATAAAAGGTGATTTTTTAAAAAGTATACTTTCAACAATCACATGAAATGCTCCAAATCACAGGTAAGAGAAATATAAACTAAAAGAACTCAGATTTCACTTCATACACATCAAGTTGATGAAGATAACAACATGGTGAATATTGTTGAGAATTTAGAAATTCTAGGACATTAATGAATGTTGGTGGTGCTCTGAATTAATTCAACCATAATGGAAAAAAATTTGGATTTATATACAAAAGACAATAAACTTATCTTACTTTCAAACTAGTGATTCTACTACTAAACATATACCCTAGAAGGTCAAAGACAAAGAGAACAGGATAACATATATAAAAATATAGCAGTGGTGCCCCTCTTTTTTTTGCCCCCTAGCAAATGGTAATGGAATATTACTACACCTTAAGAAATAAAGAATATGAAGAAGTCAGAGACACTTGGTTAAGACTTGAATGAACTGATATAGAGTGAAGCAAACAGAATTATCAGTTTTAGTTTCTTCTGAGTTTTAACACTTCTGATACCATTCTTACAGGTCCATATCATTCATCCTGTTAACCTACCCTTATATTTTTGTATCATCTGTTTGTATCTCTTAACAATCTGATTTTGTTGATTAGTTCTCAATGCATACATATTAGCCTTTAAACAGAAATTCTATTCTTCATAATTTTATGTTATTTGGCTTTGTGTGGTTATTGATGAAAGTTTCCTGTCTCTCTTGTACCAACTTAGTCTACTGAAATTTAATCCAGGGGATCCTATCCATTCTCTGAACTTTTGGAGCTCTGCTACAATCTCCTATCAGGCCAGCCAAGCCCAGCTTTCCTATCTTTTATTAAAATTCCATGCCATACTGCCCCCCACCCTACTTTCCTATTATTACCAATGAACAATCAATTAATCAACAAACATTAAACACTTATTATAGTGGTAGGGAATGTGAATATAAAGACAAAAACAAAATACTCTCTGCCCTCAAGGAATTTACATTTTAATAGGGAACACAAAATGGGCACCTGTATGCTTGTACTTATTCTGAATGGAATTTCTTTTTTTTTTTAATCTTCCTAATGATTTATTTTAGTAAAATACAAAAAGGCTGATGATTTTTATGAATCTATTTTATAAACTACTACTTTACTGAAGTTATTGTTTGATTAATATTTTTATTGAAATCTTGGATCATCTGCAAATGGAGATAATTTTGCCACATTTTTGGGTTATGCTTATCATCTCAATTTATTTTTCATGTCTTTTTTCTATAATTAGCATTTCTAGATCTATACATGATCTTTAAATATATACAAAATACACACACACACACACAAGGGTACAGTAGCTTTAAGGTAACCCCGGAGGCAAGGCAGGAACAGCAGGGGAGGTGAGGAAAAAAAAGAACATTCCAGATATATGGGATACAAGGAACAGCAAGAAAGTCCTTGTGGCTGGATCATGGTGGAGCATGGCTGGTCATGCCAAACAGATCCTAGAGGTGACAGGGAATTTAATGAATGGGAAAATGAGAGGTCAGAACTGTAATTTGGGAAAACTGCTTTGGAGGCTATATGGAAAGTAAACTCAAGGGGGGAGACATTATTCAGAAAACCCAACCATGGCCCAATTACTGAAATATTCCAAGCAAGAAATGATGAAGATGGAATGGTATCTGAGTGGAGAAAAAAAAAAAAGAAATGTGGAGGAGATGTCACTGGGAAAAAGATTTGGAAACATGGGGGCAGCTAGATGGTGCAGTGGATAGAGCACCAGCCTTGAAGTCAGGAAGACCTGAGTTCAAATCTCGTCTCAGACACTTAACACTTCCTAGCTGTGTGACCCTGGGCAAGTCACTTAACCCTAAATGCCTCAGCACCAGAGGTTTACAGATCGGAAGACTATAATCTCTATCGATGTTTGCTAGCATTGGGTTTCCTTTCTCAGATATTTTTTGTTCATGTAGATACGACTGTTCTTGCACAGCAAGATAAGTGTGGAAATATGTATACATATAGTCGACTTGTCAAGTATTTTAATATAATTAACATGTAGTGGACTTCCTGCCATCTAGGGGAGGGGAGGGGACTGGGGGGGAAAATTTGTAATGGAAAGCTTTGTAAGGATCAATGTTGAGGAACTACCCATACATATGTTATGCAAATAAAAAGCTTTAATAATAATAAAAAAAAGATTTGGAAACATGTTTAGATATTCTTGGAGGAATTGAAGACACTGAGATTAAAAATCTGGATGACTGCAAGGATGGCAGTGTCCCTGATAAATAGGCAGGTCTGGAAGAGGGGGAAGGGTTAAGGGGAACCAATGAATTCTGTTTCAGACCTTTTGAGTCTGAGATGCCTAGAGGACACCCAATTAGAAATGTCCAGTAGATAATGGGACATGTGGGAAAGCAGTTTAGGAGAAAGACTCCAGTTGGATCTACAATGCTGAGTCATCAGTTAGAAATTATACCTGATTGCCCAGGAGTTCTTGGGATCATGAAGACAGTAGAAAGAGAGAATAAGAGAGCCAGGCGCAGAAGTGGGACACAGGGCAGTGATGAGGAGCTAGCAAAGGGGCGAGGAGGAGAACCAAGAGAAACCAGAGCAATGAAAACCCAGGGAAGAGAGGGTTCAGGAAGAAAAGTCATCAACATTTCTACTCTATGGAGAGATGGAGAAGGAGGAGAACTGAGGAAAGGTTACTAATTTTGGTAGAAGATCAGTGGTAACTTTGGAGAGAGTAGTTTCAGTTAGAATCAGATCCAGTATAAGAATTATTTCCTCTGTGTTTAAAAGAATGAGATATCATTAAAGCAAAGCAAGAATTTATTAGTTGCTTTATTTTTTTGGCTAAGAGAGAGTTCTGGCAGATTCCTGGAGCACTAAGATCATTCACTATTACTAAATTATTCTTCTCTGACATGTTCATTACATGTTTAAAAAATCCTCATCTAGTTCCTCCTTTTGTTTAGGTAGTCTATACTATATGAAATTGTCATAAAGAATGTTTTTTGCTGTTTTTCTGTCTGTTGCTCTCTTGTTGCTCTGGTTCCTAGTTTTCCTTGGTGAATATATTCATTGAATACCTTCCTAGTATGCAATGCTGCTCTGCAATCCTCCTCCGCCAACACAATGATCTGTTTCATTAATTTTGAATAAAGTATATATTTAAAGCCACAATCTAGCCATGAGTCCTTAATAATACTAAGACTCAATTATATGTAGCTGAATTTGCCTTTTTTCATCAGGATCTCTAGTTCACACAGTTGATTTAACAAACTTCATTGCTCAGTACCCAAGGTATAGTTTCTGTTTCTAGCTCCCATCTAAAAAGTTTGCCTCCTGGGAAATACTGGGAATCTCTGTTCTGTCTAGATAAGTACACACGTTTTCTCCCAACTGTTCTCTTTTCACTTGAGGAAAATAAAAAAAGATAAAAAACAAGATCACACAGCTAGCAAGCAATAAAAGCCAGAATCAAAATTTGAGTCTTTCTGAGTTCTCCTTATTAATTAAATATATTTGTAAGTAGTAACTAATTGGAAGTTAGTAGTGTTGAAAAGACATCTCAAATATAACATTCTGGGAGCCAGCTACCATACTTATTCACAAAAGCATCCTTTGTCAAAGCACCAAACTATAGCAGATTAGTATCTTAACAGAAACCACAAGCAACAGGAAAGTCAGGAATTCAGAAATCTGGAACCAACAATTTGCTCTGTGTGAAGCCTCTTCTGTGTGTATCTGTCTCATTTCTCATCCATTATCTTGGAATGAATTTACAAAGCCAGAGCCATATGTGAATTCAGTCTATTTCCTAGAAACTCCACCAAACGTACCAATCCAGACACCTAGCTAAAAATCCCTCCCTAGCTTCATGAGTCTTTGCAATAACATGCTATATAAATTGACAATTACCCCTGGGTAATTCAGCACTTGTATCATCACAGAAACCTTGAAGATAATTTCCTAAATAAATGTGTTCTTTCCTCATTCTAAGGCTGGCAAATTCCTACCACTCATTCCCCTCACCTTTTATTTTCTAGAGTTTTATATATTCAATGATGTAAATTTCCTAGCTCAAAAGCCCTTGGTGACCCCATATTACTTCTAAAATAAAATACAAACTCCTCAGGATAATGTTTAAGGTCCTTTATAACCTGACTCCAATACCTTATTTCTTTTCTTTCTTTAAAAAACAAACATTAATTTTTAATATTCTTTAAAATTTTTTGTGTTCTATCTTTCACTTGCCCAATTCTAATTTGTGAAGATTTTTTTTTAAGGAGTTTTTGTACCTCTTTTTCCATTTGGAGGTATTCTGCTTTTTAAGTTCTTTTCTTCAGTGATTTATTGTACTTCTTTTGCCATTAGGCCAATTCTATTTTTTTTTGTTTTTTTTTTGTTTTTAAATTTTTTATTTTATTTGCATAACATATGTGTGGGTAATTCTTCAACAATAACCCTTACATAGCTTTCCGTTACAAATTTTTCCCCCCAACTCCCCACCCCTTCCCTAGATGGCAGGATATCCACTACATGTTAATTATGTTAAAATAGCCAATTCTATTTTTTAAGGTATTATTTTCTTCAGTATTTTTTTGATTCTTTTACCAAGCTATGAACTCTCTTTTCATAATTTTCTTTTATCACTCCCATTTCCTTTCTCAATTTTTCCTCTATCACTCTTGTCTCTTCAGCTTTTTCAGAAATTCTTGTTGGGTTTGTGTCCAAAAAGAATTTTTCTTTGAGGATTTACTTGTAACTGTTTTCATACTTTTGTCTTCTATTGATTTTGCATCTTATTCCTTGACACCCTAATAACCTTTTATGGTCAAGTTATGTTTTGTGTATTTTTGCTAATTTTTTTTCAGACTAATTCTTAACTTGATATTCATGCTGGGCACTGCTCATCTGGGGTTGGTGGGGCACTATTCCAAGCTTCAGGTTTTTTCATGTTGCTGTTTTCAGAGCTGGTTCTGTGAGTCAGCAAATTTTTGATGTAGAGAAGAGTGGATACTGTTCTCCTAGTCTGTGCTCTGGTCATTACCTAGGAAGGACTCCTGTTTCCCTGATGCCACAAGTTCTGGCACTTCCCTTTCCTTTGGAACTGCTACCAGGACCCTTGCTTCCTTGTGACTGGCCCTTAGCATTCCTCTGCTTTGGAGCTGTGACTCAAAACTGTGTATGAACAACAGAGCTACTAATCAGTGCCAGCAGGAAGGTCTCCTGTAATCTCTTTCTGCCCAGTTTTCCAACCCCTTACTATCTGTGGGCTGAGAGTTTCTGAAGCTGTTGCTGCCAAGATACCTCAAAAACCCACCATGTGCCAATATCATGCATGCTTTGAGTCAGCCTCCACCCTAATTTCATAGAGTTCTTTTGCCAGCCCCCTAAATTGTCTTAGGCTGGAAAAATGTCTCATCCTGAACTTTTGCAGGTTCTTTTGCTCCAAAATGTGATTTGAGGCATTACCTTAAAGTTGTTTGGAGGTAAATGTTGAAACAAGTCATTTGGTTTGCTGCCTGTACTCTGAGATCTTGGCTCTGTTCCACCCCTCCTCTCCTTTTTAGAGTTATTTAAAATTATTTCTTTTCATTCCAAGTTCCCACCAAACCAGGCTATATATTCTTCCTCAAAATCTCCTTTCCATCTTTTGCTTCTGTGCATTTGCACATGCTGTCTTCCATGACTGGAACACTCTCCTTCACCTTCCATCTTTTGACAATCCTTATCTTTTATCAAGATTCAACTCAAATTTCTACCTCCTTTGTGAAACCTTCCGTGGATTTTCCTGATCTCAACTTTTGTATATTCTCCTTACTTAAGTTACTTTGTACTTATTTACCTGGAAATGTTGTATCTCTACCCACTGTCTCTACTTGGCAGAAATGTAAATTTCCTGTGAGCACCAAGATACTTTTTTTGTCTATGTATCTCTAGTATTTAGGACACTTAAGAAATGCTCAATAAGTGTATAGCACAATTGGGAAGGGAAGCCTAAAAAAGAGACATTGCTTTTTATATAAAACATAAAAATACCATATCTGTAGTGGCTTTTTGCATACTTGAAGACAAATATCCTAATGTTTATTTATTCCCTCAACAAAGAATGTAATATAATTGACTGTTAGACTACACTTCAATCAGAAAATAACCATACAGTGCATAGACACAGGTGTATAGATGTTTATATGCACACATATACATATATGCATGCATACATATATTTCTTTAAATATAAATATCTACTTATAGATACATGTAAATCTATGTGTAGATTTCTATATATGAATCATAATAATCTCTGTTTTATAGGAAGAAAACCAGTTTCATTGTGACTCATGTTTTCAGTACAATTTTTGCTCTTAAGCTATTCTTTACAAAGAAACACCTGTGCAAAATGTAGAACTAACCTATCATAAAAAGGTGATTCGCCCGAGCCAAATGATGAAGTCTTACATTTTATCAAAGACAAAAATAACTTGTTCATCTCTAATAACAGTTTCTAACTTTATGGTTCTTCTCTTCAGTATATAAAATGCTATACATAAATCACAGTAGTAAAAGTAGAAAAGAATGCTTACTACTTTTTTGTTTAGTAAGGTTTTTTTTTTTAACCTCCTCAGCAATGGGCAAAAAAGTTAGGTTAAATTCATAAATAACTAAATATACTGCAATCTGGCTTTTATACTTTAGCAGGCACTTGCCATATGTGATATAGTAAGATAAAGAATTACATTACAGAGGTGTCAGCAAAAGACAACATGGAAGGGATATAGACTTCATCTGTGACTTGATTTCAATCTGACTATTGAAATATATAATGAAAAATTTTAAGAAACAACAAATATATTAATATTATCAACTGTTATCAGGGAAGTTCTGACAGTAGCATTTTCTCTTATGTCAATCAAAGCTTTGTTTGCTTTCTATGGAGGTTGTTAGTGAGAGGGGAATAAAGCAGAGATTTCAAGATAGTTATAAAATTCTTAGAGTAGGAGGAAAAGGGAAATGACAGCAATGGATAACGGATGTTAATTCTTTCATTTCTTTTTTGGCACACAAGCTAATTAGGTATAATTGACAGTAGCACTGACTTAATACTTACTGGCTGCATGACCCTGGGCAAGTCACTTAACTCCAATTGCCCAGGGAAAAATGTAGATATAATTAATAGACAAACATAAGTATAATTATTGTGAACTCTTAAATTATTGATTAACATGTATCTCCATAAACTTTCAGAAGTTAATTAAGCCCTCTGAATTTTGTTTGGAATTTAGGTTCTGAATTTAATTCAAACTTGAATTTGAATCAGAAAATAGCTCTGAACTTAATCCAAAAATTTGGATTCAAATTCAAGCTCTAACTTTTGTTAGCAGTGTGATGTTGGCCTAGTTAATGAATCTCTATGGGCTGCAAATCTCTCTGCTGTGTGAGCATTTCTTCTTGTACAGAGCCTTTCTGAAGGAACGGCTTTGAAAATGTTGAAATGCTGCACAAATGAGCTATTGCAATGATACCAGCTCTCTAACAACTCTGTATTGTCATAAAATTTTTTTTAAAAAAGGGGAGGTTCTGATTCTTAAGCTCATTTACTTATTGTGAATTTCACTTTTATCATCTCATATTTGCTGTCCTCAAAGTTTTTTTTACTTTGTTTATCAAATGAAGCTTTTCTAAAAGGAGCCAAGATTTTCCTTGATTCCAACTTTCTCTTTAATGCTTATTGATCTCTATTCATTGTCAGAAATTTTTTCTTGATTTTCTGAATAATATTTCTGTCCCTGTAAACTTTGGAAAAGGGAGAATAATAAAGCACAATGACTCCCAGATTAAAGAGTAGAATACTTATTTTAAATTCAAAGGATTCTTCCAACTATTAAGCTAAAAGTCATAGGCTTTAGTTCTAGAATTCTTACATATTACTTAAACTGTTGCAGACAACTTACCTGGGTTGGTACCATTAGTACTAAGGATGTCTTCTGTGATGTTAACATGATGAACAAAATCTGAAATATATATATAAAAAAAGACCAATTTATGTGATCCAGATGCTGAAACCATCACCAAAACCACTGCTAGGCAATAATGGTTAATGCACCAGTTTTGGAGGTCCTAAAAAATTTTTTCCCCCCTTTGGCTGAGACAATTGGGGTTAAGTGATTCACCCAGGGTCACACAGCTAGGAAGTGTTAAGTGTCTGAGGCCAGATTTGAACTCAAATCCTCCTGACTTCAGGGCTGGTACTCTATCCACTGTATCATCTAATTGACCCCTGAGGTCCTCAATTTTTTGATGTTAATGATTTAGCTTCTTTTTATCACAGATATTTGATAAACATGTGTCAAACACCACTACCCTGAAAACATGAAAGGGTTAATGAAATAATATATTCATGCAAATTAACATAAGCCCAGAGTGGAAACATTCCAATTTAGATTTAAACTTAGTTACAAGATTGAGGTGCCTGACTTTTTAAGTCTCTGAAGAAATCGTGGTGTTTTGTACTAAAACAAATATGTTTATTTCCCCCCAAAGAGGAAGCTGAATGAGGCAGTGAAATTATTCTGTGATTTCATAATTTGCCCCTTAGCGACCTTCCTTAAGATGAATGTTTATGAAGTATTATGTAATTCCTGGATGAAAAATATTATATTTTATGAATTGCCATTAAGATGCCAAGATTCCGCCTAGCTCCACAGAGATGATTTAAGCTACTTGTAAGTTCTCTCAACTTCCTTTCTCCATTTCTCAAAATTTCACAACATTATCACTTACTCTTTTCTCTTTTTTTGACTATTTCAGAGGAAAAAGATATACTTATTCCTTATTGTATCTATTTCCCTTCCCTGCCATTGACTTTTTCCATTTTTCATGATCTTGCTCCAGAAATTAATCATTCCTTCTCAAATACATCCCTTCAACTTCCCTCCCTCTCCACTGGTTTCTTCTTATTTATTTAGAAAGTGCACAGGGAATAAAACAGCTTTTCATCTTGGCCCTTCTACCCCATGCAGCTACCACTTCATCTCTCCCTTATCTTTGTTTCACTTCTTGATCAAGTTTCTGAATTTAGTTCTCTCCCACCCTCCCCTTAACCTTGTATAGAGTATGGCTTCCCCCTTTGCCAATTACAACACTGTATATAGTGCTTTAGTCTGACAAAGCACTGAAGAGAAATTATCTTCTTTAAACTTTACAACAAACTTATACGATGATTATAAGATATTATTGAGCTCATTTTACCTATGAGAAAGCTGGTTATTAGATTGGTACAATGACTTACTCTATGCCACACAGGTAGTAAAAGAGTGGAATTCTAACTCATCTCAGAATCCAAATTCAACATTTTTACATTACATCATATCATATGTAGTACTATGGTATTGGCAGAAGAAAAAATAAGAATAATAGTTATTACTTACTAAAAATGAATCTTCCGGTGTTGAAAAGAAAATTAGACATAAGCACCCAATAAACTATCATGGCTCCAATGAGAGATACCAAGGAGAACAGTAGACCAGACCAATGACCAAAGGAGCCAAAATAATATTTGCAAACATCTGGAAATTCCCAGTTAGTAGTATCTAATGAAGCTAGGGAAAAAAAAAAGTAAAAAGGATAGATTAAGTCAAATATTTCTTTTTCTTTTTTTTTTTGGCTGAGGCAATTGGGGTTAAGTGACTTGCCCAGGGTCACACAGCTAGGAAGTGTCAAGTCTCTGAGACCATATTTGAACTCAGGTCCTCCTGTCTTTAGGACTGGTGCTCTATCCACTGTGCCACCTAGTTGCCCCTTATGTCAAATATTTCATATAGGCACAGTAGTTCTTGTCTCTTAAATATCTTAAAGTGCTTATCACAAGATTGAATTACTCTCCATTAGAAAAGTTTATTTCAGACAACCTCCTTTATAGGGCAATCTCTTATATTTGAATAAAGTATACAAATTCAGACCATTCTTTCCACTTTGAAAGGGGCATAGTGTTTGATAATCTGACATATACAACATATTCTAGAAATAATTCACTTATTGGAATTTTGTTATTTCTGTAGTGAAATACAATAGCTAATAGATGCTTAACATTATGCAAGCTAAAAACTATGGGGCCAGAAACTAGCAATGAAACCTATAAAGTTTAGAAGTTGGACAGAATGTGGTGAGAACACTCCTTGTGAAGAGACCTGAAATAGTTATCCATAATCAAGACATCAACTTAATAAGAAGTCTTTTTTAGTTTCAGTTCTAGTGAAATACTATTTCTAAATAAAATCAGAGGATAGCATCTAATGAATTATAATAATAGAAGAACTTGTATATCTCTAAGTAGTTTCTCATTTGTCTTGTCCAAATAGCTGTGCATAGCTCTTATAAATAAACCCTTATGAGAGTGGGGTGAGAGAGGAAAGGGAAAGGAGGGAGATAATGTTTGAGTTCCAACTCAAAATTTTAAATAAAAAAGTTTAAAAATTGACAAAAAAATAAGCCCTTATAAAAGCTCTGTCCTTGTAACAGCACTCAGATGCAAACAAATTAGCAAATGTAATTAATTATATATATTTATTTAAAAATTATCAATTCAGGCCCAACTCACATTTCAAACTGAAAGGGAAAAAAAGGAATTCAGCATATACAAACTTTATGAATGTTTGGTGATACTTCCATAATTATATGGGAATATTAAAATTAACTGGCATTCAGTTCTCCCCACAAAATCTTGGCAAAATGTGAAACCAAAAACCACATGCATTTATTTATAGCTTCCCTACAACTCTGAAAGGAGGCCCCAACTAGCCAGTAAATAACTTAGTTATCAAATGAGACAGTATCTGAGAAGTGCTACATAAATCTTTAAAGCATGACATGCAAACCATTATCATTACAATCATCACTATAATAGATGCATTGGATTTTTCAGATGTTATTTGGCCAAGGTGTCAAGTATCTGTTAAAACTAATTTGTAATAATGTTGGTAAGGCTGGATTTTTACTGGCAAAAAAGGCACAGCTTAAGACCTCTCAATATCTACATGTATTTAAAGCCCAATGCAAATCTGATATAGAGACAATGAAATTAAAATAACTCCTCTTCCAATTAAAGGGGCTCCCAATATCCTAAAAAAAAAAAAAAAAAACAAACCCAAAACCTTAAGACTAAGAATGGACCTCAAGAAGCAGTAGGAAAACTAATTTGGAGAAGGGTCAGAATTAAATAAAAATATCTCCAGGCTTCTAGTTCATCCTGGCAAGATCCTAAATGTTTGGAAACAAAGAAAAAAAAAATCTAAAAAATCTATAAGAAAAGAATATCAAAATTTGGTGAAATTCAAAGAAATATTTTCATTGCATTTTTTCAATATTTTTCTAGTTATCATTTCTACTTTTAAGAGAGGCCCCTCCAAATTTATGTGGAACATTTGTAGAACTAAAAATCTCATCCTCAATGGACAAAAATATAAGTCTTGTAAAGATACTGCAAGTAAAAGTCTCATTTAAAACATATGGCCTATCTCCCCTAACTTCAAGATTCTTTTGAATGGCAAATGGCTTCAAAAATGGCTGCATTTTGCAAAGAGCCACATACTTCCTTGTGTTTCAAAGCCAAAAACCACTCTCTTGAACATTTCTAACTAATAAAAGTTTTTTTCTCTCTTTGGTAGGGAGGTGGTAAAATATTTTGGGTTCATAGTGTTGTCTATAGTGCCAGATATGATCACTGTGTCAGCTAGTTTTGATTAATTCCTTTTTGTTGTTGTTGTTATAAGGAAAGGTTTCTAGGGGCATAGTTATTGAAAATAAACTATGTTCTATAAAAGCATCAATTAAACATTAAAAATAAAATAAAATATAGGTGTCTTAAAATTAAATTAAACAACTAAAAAAAATTTTAAATAAAATTTAAAAAAATAAGTAAAAATAAAAGTTAATGATTGCAGAATGAGAGGTAAGAAAACTTTAGGGTCATGGTAGATAATCAATAAACGCTTAATGGATGAATAATACCCATATCAGTGATCTATTTCAATAAGTTGGATTCTTACGTATCATTGTCCGTGATTTTACTACTCTGTAGCAGCAATAAAGTGTTAGAAGACCCATCAGAATGATGATAGAGATTCCAGTGGTAAATCCAGCCTGTATAAACACAAAAATGGTTTTATTTGTAAAATACAGCACAAAACACATTGCCAGATGAGCCTTAAGTAATCTGTATGTTATAAGAGAAAAAACAAAACTATAAATCTCTAAGAAATATCATATGGATCTATGATTACATAACCACAGACTCAGTAAAAATGTAATAGAAATAGCAAACTGGAAGATTCCCAAAAAAGGAATAAGTCGGTGTTGGAGGGGCTATGGGAAGATGGACATACTAATATATTGTTGATGAAGCAAATTAGTACAATAATTTTGGAAAGAAATTTGGAATTTTGAAAATAAAGCAACTAAAATATCCATATATTTTGACCCAGAGATTTCACTACTACATTCATACATCAAGAGACCATTGATAAGAAAAAAATCCCCATAGTCTCTAAAATATTTACAACAGAACTTTTTGTGATAGCAAAGAATTAGAAACAAAATGGATGCCTATCAATTGGGAAATGGCAAAATAAGCTGTGATAATAGAATATCAATGTATGATAAAAAAATGAAGAACAAGAATAGAGAAATAAGGAAGAGCTGTATGAATACTAGACAAAGTAAAGATGGACAAGAAAACAATATACACGATGAGGACAATAATATAAAAGGTAAGGACCACGAAATCAAAATAAAAAAGACTGTAAAGTTACAAAGAACAAGCAAGGCTCCACAAGATACAAGAACATAACCTATCCCACACAGAAATAAGAGGTCCACAGGTGCTGTACCTTGCACATATTTTCAGCCTTTTTTTTTTTAAATGTATTATCAATCACTAATTTCTTTTTTCTTTTTTTGTTCCCTTTAAAATATTATTTCTTAGGGAATATCCTGGTAATATAAGAAAAAAACACACCAAAAGATATCAATAAAAAGATGTATTTTTTTAAATGCCCAGGAACTTTTAAAAGAATGAAATTCAATCACTGATTAAACAGCTAATTATTTTGTGGAGCTAATAAAGTTAATGAATTTTTTTACTAGAACTCAAGATACAAAAAAATTTCTTTTTAGGCAAAATTTGACAAAAAATTACCTTACCTGTTTTATTGCCCATGGAATACTTAATATAGATGTTCCCATCATAGTATTCCAAATCATGAAACTGAAAAAAGCAGAAAAATGGAAATGAGAAACTAGAACTTGACTCTGTAGGTTATCATAATTAAAAGTAAAATTAAAAATACAGGGTTAATGGACAGAAGCCTAGTTTTGGAATCAGGAAGAACTGAATTCAAATGCTCCATTTCAACTGTGACATATACAGAAAGTCCCTAATTTTCCAGTCTAACTTTTTGGGGCCCCCAATTACAGAACAGTAGGTGGTCTATACTTGTAGAGGGAGTTTTCTTACTAGGACCTCTCTATAATACTGAAATAATAGATGAACAAAGCAAACACACCATGTAACTTTCATTCCCTTACAACTTAAGTAACTCCAGAAAATACGTAGACGTACATTGTGACCAAACTGGTGTTTTTACCATAACCATCAGCATAGTGATCCATTTTAAAGGCAGAACCCAGTGGACTATATACATAGAGATCTTCAGGAGCTGGAAGCACATGATCAGGTGCAATCTGGATGAACAAAATAAAATCAGTGTGAGCTGATCAGGAGCCACAGTGCTGTGAGACTTTTTTATTTTGCAGTAGAATACCTGAACACTGTCCAGTATATTGTTCACAAATAAATGACATGTAGTTCTCACCAGCTAAAAATATTCTTTTTCAAGCTAAATGGGAGAACCTGATTTAATGAGAAGCATGGTTCCAGAGAAATCAGGGTGCATAGAAAAAATAGTAAACACTTACCTGGAATCCAATCCCCTAGAATATTCAACTGGCTAGATTTTTTTCCCCTGAACTTTCATGAAGAAGAAAATAACAACAATAAGAGATTAATTTTGTAAAAAGCAATCATAAAGGTTCCTTCTAGAAGGCCAAATTCAGCATCAATTCACTCCTTGTCTTCTCCATCTATAGCAGTATACAATGACAACTAATATTCATAATAATTGTGGCACCACAAGATTCTGAGCTACCTTTAAAATCACTAAAAAAGGAAATAGTATGGTTCTGGACTTTGGTCTATTTTAATTCGTATTCTAATGCCCTGAAAAGTGGTTAACATATCTCGATCTAGATATCCATCTCAATATAAAACTACTCTATATACATATATATGCTCACTATCTACCTATTTGTGTATATATGGTGTATACCCACATAGACACACACACACACACACACACACATACACACAGTGTTTTCCAGTTAAAAGTATTAAATTAACCAGAGCATCTTATTTTGAGGAAAGGTTTTTTATAACATATAAAAGAATTAGCTCAACCTATCAAGATAGTTATTTGAATGAAGCCATTTTTTCCACCAATCCTCTTAATGAAAAGGACATATTTTTTCCTGTGATTCTTCATTCTATTCTGAAGGAAGTATTAAAGACAAAAGTAAAATGCTACATAATTTTAAAAAAAATGTACAAGTACACAATAGGGAAAACAAAGGCTAGAAAACCAATCATGTAAAAAGAGAATGGAAGGAAGGGAGCTAACAAGTCTGCAAAGACATGGTACTTCATATAGCAGTGTATGTGTACTCTATTCTTGTTAAAACCCATTTGGAGCACAATGTCCAGTTTGGGATTCCATATCTAGAGAAGGAAGAAAACTGACAAACTGGAACACAAGGTTTAACAGGATAGTGAAGAGAAGTGGGAAAATGTCACATATCAATTAAAGAAATGAAGAAATATTTAACTTAGAGAAAAGAAAGTTTGGGAGACATGAAAGTCTTCAAATACTTGGGAAGACAGTCATTGAGAGAAGGAATGATTTCTTTTCCTTGGCTTTAGGGGGCCAAATTGGCAAAAATCAGTGAAGTTACATTGGAGGTGAATTTTAGCTTAATAAAGGGAGAGTTTTCCCAGAGCTCTTAGAGCTATACAAAAATGTAATCTAATACTACAGGAAAAAGTAAGCTCCTGGTCTATGGAGAGCTTCAAACAAGTCACATGATCACTTTTCAGGGAAGCCACAAAGAAGATTCATGTAGTTTTGAGGGAAAATATCTCTGAAGAAGTTCTTTCCTCCTCCCTGGCTGGAGTGAGGCTTAATTCAGCCAGAACCAGAATAAAATGAAACTGGGAAATATTTAACAAAATAAATAAAAACAGAATACTACATAGATAGTGTTATTTTATAGTTTTTAAGTCCATATGTGGCTCAGAGGGATGTTCCAATTTGAGTTTGACACTATTGATCTAGATGACACTTGTATACATGTGAAGTTTGCAGACTGTTTTCTCTTTGGTTATCAGAAAAATGGAAAAATGTGTTTATTTATTCTTAAGCAATCTCACACATATACACGCACACAGGCACCCTCTATACCTCTGATAGATGATGACATGTCAGGAACAGGATCAGCAAATGCTATATCCCTAAGAATACTCTGTCTGAGAAATCCTATAAATGTGTCTGTGCCAGCAGTAGTGGGATGTTGGTACTTGTCTGTCAGGTTTTGTTTCCAAAACCAATAACATAAAAAAACAATTAGAAGATAAAGAAAGTATAGGCTATAGATATCATAGAATTTTAAAGAATAAAGAGAGAAGCTAACTCCATGGAAGAATGGCAGCAGGTAGCTATGTTGCCTGTCATTTACATTATCTGGTTTTTTAAAAAAGGAAGGTAAAAAAGATGTCTAGGACACTATAATTGAAATAACTCAGCAAACTATTACTTAGGGAGGCAGACAATGGTTAAGTGGATCAGATGTTTGACTCTCCCCTACTATTCCTGGTCTGGTGAAGTACAGCCACAGAATGAAAGAACACTAGACTTGGCCTGTGTCAGGTAGGGAGGTAGGGGAAAAGGCAATCTGGGACAGGACGAGAGGAGAAGGAGCAGAAGAAGTGGGGTGGTGGTGGAAACAGAAAGTTTGAGTACAAAGACAATAAGGATACTGTGGTTGCTTTGGAAAAAATCCAGGGCATGTCACCAGCTAGATATAAAATTTTATTACTTTCATCATTTTAATGTAAAAATATAAGGGGCAAAGGGAGAAATTGTGCAAATAAAAATATAACCAAATGTCACTATGCTATAATATATTTTTCACACTTTAACATTTCTCAAAACCTTAGAAAATGTATTTTGGTTGCCCTAGGCAACCTATTAGTTCTTTATCATCATTTTTTTTTTGTTCACTCCCCTTCTAGCCTTCCCTTCCAAATTGGGACTATGTTGGGGTTAAGCTCTGAGTATTTCTGGAAAGAATGGCTTTGCCTCTATTTGGTACAGATTTGTATTATCTGGGGTCCTTCTACTATTCTCCAAGGACTGAGAGCCAAGTTCTTCAAAGATCTTGGGGTAGGGGGTGGCATGGGTTCTTGCCAGGGTCTCAAAAGCTTTCACTGCATCCAAAGCAGTCTGATCTTGATAGAAGTCCCCTTGGGAAATGCAGTCACACATGGGGGAAAGTTCCTAAAAGCAGGCACATCACAGTGTCTCTCTTCTTTGCTTCCTTTGTTAAACAACATGCAGCAGGCTCAGAGTACTTAACCCAAATGGTTTATTCAACCCTCATGGGGTCTAAGGCTAATTTAGTTGAAGCTAAATCTAATGAGTTCAAGGCCAACTTATTATATGGAAAAAAAAAAAACAAACTATAACTTGTTCTGTATTTCTTCCCTCAATTATTGTGGTCACCTCTTCAATATAGTTTAACCTCTACCAACAAAAAAAAAAAGATTTGTGGGCCAAACTTTTTCTTTTTAATTTCTAGGCTTTCATATATGTCAACATCTTTAATGTGATTGTTCTATGAGAAAGCCATATTTCATTTTTAGGTTTCTAAACAAACCAAGAAAATTACTTTAAATGTGAAAAGGTCTAAAAGAAAAAAAGTCACATATTCAAATTTTTTTTCTTGAGTTTTTATCTCTTCCCTTTTCTCCTCACCCTACCAAAACAACCTCTCTCCTGCAATTAAAGAAAAAAAAAGCAACTTGTTACAAGACATCGGGTGGCTTCCTATAGCTTTACAATTAAAAAGGTACACTTTTAATTAGAATTTTAGTCCATCAAAGACCCAAAGTACCATTGGGATTTCAGAAATTACTGTTCTCCCAGGGTCCCTGGGATTGGGGATGACTTAGATGGCATTCAGGGTCTCCAGAATGGCTGCTCTTAAAAGTGGAGGACAGAGTAGTTTTCAGACAGAGTGAACAGGAAAGCTATTAGATTTGCTAACATCAGCCTTTTCTAATGCTGCCTTTGGCATCTGGCCAGCTCAAAGTTCAACCAGAATGGCAACTTCGTGGGAACTGGTATGATACATGCTGTGGCAGATTTACTATTTGTTTCAATGTGTTATCAGAAGCTTGGGCTTTTCCCCTCACCAGTGCTCTGTCAGAAGGAGATGTGAGTCGGTTATAGTAATGAATTCGCTTGTTCATGGCAGAAGCATGGTTACTGACCCTCGGAGTGTCATTAGCCACACTGATGATGTTTGTGGGCTCCACGTAAAAAGGTCTGAAAGAAAGAATACACACAAGAAAAATAATAATTTGCCAGGATCTCATAGGCCAAAAATTCTGGAAATCAAATATTTTAGAAACTTTTCATGCTTGGTTTGAGAGGGGCTGGCATGCACCAGCAAACAGCATTCTCTTTTCACTCTTGATAGGAGAGGAAAGTGTCAAACTTTTCTATTATAATTTTTTTTTCTGTAAATTATACTTTGTTTAATTTTGGGGACTGTGGTAACTGAAGGGACATACAGAAATGACCTTTGAATCAGTTATTAGGAAGAAACATGGCAACAGTCAGTTTCTATCATGAAACTTGAATGGAGTTTTGAATGTTTTTTTTGAAAAACTTTTGGCACCAAATAAGAAGAATAAAATGAAGGAAAGTCCCTTTTTTTTTTTTTTTTTTTTTTTTTTTTTTTTTTTTTTTTTTTTTTTTACAAATCATCTCTTTAATGATGGACCAGGACTATTTTCTACGATAAACAGAAATTGCATTTCTTGGCTTAGACACATGGCAGGGGACAGTCCTTTCAATCATCTCCCTTGTAAGGTTCTCTCACAATAACAAGAAATTCAACATCAGGATACTATTTTGTCTCATTTTCTCATTTCTTAATTTTCCTTAAAGAATCTTTTCTTTGTTACTACTATGGTAAACTTCCTTTTTAAGTATCCAAAAACATGATGATCTCTATCTAAGGTCCTGTCCAACTATAAAAATGCTTGCTTCAATGATCTTGATATAACCTTTATCAGGTCCTTATTCTACAAAAGGACTGAGGTTCTCTGCTAAATAATGATCAATTTCCACTGAAATTCAAATCATAATGAACTGAAAATATGTCTAATTTTCCATTTCTAAGTATGCACAGAGCTGAGCAATAAAACCCCTAGAAACGCAAGATTACCTGTCAGCTTTATCCAATTCTGTCATTTTTTATAAACTTTGTTATTCTTAAGAGTCTGAAGGATACTTATAACATTTAAAGTGTTTCATCCATTACTGAAGGCAGCAGTGATGTAGCTGATGATCCCACATGATAAAAGTTGCAGAAAACATTCTTATGCATGTGCAGGGCAAGATAGATGGTCTTTGAGGTTCCTTTCAATCCAGAGATCCTATGATTAAATCTAGTCAATATTTAGGCTTCTCAGTATCAGGAGAACATAGTACACAGCAACAGCAACACTGTGAGGTAATCAACTATAATTGACTTAGCTCTTCTCAGCTTTACAATGATCTAAGACAATTCCAAAAGGCTCATGCCATTCACATCCAGAGAAAAAACTGGTGGCATCTGAATGCAGATTGGAGCACACTATATTAACTTTTTTTTTCATAGGTTTTTCTCTCCTTTTCTTCTTTGACAACATGACTAATATGGAAATATGTTTTACATGATTGCACATGTGTAATGTATACCAAATTGCGGTTTCAGGAAGAAAGGAGGAAAGGAAGGAGAAAAATTGGAGCTCAAAATCTTATAAAAATGAATATTAAAAATTGTCTTTACATGTAATTAGAAAAAATAAAATACCACTAAAATGTACTTATGCTCCTCTTGCTATGTATCCTTATTAACTTCTATGATATTACCTTGAAGTTCTTAATACTCTGCCTACATTTGTTCTCTAAGTACCTTGATTCTATTCAGGTAAGAGTTTGAATTCTTGGGAAAGGGACCCACATGTGCAAAAATGTTTGTGGCAGCCCTTTTTGTAGTGGCAAGAAACTGGAAATTGAAAAGATGCCCATCAATTGGAGAATGGCTGAATAAATTATGGTATATGAATGTTATGGAATATTATTGTTCTGTAAGAAATGACCAACAGGAGGATTTCAGAAAGGATTGGAGAGACTTGCATGAACTGATGCTGAGTGAAATCAGCAGAACCAGGAGAACAT